>CM076574.1:963786936-964235749 GCA_034641835.2 Pinus albicaulis
CACTGCATAAAGCCCATTCTCAAGCTGACTAGTAGGTTTTTCACTGTGTTCTATGGTTCTTCAAAAACAAGAAATGTGTTTCATCTGTAAATTAAATATTTTGGTTTTACGATTTAAGGAGCAATTTGCTTCTAAAGTGTATTCGCAGAGCACGAGATAGGCTGCAAAACAAAAGGGCTCTCAATCGGGGACCTTCAATGCTTTTCGATGTGAAACCAGTGCAAAAAGGACCCTTTTGTCTCGGCAAATACCGTCGGGTGGCCAAGACTCGGGACCTCCTTTCGTACAGCGAGAGGTTAGGGCGCCTCCCTTCACATCCATAAACGGAAGGCGCGAGTCGAGGCTGACTCGGAAGGTTGCAAAAGTCCGGTTTCTTTCCCCATGCCGAAACAATGAAACAAACATATCTCGGAGTTCCATGAATGTATTCTTTTTGACCATATGGGATTATGGTGAAAGGCTGTCATTAAAACCAAAGGAAAAGAAGTTTAGCCTAATAAAAGAGATCATCTGAAACTTTCAAGTCAGGTAAATGGTTGAAACTTTAGAAGGCCATTTCATCAGTGAACATCCAAATCATAAGAGGCCTGTTTTGGTGCAACATCAAATAGAACAGATGTTAATCAATGCCATTACACAGGCAGGAGAAGGTTCTTGGTTCTTCAAGAAAACACTGACCTTTATGATCACAAAGAGTTCTGGTCAATATACCAGGTCATGAGATGAACAAGCCAAGTGACAAATATCTCAGCAACCTTAGAACAATGTCACTATGGCTAGGTTTCCTTCAAAAACATGGTGAGGTTTGCAAATGAAGATGCTAAGATTGGTGTTGTTCAGATGGTTTACTTACCACCACATTTGCCTGATAAAAAACCTCCTCCATACATGAGTAGAGGGCCGAAACTACTACAGGTGCTGAAAGTGATTGATACAAGAAAGAGTAGTAGAAGGATATCGAAGACTGAAACAAGGTCACTACACCAATGAATGACAGCTCTGATAATGTAAAGATACTGATACTCCTGTTTCAGAGAAAGGATGTGTCTGAAATAGTGGTAAAAGGGGTCTTCTGATACTTTACCTGATTAAGAGTTTCCTCCATACATAAGCAGAGAGCCAAAATCATTGCAGACTGTTGAAAAATGGTAAGTCCAAAAGTGCAGAGAAAAGACTCAAAGAAGTTGAAATAAAGAAGGTGTTACTGTCTATGATACTAATGTATTGATCTCCCTCTTCAAAGAAGCTACCTGTCAACAGCTCATCCAACAGAAAGGAGAAAAATTTGAACATACTTTATGCCTTGAGTGCCAAAGGAGCAGTGGACTTAAAAAGGGTTAAAGACATTTCATGAGCACCTATCCAGAAATCAAGGAAAATCCCTCTGAGCAAACAAACAAGGCTAAGGTGAAAAGATGCAACTAGAGAAGTAAACAGTGACTAAGGTTAAGTCATAAAAGGCAAAATGACAGGTATGCAATGCTAGGAATAGATAAAAGAGACAATTTTGAGCATATGTGTGCCACTGATGCCTAAAAGAAGATTCTCTCCGTGTGGAAAGGGTCAAACAGTAAAATAATCTCATATATCAAAAGTTCAAAGGATGCGCCTTTCGAGAAGAGGTGTTTTACAACGTTTCCAACATTTTTAGTGCATTATGAAATAGCCATTCTTTACTAGCAAATCACCAAGTGAAAGAGGCAGTGAACATAAGTCCAGTCATGAAATGTTGCTACTGACAAAAGGGGTTTAATATGCTGAGCAAATAGAATAAAGACTGTGTGCCAAAAAACATGTTTTCATATTTTACAAGTTTGGCTTTTCAAATAAGGAGGCAAACTGGTATATGATCCTATGATTAGGCAGAAAGGAATTTGTTTTTGATAAACTATCATTGTTTATATTCCCTAAAGAAGACACCGATGGTTTCCTGTAAAGTGGTAAAACAGCTTTCAAATGCCTTTGACAGTTTTTTTTTAATGACCTTGCTTTTGTTTACCTTGTCACCTAAAAGCGCTCAAAGAGGGAAAAAGTCAAAATTTTTGAGATATCTCTCTCATGAGAACAGGTATGTAATTCCGTGAGGAGGCAAAACAGATCTGGAAGATTGTCATTTTTAAAAAGGCAACTCGATACAAACACTGTTTTGCATCATTTGAAAAGGGGCAGATATATGTATTCAAAGTGACCGTTTGATATTTTGAAAATGTCATGAGAATGAAATAGGGGAATATTAAATCATTTGTGAAATCAAAACAACGAATTTCTACAGCTCCCAAGCATCACAACGAGCTTTTCCAACAATTTGAGGTCTTCTGCACAGTTTTAGGGCGGCGCGACGAGCCTGGCAAGTGGCGCGACGAGCCTGGGCTCCAAAATACACAGGGTGTCAACACGGGCGCGACGAGCCTGTAGGCGGGCGCGACGAGCCTGTAGGTGCCCGCCCGACAGCACGACAACTCCACCCGGCGTTTTCTCCGGCGCGACGAGTTTTGCTCCCAGGGTTGCCGCGCCAGTTTTGAAGAATCCCGTTGCATTTTTAGATCCCTCCAAGGGGATTTCTTCTCAAAAACGCACAAGGTACTCTATCCCTACCTTAAAGAACTAGAAAAATCAAGTTTTCAAGCATGTAGACCTCGGTTTGAAGCTGTGCATAAGTTAAAGGGCAAAAGTTTGTTGATAAAGAAGCTGGAGGCAGGGTAGGGCAGAACGCTTGGTGTTTACATATGAGGTCAAAACAGGGGTACAGTAGGTGGACTTTTTAAACTCACGGAGCAAAGAATTTATTTCCTAAAACCACTGTCACACCTATTTTTACACCTAAGCTAAATCTGCCTTTTCATTACACTACGTGGTATCCTTCTAAAGTTTGTTAAGACAGAGTTTTCTGAGAAGTGAAATAAGGCCACATTCTAGAAGGCAGTTGTTTATGATCAGGTTTACATCAAACGCAGGGTTGTTGTTGATTAGGCATGGTTGTTGTGACCAAAGTTGAAGTTTGAAACCAGGAATACACAGCACACTGAAAAACAGAATGGTTAGTGTTTGAGGTTAATACTGAAAACAGAGGTACAGGTATTTGGTGCACCTTTTAAACTCATAAAACAGAGAGTGTGTTTCCTAAAAAAACTGTTGCACTTACTTTTTCACCTAAACTAGGTCTGCTTGCTCATTACACTATATTGTCATTCTGAAGACTGTTAGACAGAGTTTTCTAAAGGTGAAACAAGGTATTTTGTTGATGATTGGGCATTTGTAGATGATTGGGCATTTACTGGTGATCAAGTAAACAGCAAGGGCAGAGTTTTAAAAGCAGTGATTGACTTCTCAAAAGGTCACAAGTGAAAGGTTCTTCTCTTAACACAGTGGGCTATTTTTCACCTAACAACAGGGTCTCTTTCTTTTCCCACTGTGTGGTCTCCACAGAAGTCTGCTGACAGGGGCATATTTCAAGGTAAATAACTTAAAAGAGCAGGGTTATAATCTTGAAGTTTGTTTTCAAAGACAAAAATATAAGTGCAAGCAGGCCTCTAAGCAAAGGTCACGAAGGGAATTTGTTCAAGACTGTGCCCAAAGAATCTACAAAACAGTTCTTACCCATAGTGCTATTGTTGAGAAAGATTCAGAGCTAAAGTATAACCAAGTTTGAAAGATTGTGGTTAATAAGTGCAGAAGAGTTTATTCAAGGAAGCCTTGTTGAATCACAAGGTCCATTACTGTCAAAACAGTTTGGTGGCTTGTCTCAATCCAGGAAAACATTCTTCATATATTGAAGGCAGTGTGCCTCTTTCAAGCCTGTTTTTAATCAGAATGCCTCCAAGGCGAGATCACAAAGGCGGACAACATAAGAGATATGAGCCTCCCTCCATAGAAGACATCAATGCTCATCCTTCAGTACTTTTCAATTTCCATGAGGTAGGCTGTCTTGATTTCTGTCAAAGGATAGAGGAAGTCAAGAGTTTCTCACCACTTACACATTTGTGTGCTTTAACGTTCAAGGACAAACACTTCCAGCTTGCAGATCTTGATTTCAAAATTTCTCCAAGGTATATATCCAAAGCTACCAAGATCCCGTATCATGGTGAAAAATGGTTTAAACAAGCACATATTGATTTGGAGGACTATAAGCCTTTCATCAAGCCGGAACATAGGGAGACCATCACTGCTACTTTTCCTTTCTCCTATCTTCTTGACAGTTATGCGCCACTAATGAAGGCCATAATGAGATACTTCACTTGTGAAGGGAGGTTTAGCCAAATCTTTGCTTATCATGTTCGCTTGTTGATGCATTTTACCAGGAGCAAGCAATTAAACCTTCCATACTTTTTGTCCAAGAGCATAGAGAAGATGGCAGCTTCTGTCCAAAAGAAAGCTCCACCTCGGCAAATCTCTTCTCTCTTTCATCATTCCTTGATCAAAATCATCTTCTTGCACCAGCTGGAGAAGAAAGGGGTTTCATGGGAGTCCTTCATTAGCCATGCCGATTTCGCCACTGTTCCTCCTGCTCATGTGTCTCCGACTCAGCCTATCCATCGCCCAGTGCCTTTATCTAGTAGGTCTACCCCTAAAAAACTCAAGATGATCACTGGGCAGCCAAGTACACAAGGAGAAGGAGAGGGCAGTGAGCCACAGGGAGAAAAGGAGGTTGATGAGCAGCAGCCAGATTTTGAGGGACAGCAGCGGTTGGATATCATTGGACAGCAGCAGCTGGAGGTTGATGAACATCATCAATTTCAGGAAGAAGAGCAGCAGCTGGAGGTTGATGAACAGCATCAATTTCAGGAAGAAGGGCAGCAGACAGAGGTTGAGGTACAGCAGCAGGTACCGGAAAGGGAACAGCAGTGAACAGAGTTTGAAGAGCAGCAGTTTGAGCAAGCAATCGAAACACCTTTTGAGCCACAAGCTGGACAGGATGTTGGGGAAGGACATCAAGCTGAAGCTGCCACCACAATGGTGACCAAAACTGTCCCTAAGAAGGGAAAATTGCCCAAGAGAACAACTCCTAGCTTACCAAGGAGAAAGAGCGCTAGATTGGCCTTCAAAGGCAAAAGTACAATTGGAGAAAGCGCCAAGCATGGAGGTGAATCAGTTGTCATCCCTATCCCAAGCATGACAGGCGGCAGTGGTAAAAATCAACAGACCTACTCTGACACGAGAGGCGCAAATTGAAGGTAGCACAAGAAAAATTGAAGAAATTGAAGGAGAGGCGCCTAGCACGGAAGGAAGCAAACGCACATCAGCCCTCGATATTTTAGCTTCAGCTTCGGAACATGTCTCCATGGACCCTTGAGGGTCATCCATGCCAGTTTTGGGCCTGTTTCGAAAACTTTTTGTTTTTTGGCATTTTTGGGGTTTTTGCCAAAAACTCATAAATGCGCCATTTCAGTTTGAAGAGTCGTCAAGGGAGGAGGGTGATAACAATGGATTCCATAATTTCATGAGCAGCTCTCCAGCGATTTTCAGGGCATTTGAAAATCATTCGCCCCCTCAAATTGGCAAAAAACAGCCTCATTTTGCACATTCTGCCCGCCCTATCAGCAGCCTGCTATTTTCTGGGTTTTTGCACACAGGTACAGTTTTGAGGGACTTTCAGAGATCAGATTGAGATGATTCCACTTGCATTGGAAATCAGACACAGAGAACTTTCCAACGAGCCATCATGAGCCTCATTTCGACATCAGGAAGCCTTCCATTTGCATCCAGCAAGTCAGAGGACCTTTTTCAGGCATAAATATGAAGTATTTTTGCAATTTTTGAACTCCAAAAATCTGCTTTTCCCAAATGTGCGTTAGGCTATTTTTATCATGGGAAAATCATGTAAAGTCAATATAATTTCCGTTTTTAGCAATTTTTTAGATATTTTATTAGATATTTTGTGCCTTGGGCTTTGCAAAGCCTCAAGGACAAGTTTAGATATTTTGACTTGGCCAATGGGATAGCTAGTTGCTCCATGAGGTTTTCCTCCTTCTAGCCTATTTATCCCATGGTTCTCATTGTAAATCAGAGGCTGAACTTGAGAGAAGAATTAATGCATTGGTCATATGAGCTTTGAAGAATGCACTTGAGTTATGATGTTTGGATTGCCTCTTGGATGCTTTTGAGGAATGTTGAAGGCTTGTTGATGGATTCCTTGACATGGTAGAATGGTATAGTGCTTCTTAATGTTGTTTTGTCTTCTAGTTTTCACTCATATTTCATTTTTCTTGCTGCTATAGATGAGTAGATATGTAATGCAGACATACCCATAGATACCTCAAAATTCACGGAATCTTCATAACTTGATGTTTTCTTCTCCCTTAGTTATGCTAAAGAATTCTTAGCTGCTCTTTAGTAACCTAAGGTGTTGTTGCTAAGTTTTATTCATCAGTTCCATGTATGTTGAGTAGGATGTATGGTTTGCCCTACCTACCTATCAGCTGCCCATAGTTCTGTCCATAAAACTTTCTCTTTGATTGATTTGTTGATCATTTTGTTGAACCAAGGAGGCCTAGTCCCGATCTAGCCCTTTGCCTAAAACTATGAAAACTTATTTGTCCAAGTGCCCAATGACTTAGAGACTATGTTTAAGCGTTCCGGCATAGTTTATGAGTTGTTAGTTTGTCTCATGTGTTTTCCCCAAAGTCTGATAGCCTTTTCCCGAAGTTAGAGGGTCATATACCTCTATGTATGGCTTGAATGTTTGATTTATATGTATTGATTAGCTTATAGTTATTCCTAGCATGATTAATGGCTTGCTATTACATGTTTATGTCTGCTATTAACTAGTTTGCACTTGAAATCCCTTGTCTTTCACCAACTTATTGTTCATTTAATCCATTTTGCCCGGAGATCCCTTCTATTGTGAATCAAATCGGCCCTACAGCAGCTTTACATCATCACCTCATAAGTTTCCTTGACCTGTTTGACCCCATAGCCCAATTTATCTACATCTTGTTATCCAGTTTATGTATTTGATCAGTTTCATCCCTCACAAACTTAAAAAACCAAAAAAACCAAAAACATACTTCATAACTAGCCTAATATCAGAACATCGCAAGTAAACACACCAACATCTTTTACACTTATAGAGAGAGCCCTCTCTGAGTCCAGGAAGGCTAGGTCCTTGGGCTCCAAAGCTTGGTTTGATGTTACATCGTCATTTGGCTAGCCAATCGGCCAAATCACGGGACACTAACAGTGATTATTCTTCTACCAGTTCTATTCTTTCAACTTCCTTAGAATATACTAGTTGTGATAGGGGGGGCATGCTCGTGAGATTTCAGAGTTGGATAAGTACTTTTTCTATTTCATTATTTGGTTAACCTTCATTGAGATTTTCAATTTCTTTATGGTTTCTTTTGTATTATTCATTATGCCAGACTATAGGAATGTATGAATTATTTCGTGATGCTTATTGAAGGAATTATAGGACATAAGGAATTTCTATTGTTATGGTCAACATTATTCTTATCGTAGGACTAGATAATGTCTGCTTTCTCTCTAGGTGTTATGAGTAGACCATTATTCTCCATCGAAGCAGGCGGTGCTACACCTCTCAACTCATCTGAGGATTCTCGTGCATATTCTCTATCACACTCTCGATTATTCATTCGTTTCATCTCGTATTCTTGTTATGTTATTTTTTCTCGTTGTTTTTGTCTCTTGTCCCTTGAAATTTTCTGTATATCGGTTTACTGCTTATATTTTCAATCGTTATTCTCTCAATTTATTTCTTGTTTATGTTTTTTAGCAGTCGACCTTATTTCTTCCATTTTTACAATATATATGTACTGCTTCAACTTTACTCTTTTTCCCATTTTTCCTCTTCATTTCTCACGATATGTTACCCCCCCTGCATGTCAACCCACCTTAGTGTCGGTTCACGGGGAAGTACCTCAAAACCATATCTAGTTGTTAAAAAAATAATCCCATGCTTCTTTTATGTTTTTTCACTAGGAATAAACGAAGTTATTCCAATCAATTTTCTATTTTCATGAGTCAGTACAGGTTGGAGTCTGTAACAGGGGTCGGTACTCAAAGATATGTCTTGCGCCCTTTTCAAGAAGAAAATTATATAAAAGGGTGGGAATCATGAAAAATAAACTATCATGTAGATCATTGTAGAATATGACCTTAATGCATTCAACATAATTTCGGTCTTCTATTTATTTTTCTTCACAAAAAGTGTCAAGAATTAACTCAACCCACTCATGTAGATTTTTTCAACCATCATTTGATAGTTTCAACAAGGTTCATGCATCAGTTTCATTTTAAGGTTTTTTCATGGGTGAATTAGTTGAGGAATTTCTTGATTTTTATTGGGGCACCTTCAATGAACTATTCATGCACTTTTGTAAATAAGTTGTCTCTAGATTTTTTGATTGATAGTCGATTCATCTGTGCATAGATATTTAAATAGTTATTGATCTTTGTCTCTCACCATAATTGTATCTCCTCTAATGTTATAATATAGGGAAAATTGAGCATTGTTACCAATAGTACATACATCAAGAAATCATATAAAAATCATAAGCAAAGATATATAGAGATATAGTAATGGAGAACCAATCAAATTTGATACATTGGTATAAAAAAATATATATATAGAATGTTGGGACAGTTAAAATAGTCTAACAATACGACCAAACACCATAACTAATCCAAAATTAGTTAGCACTTTATAAATTTTTTTGTTACAATGTGTATTTGTCGAATCGACTCAGGCTAGTCGGTTAGGATGACTAGCTTCTTCAATAGGCTAGTTGGCTGGGCCAACTAGCTCCTCCAACATAAGCCATTGTCACATGTATTTTGTTGGGTACTAAGGATACATCACATTCCATGCATATGTATCCATCACCAATCAAAATTTCTTTTCCCCTGGCATAGGATGTTGTTGGAAGTAATGAGAGGGGGGGTGAATCAGTATTTCTTTCAATTAGAGCATTAGTTAATCTTTAATTATTATCAGTGTTTGTACAATGATAGCAGCAAACAAGAGGAACACAAATGCACACAGTTTTTAAGGTGGAAACCCACTCCGGGACAAAAACCACCTAATGCTTTTCTAATAATTCTTTTCAACTCCAATTGAAAATAAAACTCCAACTTCCTAGAATCTAGAAAAGCATTCTTCTCCAGCTCCCACTGGATGGACACTCCAATGCTCGATATTCTTTAGTAGTCATTAAATGGATGCCCCAACACACAATGAGCTACAACTCACCCTAGCACCACCCTACCACCCTATAGAAGAATAAAAGAAGAATGGACTCCCGTACCAGGGAAAATGGTCCACTTTACAATGATATAGAATGATGTAGAAGAAGAAGATATACTAGACCATAACCCCAACTTTGACAAAACCACCTAATGATGATCCTAGACCTCCCAACACTGCCTCTTCAACCCTTGGCAGATAGACACTAGTACAATTTGTACAATAATGTATTTACAATGACTAAGTACAATGATACCTTTACAATGATTATATGCAGTGCTTCCCACTTGAAGACTTCATATGATGAACTTCTTGCTGTTGTTATGCACCTTCGTTGTTGCTCTTGTCATGCTACCCTCTGCTGCACCTTGTTTTTCTTTTCTGCCGTGGAAAGTCTTGTCCTTTGCAATCCTTGACAACACATGATCTAGCTTTTTCTTTCCTTCTAGGAGCTCGATATTGAATTTAGTGTGTCTCTATTATTTCAGATCCTCAATATCTGATTTTTAGTCCTGTAGTAGTCCTCTAAGTCTTCTTTTAATTCCATAAGTCCGGCCAATTGGATTCTTCAGGAAAGCCCTACCCAATTTCATACTTCCCTAATTATGGATTGTTTCGGTGGAACTGTGAGGAGCTTGTCGAAGTGCCAAGTGTCCTTTGTTTCTTCATTTACTCTTAATTTATATAAAATGAAAATTAAAGGCCTTCCTCCTCTGCCCACTTTTACCAAAATTAAATCTGATAGTGGAGAGAGAGATTGTAGCCAGTTTTACAAGGTCACTAACTGAGATGAATTTCGAGAACTGCAAAAACCCTTACTTCCACAGATCATATCTCCAAAAATGTTGACAAATTGATTGCATTTACTGCAATATGAGGTTTCAGCTTCGCCTCATAAGGCTAACTAGCCTTAAAAAAAGTTTGAAAAATGCCTCACACACACACATGAATGCTTGAATCCCTTGCCTAAGGAGGAAATGAAGATCACAATTTATATGAATGCTTAATTTGAGAGGAGCTTCAACAAGTGAACGTGGGAGATATTTTAAGAGCTTAAAAAATATTAATTATGACTTTTCAATGACCCATGCCCCAACCCCATGGGGTTTTAGCCCACTAACTGGGGTACAAACTTCAACATGAATATCTCTCAAACCGTGAAGAATTACATGGCGTGCCATATATCAATGGAAACATCTCGACAAGTAGAAACCATCAAAAGCATTATTGACCCAGAATATATTAATTTGGTAAGTCAAAATTCCCATGCAATATTGGGTTAGCCCCTGGTGCTGCTTGGGTTGACATCAATGAAAACCGCTGATCAACAATCTCCCCCTTGGCATTGATGGCAACACAAGTACTCCCCCTGCGATCATGGCACCTCTTCCTACAACATTCTCTCCCCCTTTGACATCAATGGCAAAGGGTAACTCCCCACGAGAAGCAATGACCATCCTGCCGGTACTTGTCAGCTTAATTCCCTATGGCTCGACGCGACATCCTGGAACTGCTTTTTGCCAACCACGGCATATATGCAGAAAAAGGAAAATCCAGCGGAAACGATCTGACGGAAAGATGTTCCTGTCTTTGGTGATATTTGTAGGATCGATTATTTTGGTGTTGCTTGGAATATTGCTACTTGTCCAACTGCTTGCATAACATTTTGTCGGGAGGCTGTTACATATAGAAGACTACTAATCATAGATCTGTACAACCTTTGATCCACATCCTTAGATGAGTCGTCAATGCTCAATTTTCAACTAAGTAAAGACATCTCTAAATTTCTTTGCACCTTTGTAGAAAAATTCTTACTTAGTTGATCATCATTGCTAGCAATTATTGTATCATCCTCTTTAGCTATTAGACATGCTTTAGTTGCTTCACCCAGAACATATATATTAGTTTGGGCACTCTGAACTTCTTCGCCAATACAATTTCCCGCCCTTACCTTTCGATTTCATTTAGAAATGGAGTTGAATAGTATTGTGTGTCCTTGATCACACATTTGTCCAACACTGAGCAGATTGTGATTCATGTTTTCAACCAATAGAACATTCTTGTCTAGAGCATCTTTTCTTCCGAGAGTGACAGTACCTGATCCTATAACATTTGAAGATCCATCATTTCCAAAGGACACGGTTCCATCCTTCTTCTCTTTCAGAGATACAAATTTATTTCTATCTCTAGTCATATGCGTTGAGCAACCGCTATCAACAAATGCCATGATATTCATAGGTTTGGTTATAATTTAAATCTTGCAAATAACATGTGTTCTAAACAATGGATCTGGTTATTCCAAACTCCTTAAGATTCAACACTTGAGAACCAATTGTAGTAATGAAAATTTTGTATGTTATGGTTTCTCCAGTTGCAGTCCATGACATCTTACGCTTCACATAAGATGAATTTATCCAGGTACCAAAAACTAACTCAATTCCATGCTTCCTGTACCACTTCCATGTGAGTCTATCCTTTCCATTTTTGATGCACTTGTTCTTCAACATTTCATTGGTTGTAGATTGTACATGAGGTTACTTTGTCAACCATATAGTGATAAACTTATAGAAAACTAGAGACCATTTTTATTTGTCCTTGAGAATTGGTGTAGGATCACTCTCATTGGATGCAAATTAGCTCTAGGCGAAGCATGCTTTGCCATGTATATTGGAGAAAATCCTAGTACCCATGCATCTACCTTTCTGTCATAGTTATTGTCTTGGATCACTTCGAGAGACACATAATATGGAGTGCCAATAAACGTAAGTAATTTTCATGAAATCATAAACACTTCTTCTCCCAAAATACACCATCACTAACTTTGAAAAGCATGGGGAATTCGAAGTGTTTTATTTTTCTTACCATTTTGTGTGATGTAGTGAATTGAGCATTCCTACCTTGTTATGTATCACAATCAATTCCGAACTTGCAATGTATCACAATGAGAATTCCAACCTTGCGGTGTAGCGCATCATCACTCAAATCCTTGTGACAACACATCCTTAATCAAGTTTTTGTGGCAAGACATCCTTACTCAACTCTTTGCAATTTCAATGTGAGCCTACCCTCATCTTCTTTTAAGCCTTGAATCCACTCTCACTGCTTCATTTTACATTCATATTTTACAATACTTTTCCTTGGTCAAAATACTTGTTAACTAAGGAAAATGGAAAGCGTGTATTGAATAGACTTTCTTTCCATGGGTCAATGAAGGCCTATCTACACTCCTTTGGCTTGAAAAGTATGGTTGCTAATAAAGGCTCATGAAAGGATGAAACATTCTCCTTATATTAATTAGTTCACACACCTCCTAAGGGGAATTAAATAAAAACTTCAGAATCTTAAGTCAACCTCGACTGGTATCTGGAATATAAGGTTCCTTCATCTAGATCATTGTAACTTTCTAAATTTGTAATTTTATCTTCCCCTTTAGTAGATGTACCCTCTCCCCCATGCAACCACATTTGGTCTCTAGCTGAACTCAACATCTTAGAATTTCCTTTTCCATTGAGTTGTGAAGTTGCATTTGTTGGATACTAAATACATACTTCCTAATATGGTGACCCACCAACTATTTTCTTGGATTTCCTTGTCTCCCTTGTGTTATTATTTTTATTTGGAAGGTTTTAAGCTTGAATTTTGGATCCCACATAAGTTTCTTCCTTTTATGACTTAAAATTTTCCTGTAGCATTAATCCTACCATCAATGTTTCCCTTAGTGGATCCTTTCATCTCATTGCATTCAACACACAAACTCCATTCATGCTTATATGAGGGATTTAAATTACTCAATTTTTTATACCTTATAGAATCTCATAGGGACATGTTTCTAGCTTTACTTGTTCCAGATGAGTCATGCACTATTCTTTGTGCAATCCACATAACTGACTTGTCACATTTATCAATAATTGTATTATTTATTACATTTAAGTGTCCCCTTGTAGGTCCATGTTTAATAGGATTACAATCCACTTACTTGAATACAAGCTTTGTATTTGTTGCATTATCTAGAAAATATGTTTGAGACAATGAATATATTCTTTCTTCAAATTTTAGGGAAATATATTTATTGAGAAATCTTCAGTGAGGCATATCATTCTTTTGTCTTCATTCCGAGCATATCTAGTTAGGTAACTCTAGTTTTTATGCCTTCAATTGTCCTTGTTGGTGCTCTCTTCTCCCTTTACTCCTATAGATAGAGAAACAAAGTCATCCAAGAGAATCAAGGATGGAGAACCATTTGAACCCTCATGCTTAAAAAATTCCCTTGCAAAGTTGTTTCAACCTTTGTAAACAGGTACATATGCAAATAACACTCATAGTATATACCATTGGTGCAATTACTTGTGTAGTGTCTTGATATATAGTTTAGGAAACTAATGTTATGATACTGTTTGTATAAATTGTGAATGAAGATTCGAAAGTTCGGACCCCACAACCATACCATCAACTCTTATAATTTCTACACCCTAGCCTAATTTTTTTTTTTCACTCTTTTAGAGAGAGATTATAGTTAATATGCCTCAACTTCAAAATTAATCTCACATAGATATAGGTGCAATCAACATGATTTCCCCATATTTACCTCCATAATAGCCAAGACAATACTAAGGTGTTGTGTAAGATATTGGTGTAGGATATCCATAATTTTGTTGTTAAAAAGCCTATGGAAGATGTCCTTGACCATAACCTCCATAAACTTTCTACTGTGTTATGTTTGTTAGTTGTTTAGGATGCCCATATTTTCCATAACTAGCATAGGTAGCATAGCCACCCTGTTGATCATTTTTCTTCAACAGAAGTTAAGTAATAATTTGTTTAGAACCCAAAATTCATGATTCTAAATGTATAGCTACCTCAAGAAGAGTCTTTGAGAAAGGCATAATCTCCAGCACTTCATTCAAAACTTCTCTTTCTTTATGTGCATTGCCGACAACTAGATGAATAAAACGAAAGTACTTGAATATACAATAGAAAAAGTGACTATGATTGTTCTTTTACTTCAATTCCTCAAGATTTACTTTAATTTTCTTCATTCCACACTTTATGGAAGCCAATTTTGCCTTAGATTCCCTCCAAATATTCTTGTAAAGAAGAATGACTTTGTCTCTTATAGCCTAGAGTTTGTTTGCAAAGTATTCTGTCAATTTATCATAGAGGTTTTGTAGTTCTAAAAGTGTTCTCTTTGACCTTTTATTAGAGAATTTTTGAGGTATAAAATGGGTCTCCTAAGGAATATTATAGAATAATAGTAGAAGTAATAAAATAATATTATATTAAAACATCAAATTTTAGAGGGAAATTAAGGAAAAAAATTTCTTTTGCAACTCATATTTTCAACTTATATCCCTACGATTTTACTCAAATTTAGAGTGGGAGCACTCGTTGGATGTGGAATTTAATTCCTCATCCAAGGAGAACTCATGTTGCATAAATTTGATGGACCCTGATACATAAAAATGAAAAATAAATGAAAAAAATATGATTGCAATGACATTTTCCATGTATTACTCCTTGGATGAAGAATTAAATTTTGCATCAAAAGAGTGCTCCCACTCAAAATTTGAGCAAAACCGGAGGGAGATAAGTTGAAAATACGAGTTGAAAAAGCCGTTTTTTCTTTTTCTTTTTCTTTTTACCTTTTTACTCCAAAAATGGTGAATCATCCCCCATGGTTGACATCAACATCTTGAATCCCATTGGTTCTTATAAAGTTTATTTTCGTTGTATATCTTTGTTTTGAGGCCAATTTTAGAGCTCAAAATTTCTCTAATGGATCATCCCCTACGCTAAATAGTATTTCCATCCTTTTGAAATAAATATCCCAAACATTGATAGATTATATAAGAATCTTTGTAGAAATTGGAGTTTCTCCTGCAATACCAATGTTGTTAGATGTAGAATATATGGAATCCCCATTTGACCATTGCATTGTAAAATCTATAATAGTGTTTTTAGTATGATAGTATCCCCCAATGTAAAAAAACCTATTTTTTGTGACCCAGTAATAGTTATGGTGACTCAGTTGCACAAGTATCAACCATATTCATCTTACTTGAACAAGCTACTGGGATTGAAGATGACTTCTTCTTCAAGATCAAGGGATAAGGATCTCATATGTGTGCTTGTGGATTCACTTTAAAACTGCAACAGTAGTAGTAGATCATCCATCACTTTCTATTTTCTCCTACTTTCTTCTTTGGAGTAGATGCCTTCAACAATTACACAGGGAAATTATTTATCTTCTCTATTAACAATGACGTTTTTTCTTTGATGTGCTTCTAGGATGACATTTGAAACGTTTAGGAAATATGAAAGTACAATATCCAATGTTTCCTACAACACAATATTCAACCTTTAAAGCTTTCAAGTAGATTGAAACTATTCAAAGTGGATCTATGAGTTTGTAATAAGAAAATGTGAGAGGTTCCTTTCAAACCTAAGGAAATCAAGTTAGCGGGGTAGGGAGTGCTTGTTTTGAATCCTTGTCAAGGATATGAGTAAAAACATTAAAAATAAAAGGGGGACCCAAAATTTTGAATGTACATGGTGGAAATTTTCGGGGGTGTTGTAGCTGCTACAACAATTGGCGAACCACTGGTAGAATCCAACATCTCTAACTTTTTACCTTCAGAAAATGGAGTCTTACTAATGATGTGAGGAAGTATTGAATAGATACTATGGGTACCTCTTTGAGATACATGACCATTTATAGATGTGTCATTATTTTATCTCACAATTCACTCCTCTTAATATTTATGCACCAAAACAAGAGTTCACATGTAGCTTTTTGCATTGGGGGGATTTTGAGGTAAAAAATGCGCCTCAAAACAAAAAATGTACTAACAAAATTAACTTTAAAAGAAATAATAGGATTCAAGATGAAGATGTCATACCCATGGGAAAATATTTTGGATCGAAAAGAAGAAAACTACTTTGTTTTGTTGTATTTTTTGTTGATCTCCTAATAGGTCTACTCAAATGTCAAGTGTAGACACACTCATTTCATGTATTTTCAATTTTTTTCAATGCAGGTCTACTCATAACTATGCAAAGTGGGTACTCATTGGATGTGGAATTTGATTTTTGTTAGGTCCCTATATTACTAGTATAGTCCCTTATTGTTGTTAGTGTAACCCCCTTATGGTTATTATTGTACCCTTGTAACCCCCATTTTATTATTATTGTGCCCTTAAATTATTATTGTTAGGTCGGCTAGGATTACATTGTGGCCCACTAGGATTACATTATGGCCCATGGACTCCTATATATAGAAAGGAGGTTTTGTAAATTGGATCATCCAAGAATTTTTCATTTATGTAATGTATTGGAGGTTTCCCCCTCGAAGTGGCTTATTTATAAGGCGTTGATATCTCTTTTCTTCTATTTTTGGAGATGGTTACACAACATTTGGTATCAGAGCTTTGGATTCTAGGGTTTCGCTGCTCCAAACAGGACTTATCGTGTTCCATGTATACACAGAAGTTTCAAAAGCTAGAAATTTTTAGGGTGAAACGAAATCGAGGGAAGTTTTACAAAAATTATTGGCCCAGTTCTTGAAATATTTTCGGAGATATGATACGTGGAAGTTAGGTCTTTTTCGGGCTCCTAAATAGGTCATCATGGAACTGGCTATAAAGTTTTTGCTATAAGGTTCAAAGAGCTCCTGAAATTCGTATGAATTCTTTTGACTGAAATCCTGAGGAAATTCATCAAAAAGTTTCAGAGCTTGGTTCGCAATATTTTTGGAGATATGATCTGTGGAAGGTAGTGCTTTTTCAGGCTCCTGAATTTCATCTCAAAGAGGTGATCGTGGGAAAAGTTCAATAACTCTCTCTCTGAAGATTGGATTGGAGTGCCGTCAACAGTGGTCACAAGTACACAGCCTGTAGTTTCTTCGCTATCAATTTCAGAGACAAAGGAAAAAACAGTGACACGTGGCAAGTCGTACAAGTTCGCTCTACTGAACCAGTCCAGAATTAGGTCATTGTGGGAGATTGGACACAACTTTGTCTTGGAGAATCAAAATCAGGTCAGACCTGTGGCATTTGAAAGAAGCTTCAGAGGGATACTACAGGGCTGAATATCAGATATTGAAGATTTTCAATTACAGAGATAATTCAATTTCAATATCGAGCTCATAAAAGAAAACAAGAAAAGGTGTATATTTTTTCCGAATTGCATAAGTCTTTTTTAAAGAATCAATTTGAATTGATTCCAAGGGCATATGTAGAATAGATATCAGTATTGGGTTCTAAAATATGCCCCGTAAAAATAATTCAACACCCATTAAGCCTTCAGAAGGCTCTACTATGACTCATGAAGATGAAGAATAGCAACATGATCTATCAAAATTACAAGAGCAAGTGCAACAAATTTCACTCTCCCAAAGAGCAACAAAAAATGAAATGGAAGTTTTGAAGAAAGGCATGGAAAAGAAGATGGATGGTTTGAAGAAAGGCGTGGAACCTAAGATGGATGGCATGGAAGCTAAGATGGATGACATGAAAGAAAACATGGAAAACAACATGAAAAACATGAAGAATGATCTAAAAGAAAACATCGAAGGTTTGACCAAGTTGATACAAGAAATGTTTCCTAATGGTGAAAAGATAGTAGAAGAACCTCATGATAAGAACAAAATAAATGTTAATCGCGATTTCATAAACTCTAATGTTGGCGGGAAGAACCACTATATTCCAAAAATGGATTTGAGGAAGTTTGATGGGAAGGATCCTGTAACATGGATACTACAGATGGAGCAATATTTTGATCTCCATAATGTGCAAAACACACAAAAGGTACGCATTGCAACTTTACATTTAGAACAAAACACATTTGTATGGTAATCGATGGCTTTGCTCCCGAAAAAAAATCAATACTTGGTCAATTTTTATGGAAGAAATGATAACACATTATGAGGATACAAAGAGCAACACCTTTTTTAGCCAATTGATAAATCTCAAACAAAAGGGTTTAGTGGGGCATCACATTGAGACTTCAAAAATTGAATATAAGGGTAATCCATATTCCGTAGGAACACATGATTGATCTCCTTCACAGTACTTTTAAAGGATAACATCCAACATGAAGTTCAAGAAGCCTGGAACTCAATTCAAAGGAGAAGGCATTCAAAGTTGGCAAGAAAAGTTGAATGTAAAATTATGGGCAACAAGGAAGCCTACAACTCAATTCTATAAAGGGAAGTGTTGCTATGTCTAGATTTCCCCACAACCCACAAGGTCGACACCACAAAAATTGGAAGAAAAAAGAGCAAAAGGGTTTTAAGTAAGGCCAGAGTAGAAAATACACTAAAGGTCATAAGTGCCGAGAAGAAATTATTTTACATAGATTGTGAAGAGGAAGAAGAAAATGTGAACAAGAGAGGAGGATATACACCAGAACCAACCCTAGAAGAGGTAAGAAATGAATCCAACCACATCGTGTAATGCATCGAAGGAATTACTGCAATTTCTCAAACTCTTATAAGATAGCAGACAAATCAAGAAGAAAAAGGTAATAGTGTTTATTGATTCAGTAGCACCCACTTTATTCATTGTAAGGTAGCCAAGGAATTAAATTGTTTCCTATACCCAGCACCTAATGTCAAGTGATGGTTGCAAATGGAGGAACTATAAATTGCTGTGAAAATGCCATAATATCAAGCCAACCATGGGGGAATATGTATCGACTAGTCCAATGCTTTCCATTCCTATGGAGGTAACATGTTGTACCAGGAGCAATAATGGTTACAATCTTTAAGATTTGTAGCTTTTAATTTCAAGAACTTTTCTTGAAATTTTTTTTCGAAGGAAAGGTTTTAATTACGGGGTATTGAAGGAAGTCGGGAAGGAAAATAAGCTCTAATGTCATGAAAAAGCTTCTAAAGAAAGAACAACGAGGTGTAATTGCACAATTATGCTCACTAGAAGTTTTGACTTCAAAATCATCTATTTCCTCGCAGATCTCCAATAAGTCTTGACAATCATTCCAAGGTGTTTGAAACTCCCAAAGGAATCCCACCCATTCGTGATCATGATCATGCTAATTCATTTGATTCCGGGAAGTGTTCCTCCAAACATCAGGCCTTATAGATATCCTTACTTCCAAAAGAGCGAAATTGAACGTATGATTGCAGAAATGTTAGAGGCGGGTATAGTTCAACCTAGTCAAAGTTCTTTCTCTGCTCCTGTAGTATTGGTACACAAGAAGGATGGATCATGGCGAATGTGTCCGGATTATAGGGAGCTCAATAAGCTCACCATTAAAGACAAATTTCCCATCCCTGTGATTGATGAATTATTGGATGAATTACATGGAGAAATTTATTTTACCAAGTTGGATCTTCGTTCAGGATATCATCAAATTAGAATGAAGACTGAAGATATACCAAAAACAGCATTTCGAACTCATGAGGGTCATTATGAATTTTTGGTCATGCCTTTTGGCCTTACCAATGCACCTTCTACATTTCAAGGGTTGATGAATTCCATTTCAAACCCTTCCTTAGAAAATTTGTGCTAGTATTTTTTGATGATATACTAATCTACAACAGGTCTTGGAAGGATCATGTTGAACATGTTGACAGGGTGCTCAAACTATTGCAGGAGAAACAATTATATGCAAAAAAATCCAAATGTTTCTTTGGAGTACAAGAGGTGGAATATCTGGGTCATATTGTATCTCACAAGGGTGTTAAAGTAGACCATAACAAAATTAAAGCCATTAAGGAATGGAAAGTCCCCACAACCATAAAGCAGTTGCGAGGATTTCTCGGGTTAACAGGGTATTATCGCAAGTTTATTAAGAATTATGGGAGAATAGCAGCACCTCTAACAACATTATTGAAGAAAGATGCATTTTCATGGACTCCTGAAGCAACTAAGGCCTTTGAACATCTTAAAGAGGCAATGTGCCTAGCACCGGTCTTAGCTACGCCAGACTTCACAAAAACCCTTATTGTGGAATGTGATGCCTCAGGAAATGGAATTGGTGTAGTTTTAATGCAGGAAGGAAGACCCATTGCTTTTGAAAGTCATCCAATCAAAGGAAAGTATTTACAGAAACCTATTTATGAGAAGGAAATGTTAGCAATACTGCATGCACTAAAGAAATGGTGAACTTACCTAATAGGAAGACACTTCAAGGTAAAAACTAATCATGATAGTCTTAAACACTTTTTGGAACAAAGACTATCTTTAGAAGAGCAGCAAAAATGGGTCACAAAGATGTTGGGTTATGACTTTGAAATAATCTACAAAAAAGGAAAGCTTAATGTTGTTGCAGATGCACTCTCAAGAAAGAATGATGAGGTGGAAGCATTGCTTTGTGCCATTTCTATTATCCAACCAGATTGGATAACCGAAGCAAGAGATGAATGGAAGAAGGACAAAGATATATGGACACTCATTCAAAAGTTGCAGCAAGATCCTAGTACATCTGATACATTTAGTTGGAAAAATGATTCCTTATGGTACAAATATCGCTTATATCTTTGTAAGAATTCCCAACTAAAACAAAAGATTCTTCTGGAATTGCACACTTCTTCTTTAGGAGGACACTCGGGATTTTTAAAAACTTACCACAGGGTGAAGAAAGAATTTTTTTGGGATGGCCTTAAATCTGATATTCGAAAGTTTGTGGCGGAATGTTTGGTTTGCCAGCAGAATAAAGTGGAAACAATTAAGACCCGAGGACTTCTACAACCTTTATCCATTCCAAGTCAACGTTGGGAGGAGATTTCAATGGATTTTATCACAGGTTTACCTAAGTCCGAAGGAAAGAATGTCATCATGGTAGTAGTTGATAGACTTACCAAGTATGCACACTTTTGTGCATTATCTCATCCATTTAAAGCAAGTACAGTTGCTACTACATTTATGGACAGAATTCAAAAGCTACATGGAAGCCCAAGGGTTATTGTGAGCGACAGAGATCCCATTTTTACTGGAAATTTTTGGACGGAGTTATTTTTTTGTTTGGGTACTCAATTAGCTCATAGCTCATCTTATCATCCTCAATCTGATGGTCAAACTGAGATAGTAAATAAATGTTTGGAAGGATATCTTCGTTGTTTGTATCTGATAAACAAACACAATGGGTCAAGTGGTTACCTCTCGCTGAATGGTGGTATAACACTTCCTTCCATACTGCAGCAAAAATGACCCCATTTATGGCACTTTATGGATATCATCCACCATCCATCACATCATCTTTAAGGGAAAATTTGAAGGTTCATGCAGTGGAAGATCACATCGAGCATCAGCAAGAAGTTCTCCAACTCTTAAAGGATAACCTGAATTTGGCACAAAATCGAATGAAACAACAGGCAGATCAACATCGTAGCGAGAAAAGTTTTGATGTAGGAGATTGGGTATTTTTACGGCTACAACCATACAAACAAATGTCCCTCAAGCAAGCAAAGATGTATAATAAATTATCGCCAAAGTACTATGGTCCTTACAAGGTGTTGCAAAAGATTGGTACTATGGCATACAAATTGGAGCTTCCTGCTTCTTCGCGAGTACATCCAGTTTTCCATGTTTCATGCTTAAAGAAGGTTATAGGTGAAAATCTTCCGGTTCAAACAATATTGCCAAAACTTGATGAGGAAGGAAAAATCATATTGGAATCTAAAGCAGTCATGGAAACAAGAACTCGACAGCTACGGAATCGATCAATTTCAGAGTATCTCATCAAGTGGAAGAACTTACCCACTGAAGATTCTACATGGGAGGATGAGAATTTTATACAGAAGCACCCGGAGCTACTCAAGTGTTGGGGACAACACTTTTTTTGAAGGAGAGGGGCATGTTAGGTCCCTATATCACTAGTATAGCCCCTTATTATTGTTAGTGTAAACCCCTTATTGTTATTATTGTACCCTTGTAACCCCCATTTTGTTATTATTGTGCCCTTGAATTATTATTGTTAGGTCGGATTTCTAAGGTGTTGATATATCTTTTCTTCTATTTTTGGAGCTAGTTACACAACAATTTTACATCCAATGGGTATCCACACTTGACATTTGAGTAAAAATATAACGAGATATGCCAAAAATACATTAAAAAAAAGTTTCCTTTATTTTTCTTTCCTTCACTTTCTTTTTTCATGTATTTTCAATTTTTTTCGATGTGGCTCTATTGAGAACCATGTGAAGTGGGGTACTAGTTGGATGTGGAAATTAATTCCACATCCAACGGGTGGTTATACTTTACATTTGAGTAAACCTATAAGGATATAAGCCAAAAATACAACTAAAAAAGTAGTTTCCTTTATTTTTCTTTAAAAATTCATAAATTTTATTTCATTACTTTAACCATTTTTTTTATTATTTTCTTTAGAAGGCCCATTTTAGACCTAAAAATTCCCATAATGACAATGACATAGATAACACGACAGAGAGTTTATTATGTTCGTAACTTAAAAATGTGTTTTTGGTGTTGCTCTGCTGCCAATGATCATCCATAGCACCAGTGGTGCCACCCGAGAAATCACAAGCATTGATTTATTGCCAGCAAGCATCCATGGCCTCGAAAAAGTTGCTTTCATCACCTCTCTACATAGGAAGACTTTCACATGCCTTTAATTTTTAATTTTTTTTTCTTTACATGCAATTTTGCATTATTTTGGTGTTATTTGTGCCAGGGTGGATGAGGGATCACAAATTATTTTATAAGTAGAGAGGTTTTTCCCTTTTTTAAAAAAGTAAATATTTTCCAATTGAGGTTTCCCATCTTTACATATCTCCACATCATATCTCCAACTCACATCTGGATAGTAAACATATAAAATCAAACATTTAGGACCAAACCTAAATAGAGTTCAGGTTATAGATGTAGGTATTATGAACTTATCATAGTTCCCCAAGTGTATCGACTAATGTATCGAATAATAAGTTAGAACCATATAAAATATATTCAAGACATGGTTTCAATATTAGGGCCTACAAGTTATTTCATCTTGGAGTGACTATCACAGCCACACACAACCAATTATTGGGATTTCAACATTTTGGCAAGGTTGGCATGACAAGCTCTTTTTGGGTTTTATTTATGTACAGGTTTGAAATAAAAAGCAATGTAGGGAAACAATTCTAAATGAAAAGGTAATGACAAATGCAATAAAAGGAAATAAAAGATAAATGTACTTAAAAATAAAAACGATTTAGGGAGAGCTAAGAAACTAAAGCTAAATTCAATGAAAAGATAAATGAGTGATGCAATGCAACTATTTACATGCGAATACAAAATAGAACTATAAGCTAAAAAAAAATTAATGCAAGGCATGCAATTAGATACAGAAGAAAATTCATGAATAACTATTCGAATAAGAAAAAAAAAAAACTAATCCTAAACCTAATATAACTCAAGAGGTGTATTGGAGGTTTCCCCCTCAAAGTGGCTTATTTCTAAGGTGTTGATATCTCTTTTCTTCTATTTTTGGAGCTAGTTTCACAACAAGAGGAGATTGGGATTGTGTGAAATTAAACTTCTAGTGGAGCCATTCGAGTTTCTCTTGACCTGCAAAAAAATAGATATCATTTATTAGTATCAAAATAAAACAATGTGCAAAATTAGAGATACTCACCTTTATAGAACGCATAAGAACAATAAGGTCTCACCTACTAGTAGAAGTTTTCCATAAAGGATTATTCTAACCAAATCCCAATCTTATATTGATAAACAAAATGATTAGGTTGAAAACCATGGAAAATTCTCAAAGATGTGCATTCATTCATATTTAACTTTATACCAAACACAATAGAGATAAGAGGTTTCTTTCTTGTAAAAGAATTTTCTAGAAAAGGAATTTTATAACCAAGCAAAAATTCTATCTTGAGATTCAAAATGATTTACATGGAAACCTTGGAAATATTTCAAAGATGAGCATTCATTCAGTGAAACAATGCTATGAAAATAATGTTGTGGAAAAACCTTAACATGATCTAGTTTAGGTATCTTCTCAATATTGTGAGGTCATGACATAACCTTCAACGAGAGCTAAAATACCTCATTTTCTTAACAATTCTCTAAACCTTCAAATGTTAGAGGATCGAACATCGAGGGCAAGGTAAAATCAAAAAATGATGTAGACAACCATCATCGGGTGTATCAACAAGATCAATATTAAATAGATGAAAACTATTAGAAAAGTTGGTTTGTTCAAATGTTTCATTATCACTAGAATGGTCATTCAAAACATAAGATTATTCTTTTCTCATAATGGAGATGAATCAATTAAAGGGATTTCATGAATGGTCCGAACTAAATTGTTATCTTCGTTTAATGTTGAAGATTGAAAACCACAAGAGATGTGGGAAGTAGTTCCATTCTTTTCCTCTTCCATGTGTGAGACCTTAATTCCTTGTACCTAATTAATATCGAGTTTAGTAGAATGGAAGAATAGATGATTTAAAACATTTTCTGGTGTAATATATCCATCACACATGACAGGACACAAGGAGTAATTATTTTAGGAAAAATAAGAATCAATTCCCAAAATAAACTCTTCTATAATGAGATTTTATTCCAATTCTAAATATTTCACATTTATATCTTCTTGGGTGATCAATAGATCAACACACATGTTATTCTCGATGGAATTATTTAATGCTCAATGTCATCCAAGACAATGCCTTGGTCATGGCGGAGTGGTGAAGGTAAGAGAATATCATGAGAATATTCAAGAATAGTTTTTTAATAAAGGTTCTATGGTATCAACATGACAAAGAAGATATGGTCTACCAATTTCATTTCCATCTTGTCCTAATTTTGAGGATTTTAATATTGTTTGTGAAATAAAATAACTTTGCTTCTTTTCATTTAAAATTTCTTCATTATTCGGTTCAATGATAACCAAGATTTCATTGCTTGCACAAGAACTCGTTTAATTGAGTAATGAAGATGGATTCTAATAAGAAATGCTAGAGGTTAAAATTTCCCCTTCTAAGGCCATGGATTCCTCCTAAATCACATGTGAAAAAGAGATAAAAGTTGGCACACTAAAAGTGGGCATAAGTTTTTGTCCATTTGGAAGACGTGGATCATTCAAATCTTCATGCTATTAATTATCCATATTTAATTCATATTTAGAAAGGTAAAACAAGCGTGGAAACGTTTTGTGGAAATGATCCCAATCCATGTCTCTCTCATGAAATGTATAATAAATATTGAAAAATATATATGCAAAATCCAATGATTCATCTGGTTTCATTCTAAGCTCATCAATCCTTTTAAATAATTTATCAGGAATATACCCTTCAAAATAAGATCCAAAGTCATCAATGAATTATTCTAAAGAATGGATAGATACATGTGGAAAATTTTGACACTAGGCATTGACGTGACCTTCAATTGTGAGAGTGAAAATTTTGCATATGAAAATTTCATGAGTCACATGATTCAAGATGAAACTTTAAATAATTTGACAAATAATTTCATATGTAATGATATCATTCTCACCATCAAACTTATTCTTTGACAAGTGATTAGAAATCTTGATAGTATTTTTGAAACCTATTTTTACATAAACACAACTCCAAATATGGGTTTCAGAAGCATCTATTTGAAGATAAAAATTTAGGATGCAAGATCCACAGTGTCAACTTTCCATCTGCCCTTAGTTCTAGTGCCAAAACTATTGATGGGACAAAATGTACCGCCAATACTAAGGATACATCCCTAGTGTGAAGTCCTAATTAGACCTCACACCATTTGGGATAGGAATATCATCGTATATATGGGCTCAATTGTCACTTTGCTTGTTTTTTATTGGATTTCGAGTGAAAATATGTTAATGTGAGGAAAGTGTGAAATACTCGAAGAGTGAGGACAAATAAACCCACAAATGATAAAATTTCAATACAAAGTACACGGGCATGACAACACAACAATAATATCAAGTATATCTCAAGATGATTTAGTTAGCTAAAACCATCTAAGACATACATGAGTAAGAGAGTACTAGAAACTAATTGAAAATTAGTTCACAACTAATAACTAGTGTAAGGAATGGATTGAAACAGAAAATATTTATCAAACATATGAGCCATAAGCCATGAATTAGTTCATTAACATACAACTCATGTGAAATAAAACATGCATACACAATATACGTACCAGATAGCCATTGCAATAATCTTGAAAGTGCACGAGAATCTGTGCCAAGAGTGAAGAGTTTCTTATTGTGAATGCTACAATTTGAAGTACATGTACCACAAGCCCTTAAAAATCCAATAGTATAAGGTGAGTTTCTCATTTCATCTCCAAAATCATTCCCCTAGCCTAACCACTTCTCACTTCTAAATCATTCGGAGTAAGATTTCTCCCAGATACTTAAGTGCTAACAACTATTTCTATGCTCAAGGACTCAACTATGCTAATACATTGTATAAATAAAGGTTCTATGATATCATAATTTTCCCATTGACTTTAATGTCACCTTTCGCCATGACAAGTTGAACCTGAAACAACTGAATGTTTTCTCTATTCCCACCAAAACCATGCTAGTAGCTACAAAAATTCCATTCTTTAAAAGTACTGCAACCACCTTATCTTGTGAGTCACTTTCAAAGGAAAAGACAACAATACCCTCAATGGGATAAACACCTTTATAAATTGTAGTAGTTATCATTAAAGGATGTTATCTTGTGTGTAAATAACCATGCTATGTAGTTATTTTCTAGGAAGACCATCATTGTCACATGTATTTTATCAAGCTAATAAGGCTGCAACACATTCCATGCCTATGTATCCACCACTAATAACAACCACTTTTCCCCCAACAAACATGCCATGATATTCACAAGTTTGGTTGCATCATTTAAATCTTGTGAATAACATATATTCTAAATAATTGATCTATTTATTCCAAACTCCTCAAGCTTCAACACTCGAGCACCTGTTGGACTAATAAATATTTTGTATTTTATGGTTTCTCCAACTACAATCTATTACATCTTGCAATTCACATTATCAAACTTTATGATGGTCCCAAGAACTAACTCAATTCCATGCTCCCTATACCACATACATGTGAGAATCTCCTTTACATATTCAATGCATTTTTGTTTTAAAATTTCATTGGTTGTAGACCATACCTGAGTTTCCTTTGTCAAGCATTTAGCAATAAAATCATGGAAAACCAAAGACCATTTTTCCTTGTCCTCAAGCATTGGTGCAGGCTCACTCTCATTAGGTGCACATTAGCTTTAGGTGGAGCACCCTCTACCATATCTATTGTAGACACTCCTATTACCCATCCATATACCTTTCCATCATAGAAAATCTCTTAAATCACTTCGAGATCCATCTAGTGTGGAGTGCCAATAAATGTAAGTAGTTTTCATCAAATAAAAAACACTTCTTGCCCCACAATACACCATTACTAACAGTGAAAATGCATTGTGAATTGGAGGCTTTTAAGTTCACTTCCCCTTCCTTGTGATGTAGTGAAATGAGCATTCCCACCTTACGATGTAGCATAATATGCATTCCTACCTTGTGATATAGGGAATCATCACTCAACTCCTTGCAATAATTCATCCTTACTTAACTCTTTGTGACAGTGCATCCTTACTCAACTCTTTTTGCTTGCGATGTGAGCCTACCCTTCGCTTCTTTGAAGCCTTCGATCCACTCTCACTGCTTTGTTTTATATTCAAATTTTGCAATACATTTCTTGAGTCAGAACTCTTATCAACTAAGGAAAATGGAAATGGTGCATTGACCGGCCTTTATTTCAATGGATAAACGAGGATCAATCTACACTAATCTAGTTTTAAAAGTATGGCCCTGACAAAGGTTCATGAAGGGTTGAAAGACTCCCTTTAAAATAATTAGTCTGCATACCTCCCAAGTGGAACTAAATAAAAAATCCAAAATATTGGCTCAACCTTGACTATTCTCTAGATTTTAGGATTCCTTCATCAAAATCATTTCCACTTTCTGACCATGTGAATTTATCTTCCCCTTTAGTATAACTACCCTCTCCTCCATGCAACAACATTTTTTGTGCAGTTGAAGTCAACATCTTGCCATTTTATTTTCGACTGAGTTATGAAGCTACATTTGTTGGATATTGAATACACACTTCCTCATATGGTGACCCTCCAACTATTTTTATGGACGTCCTTGTCTCCCTTGTGACATTATTTTTATTCGGAAACTCATGAACTTGAAGTTTAGATCCCAAAAAATTTTCTTCCTTCTGTGACTTAGAAATATTTCATGTTGTATTAATCCTACGATTGGTGTTTCCCTCAACATATATTTTCATCTCATTGCATTCAACACCCAAATACCATTCATGTTTTTTGGGGGGATTTAAATCATTTAATTTTTTATACCTTGCAAAATACTAGAGGGATATGTTTCTAGCTTTACCTGATCCACATGAGTCATGCACTATCCTTTGTGCAATCCACATAGCTTCCTTGTCACCTTCATTGATAATTGGATTGCTTATTTCATTTAAGTGGCCCCTTGCATGTCCATGTTTAATGGTATTACAATATACTTCCTTGATTATAAGATTTCTATCTGTTGAATTATCTGGAAAAAATATCTAAAAAAATTGTTGATTATTCATTCCTCCAATTTTAGGAAAAAGTTCATCTCATAAAATTAGAAACTTTTTACCCTCAAAGGAAATATCTTTCTTTCGTCTTCATTCTGAGAATATCCAGTTCCTATCCTTTAGTTTTGATGAATTCACTTATACTTGTTGGTTCTCTCTTCTCCCTTTCCTCTCATAGAGAGAAAAGCCAGTTTATCCAAGAGCATTAGGGAAGGATAACCATTATAGCCCTCACACTTAAGTGATTCCCCATGAAAATCTACTTCAAACTTTGTTAACTAGTGCCTATGGAAATAATATAGAATAACACTCATTGTGTCTACCTTTGGTACAATCACCTATGCATTGTCCTAATCTATAGTTTAGACAACTAATGTTATGATACCATATGTAATAACTGTGAATGAAGATTCAAAATTTATGTCCCCATAACCATAGCATCCACTCTTAAAACTGATGCACCCCATCATAATAATTGTTTTTCACTCTTTTAAAGACATTTTAGAGTTAATATGTCTCAACTTCAGAAGAAATCTTACATAGTTCTAGGTGCATCAACATAATTTCCCCATATTTACCTCAATAATAGCCAAGATAATACTAGGGTGTTGTTTATTACCGATGAGGTGTTTTGTAGGCTATTGGTTTAGGTTCTCCAGAGTTTTTTTTTGCAAAGGCCCATGGAGGATCTCATTGACTATAACCTCCATAACATTTTTGTTGTGTTGTGTTTGTTGGTTATTGAGGATGCCCATAATTTCCATAACCAACATAAGAAAGATAGCCACCCTATTGACCATTTATGTTCAACTGAAGCTAAGTACTCAATTTGTTTAGAACCCAAAATTCTTGATTCTAAATGTATAACTACGTCAAGGATTGTCTTTGAAAAATTCATACGCTCCAATACTTCATTCAAAACTTCTTGTACACTATCTGCATTGTCTACAACCAACTGAAGAAAATGAGAGTACTTGAATATACAATAGAGATAGTGAACATGAATATTATTTTACTTCAATGCCTCAAGCTCTACTTTAATGTGCTTCATTCCACACTTAATTGAATCCAATGTTGTGTCATATTCCCTCAAGAGATTCTTGTAAATTAGAATGGCTTTGTCTCTTTCCTCAACTTCATTTGCAGCTTCTTATCTCAATTTATCAACCGGGTTTTGGAGTTCAGAAATTATTCTCATTGACCTTTTCTCATCCCCTAAATAGCTAACATTTCCATCCTTTTGAAATCAGTCTTCTGAACATTGAAGGATTTAGTAAGAGTCTCTGTAGAATTTGGAGTTTCTCTTGCAATACCAACGCTGTTAGATGTAGAATATAGGGAAGCCCCCTTTGGCCCTTTCATTTTAAAATATGTAATAGTGTTTTGAGTATGATAGTATCCCCAAAAATTAAAAAAAAAAAACTTGTTTTTTCTCACCCAGTAATAGTTATGGTGGCTCAATCAGACAAGTCTTGACCATATTTTTCCAAATTGCACAAGGTACTTGTATTGGAGATGACTTCTTGTTAAATTTCAAGGGACAAGACTATAATATATGTACTTGTGGCTTCACTTCAAAAATTCAGCAGTAGTAGAAAACCATCCATTAATTTATATCTACTCCTGGTTTCTTCTTTGAAGTAGATTCCTTCAACAATTTCGGAAGGAAATTATTTATCTTCTCTATTAACAATGCATTGCTACTTTGATGTGCCTCTATGATGAAATTTGAAACATTCAGGTGATATGCAAGTATAATATCCATTGTTTCCTACAAAACATTCATTATTCCTTAAATATTTCAAGTAGATTGAAACTATTCACAGTGGATCTATGAATCTATAATAAGAGAATCTGAGAGGTGCCTTTCAAATAGAAGGAAATCAAGTTTTTAGGGAAGGGAGTGCTTGTTTTGTAACCATGTTAAAAATTGGAGTACAAACATAAAAAAGAAAAGGGGGACCTAAAATTTTGAATGTACATGGTGAAAATGTTGGGGGTTGTTGTAGCCACTTCAACATGCTGCAACCTAATAGGAGTGTGCCCTAAAGAAAAAGGAAACAATGTGGAAACGATCAATAATATAGTGACAATATTTATGAATCCTAATCATATATGCTAGTTTTGACTTGATATCTCAAGGTAGCAGCAAATGTGCTGACATCTCCATACACATAGTCAAAATTTAGACATAAAGTCCTCACAAAACCATTATATGAAAAACACCCCAAGAATTAAATATTTGTTATAAAGAGGTATGATAAATTAAAAATAATACATTTTGGACTCACTTCCCTCATATAAAAAGGGAAAATTTGGACCATATTTCTCATTTGCAACCCATAAGGGGGAAAACTCGGAGAAAAGCCTCTTGATATTAAAAATTGTTTCTTAGGTCTCAGGAGCATCAAGCTACAAAATTAGATTCTATCACCACCAGGTTAGTGTTCTTCACCTACTATTCTTTTGGTATAATTTTTATGTGATTTTCCCTTGAATTTCTAGTGATGGGACCCCCTTACTCAACTAAAATTCGCTTCAATGCTCAGGTATAGAATAAATCAAGAAAAAATAGGATAATAATGCGCAATTGAATCCATGAAATTGTATTATTAGGCTAACATTGCATGATTTATACTATGGTAGAGAATTGAAGCTACTCGTTTTTAGATTTAGGACATGGGAGACTCAATTTTGTATAGATTTTTGCATAAGGATATTGATGTGTTCTATGAGGGGTTTGTAGGAATTTCAAGATTATTGAATGGAGGGAAAGACAAAATTGTGTTGATGATGAAGTTGCGCTAGCAGATGTAGGGACAATAAAAAAATTGTGCAATTGTGGTTTATTTAAATTCTTCAAAACCCAACACATGAGAGGGAAACCTAGACTTTGGGATATGATCATATAGTGGTGGGATCCTATTGAGAAACAATTTGAGATATAGGGACAAGTGATAATAATATAGGTGGAGTACATTTACTTTCTCACGGGACTGCCAAAGCAAGGGGCCCTGGTCAGGGTATCTATAGGAAAATTGGTGGGTGAGAGATATATAGAAGAGTGGATGGAAGCATAATTCACTCCCATTACCCGAAACGTAGGTGGGAAAATCCTTAATAAATATGTTATATACCTCCCACTTCATACTAACGTATTCTCCTTGACCCAAGTGGCAGGTAAAATAAGTTCCCATCTAACTTTTGAAAGGCGAGTAGGCACAATAATGCATTTCATGACCTTGATATTCTTCAATTGGTGTGAAGGTCTACTAGTGAACTTAAAGGAACAATTGGCTAAGTGTATAATTGGTATAAAGAGCATGTTTGGGTATGATAGTATCCTTCTTGTTTGAGAAATTTGTGATATTTTGGTTGCATATCTTGACACCACAACCAGGGAGGTTAGCCCCTCGTATGGACAGGTGGATCGACTTATTATCGAGACTAGGGGGAAAAGTGTATATTCGAGTATACAATGAAGAATTATTTGATTGTTAGATGAAAAACACATACAGATGGATGATTATGCGTATGTGGGAGAAAAATTCCAATGAGAACCTGACTTTTTATTGCCCCCTAGTAAGTAGTTGGGAGACCTGGGAAAGTGAAGTTTTTTTAGTTTTATGTTTGATGATGTTTTTGGTGGTACAATGCACTCATCATTGACATGTTGTATGAAATATATGTTGCACCAAAGAGACTTGAGGGTAAGTCCCCGTATTATTTTTAAGGATAAATGGCAACGTTGGAGCCAATAATGGCTAGGGAGGGTACCGACGAGGAGGAGGAAATTGACCACAAGGAGTTGAGGCAGGTTCAACGAAATCTGTAGGGGCTCACAATGGGTGTATCACTCACCCGCCTAGAGGATGTACCATGACACATGTTGTGCCACATAGTTAGTGTGTCCAACGGGATTGGTCGTCTTCTCTGCTGGGTGGCTAGGATGTCTATGTGTTTCCAGGCACATAGAGACTTCGATGATGAGTGGATTTAGGATACCACTATGTATGCTTCCTTTCAAAAAAAATTTAGGACATTAGTGTATGTATTACAGGCTTATGATCTTGGTCCTACAAGCCCAATTTTGACACTATATCAGTTTATATATTTTAGATGACGTATGCAAACTGAGTTATACATATACATATATATATATATATGTGTGTGTGTGTGTGTGTGTGTGTGTGTGTGTTTTAGTCTCTTTCATATGGATGCGTAAATTATGTGCAATGGATCCCATTTGTTTATTTACATGCATGTTTAGTTGTATTGATATTATATGTGTGAGAGATTCCATTTGAATACATAGTTATCCACTTAATCAACCAATGCATTAGAACAACTAAGGACATGTTAATAAATTATGTAATAAAATGAATGTTCAAGAAGACGTACCCTGAGGTAATGAAAGAGGATATATGACATGATATATGTGATTTAGTTGTGATACCACGAGTTGATATTCTAGATTGACTACTAACTAACAAACACCTAGAGCTATGAGCTCAGTTAAGAGTTCAATGAAAACAATGTATTTTGTTATATTGTTAGTGGTAGGGCCTACAAAATATGCCCCAAAAACTACACCAAGAGTTCTAGGCATATTAATTTATAAGATAGATCCCATTAGGGGGCTCCACAATGGTCTTCCCACGAGGATAATTATATTTCAAATAGGTGGAGGTTAATAGTCCACACATACATGATGAGTACCGTGTTTTTTGATGATAGGAATGATGTTAGAAACCCATTTGGGGGATGTTGTAGGCAGACCCCTATGGTTGATAGATAGACGGATATGAACTTTTTTCCTGGGTATAGGAATGAGGTGGGCAACCCATTTTTTACATGTCTTACATAGATACCTATAGTCGAAAAAGACACAAAAAACCTCGGGTTTTGGTGACTAGAATGATGCTAGAGATCCATTCCTTCAAAGGAACCATAAAAATGGAATAAGCGTGAAGCAATTTTTCTACAAGTTGGGGATCGATGCCAAGAATCATTTCGTAGGATGAAGTAAAATGTACGAGAATTCATTAAAAAGAGTAGTATAAGTAGTGAGCTGATAATGAGCAAAATTTTCTCCAATATTGGTGTTTTCCACGATCCTAGGTTTCTTGAAGATATTGATGGGAATAATGGGAGAAATATTTGCAAGGTTCCCTTAAGATAGCATTTCATATGTGATGTTGGGATCTCGCACCGATTTGAAATTTCATGAAGAAATGAGATTTTGAAAGTCCTCACTCAAGTCTTTTGAACAAAGGAGGAAAGATGCTTGATGATGAGATTCTTCCCAAAGTGGATCAGAGATCACCATGGTTTCCAATATGGCTTCATCATATGGAATTATAGTAATAAGGAAGTCATGGGAACTATAATTATTGACAACCCAGGTAGGAAAGGATTAAGCATCAAGTCCAACATCATGGGAATAAATTGGCTCAAGGTCAGCGATTTCCATTTGGATAGCTTGATAATCCAACTTGGTGGGGCTTAGAGGCTTCTAATTTTTGTACATGTCAAGGATCAATGGACCCATCAAAATCATACGTGATAGACATGATCATGTTGATAGAGTTAGCTTACTATGACAATTTAAGATGAAGCATGGGAAATGTGCACATAAATGAGGAGTCTTTGAACACCCCTAGTCCAATTATTTTAACAACATTAGTGGAATCAAGTACAAAGGTGACCGAATGACAATCATGAAAACACAAGTTACTCTTGTGGAAGGTTAACTAGTTAATAGTGGATATTTTACCTTGATGGGGGAACATCACGATATGGAAGACTGAAGACATGGAAATAATCATGGCATAAAACCAAAATCGCCTGAGAAGAAGGTTATATTCTGGAAACATATCGATGGCCTTGAACTCAATTGAGATATTCCCCCCCTAAGCTCAATAAACAAAGTGGATACAACCCCTTCAGTTTGCAAGTTATGCCCATGAAAATCGTTTAAAATTGATCTAGGTGAAGACAGAGTCAATGAATTGAGAGCCTTCCAACATTTTGATGACATGATACATCTAGATTCCCCCTAGTCCAAAACTGTCTGATGAACATGTTTTCCAAAGATGCAGGCCATTATATAAAGACTAGATGATGTAGAAAATGGGGTTACCATGAAGATGGAGCAAAGGTAATAATATTTGAATATGAGAGATCCACTCCACCAAAGGTAGATAAAAGTGCCTTGTGTTGCATTGTGAAAATTTTAATTACTTCAAGTGAAAACATAACAACCACAGCTTGGGAAATATCCTCGACAATGTTATAGTTGTGAGTGGACCTTATTGGGGTTATGCACAACCTTTCAAAGTGCACCTTTAAGAGGGCATGAAACAATTTTTCACGATGTCTTATCAAAATGAAGAATACCTTAAAGTGGAGGTTGATTCATGGGCTTTGAGGTAGAACGAGTGGAAGAATCCTTGGAACAATTTGAGGGAAATCCATGGATTCATTTGTGCTTTGTTGATCCTAATCTATATCATGCATTGTACTGACACAACATCTTGATGATTTTTCTTTGGAACATAATGAAATGAAAGGTATGCATCCCTCAATTTTTGCTCATCATATATACATCAAGGAAGGATGAAAACTTGTGCGTCAACCATAGAGGAGGATGAATCTTTCCCTTAATGACATTGTAAAATAAGAATTGCAAAATTTGTTGGATGCAGGGTTCATATAATGCATTTCCGACAGTGACTGGCTTTCCCCTCTTGTCATAATCCCCAAAATGAATGGGAAGTGGAGGATTTGTTTTGGTTATAGAGAAGTTAACAAAGATGCAAAGAAGAACCATTTCCATATTCCTTTCATTGACCAAGTCCTAAATGGAATTGTAGGGAAGATATTCATTTCCTTCCTAGATGGACTTAGTGGGTATAACCAGATACATATCAACCCTGAGGACCAAGAAAATACCACATTCACATGTCCTCGAAGAACCTTTTCCTATGGATTCCTTTTGATCCATTTGTGTAATGCCCCTGCTACCTTCCAGAGGGTAGTTTTGAGTATTTTCCTGACCTTGTTCATGACACTATTGAGATATACATGGATGAATTCACTCCTTATGGATTTGACCTCCAAGAAGCTCTTTATAATTTATGTAAAGTCTTAAATAAATGCATTAATATGAGTCTTTCATTGAGTCCCAATAATTTTGAGTTTTTTGATGGATGTAGGCACTTTCTGAGGCCATTCCATATCCAAGGAAGGGACAGGTTTAACCCCAACAAATTTTCCATCATTAAAGGGTCCCTACCCCTAAAAAAAAAGTGATGTTCGAAGCTTCCTTGTATTGGTTGGGTATTATAGGAGGTTCATTAAGGACTTTAGGAAATTGTCTTCACCCTTGTTTGGATTACTGGCTAAAGATTTTGAATTTTGTTGGAGAGATAGATTTCAACATGCCTTTGAAGGACAAAAGGATAACTTTACCACTGCACCCATCCTTAGGGGCCCTAATTGGGAATTTCCTTTTCATATCCATACAGATGCATCAGATAAATTTGTAGGAGTAGCCTTAGGAAAAATGGAAGACAAACTACCCTATGCTATATATTTTATCAGTAAGAACCTTTCTAAGGCTAAACTTAACTATACATTCAATGAAAAAGAACTCGTAGATGTGGTGCACTCTTTGAATAAGTTTAGGTACTATATCAGTGGATATTAAAAAAAAATTCACACTGACCATGCAACCATTAAGTATTTAGTGATTAAACCTAATGTAAATTCTAGAATCATTATATGGTTCTTAGTATTGCAACAATTTGATTTAAATATTGTTGAAAAACCTAGGAAAGAGAATGTGGTTGCATATTTTTTGTCAAGACTAACCTTTCCCGCAGATGAGGAGATGGTAGATGATAAAATTCCATATGAACACCTCTTTTCGATCTCAGTGTTTTCTCCTTGGTTTGCTAATATATCCATCTACTTGGTTGTTGGGAGATTCCATCCTAATATATCCTCCAAGGAAAAGAGAAATATCATCAAGAAGAGTGCCCCTTTCACCTGGATTGGAGGAAATATCTTCAATTTGGGGCCATATCAAATTTTGAGGAGATGTGTAAGAGAGGAGGTACACTACTAGCCTACAAAACATCAATATGCAAAGAGTTACACTACTAGATGTGATGAGTGCCAAAGGATGGGAAAGCCTACACCCGAGGATGAATCTCCCCTACAACCTCAAGTGATTTTGGAGCCATTTAAGAAATGGGGCATGGAATTCATTGGTCCTATTGATCCCCCATCAGGGTAGAAGAGGTACATCATTGTGTGCACTTATTACTTGACCAAATGGGATGAAGCAAAGGCAATTAAGGCATCAACTGAGAAAAAAGTGGTTAAATTTATGAGGGAGAAAATCTTCTACAATTTTGGTTTTCCAAGGTCGTGGTCATTGATAAAGTGGCATAATTCACCTCAAATTTTATTGACGACATCATGAAGAAACATCATATCAAGTATATGAATTCCATTTCCTATCATCCTCATGAAAATGACAAGTGGAGGTCAAAAATAGAGTTTTGGAGAACATTTTGATCAAGGTTGTCAACAATAGAAGAATGGATTGGGTAGACCGAGTTGTATAGGTCACTTGGGCTTACAATACCACCTAGAAAACCACCACTGGATTCACCCCATTTAGGTTGGTATATGGAAAGAAAGCCTTTCTATCCATTGATTTTGAGTACAATACCTTGAGGATGGCAGGACAATTGGATTTAGGCATCACTACATCACAAAAAAAAGTTTGCTTCAACTCAATGGCTTGGATGAGTTCATATTGCAGGCTCTCCTCCACACCGAGGTACTCCATCTACAAAGGAATATCTAGCATGATAAAGATATTAGGGAGAGATATTTTCAAGATTGGAATTAGTCCTTCCTGTATGATACAAGGTTCAATGATTTCAAAGGGAAGTTAATGACAAGGTGGTTGGGCCCCTATCTAACGGAAATTTTTTATGACAATTGATCTTCCCAACTAAGAACAATTGATGAGGAAGGAATTCCCTTGTTGTTTAATGGTTACTGGTTAAAGTTATAAAATATGCCTCAATCAAAATAGGATCTCACTAGTTTAATAACAAAGGAGTTGAATGTAATTGGGGGTCTCAAAACCCCTCAGTTCATCTAGCCTATGATAGAAAAAAAGGCATAAAAAAAGAGAAAAAATAATAATAATAATAATAAAAGAGAATAAGGGGTCTAGGTGAAAACCTACATGAGGTAGCCCAAGAGAAAGAAAATATAATAAAATGAAAAGATCGCTAGGTGAAAACCTCCTCAGAGGTGCATGGGAAAATCCTGTAGATGGAAAACCTCTTAAGAGGAAGTCTGCATGTCTCAAAAAGAAAAAGAAAAAAGCACGGGGGGGGGGGGGGGGGGGGGGGGGGGTTGTTGGGTGGGGGGGGGGTGTGTTGATGACAAGAAAAAAATGAAACAAAATGACGAAGCACATATATGTAAAGGAGCCCTAAACTAGTTCTACTAACATTTTTATTTTGCAGGGTTCCAACCAAAGTCAAGGGGACAACAGTCAAAGGAAAGGGTTCCACATTTCATTTCTCCATATCCTAAACTAGCTTCCTGCATTTCCTTCATCATTCCACCCATATCCCTACACCCCTCCATCATCAAGCAATAAATTGCACTCAATTCTGCCTCAATATTATCCTGGACTATTGCAAGATTGATCAGAGTTTCTACATAATTGAGATTAGCCTAGTGAAGGGGTAGAAACTAATTTTTTCCTTTGGTAAATGGCAGAAGAGATTCACCACACCTCCTTTACCTCTCACTCACACCATTTAACCTATTTATCTTCCAGTACTCCACGTTTTTTCATGAAAAAACCCTATTTTTAGCCTGTCTTCACAAGCTACCACAACCATCAGAGTTTCCAATACATGTCCATAGACTCACCATGAATTATCCATGTCACTGAGTGAATTTCATGAAGGTTTTGTGGTTTTTTAATGGGTTGTGTGGCTGCTACAAGAAATAAACCAATCTTGTAGTAGCATTCACAAACCCTACAGAAACAAAAGAAAAGAACTTTTGCAGCTTTAGAATGAATATTTGGCCATTCTTAAGCATTAAGAGGCCATCATTGAGATCTGAGGAAGCCACACAATCCTTAAGAGGAAGCTACAAGGTCACTAATACATTCCAAAAATAGTATATTGGACACTAGAAGAACCTGTATAAAAAAATACAGACTTCATCAATCAAACACCTATCAAAAAATATCACTAAAATGTTTTATTCGAAGTGAGGACCAGTGCATGCAACAAGAACATGGAAGATAACACCTCCAAAACTCACCAAATCGATCATTGGTTCAACAATAGTATGCATGCGTCTATAGAAGCTCGACATCATAGGTAAGCTACGGTATGACACTCCTCGCCTCTTCCCTTAAGCACCTATTGGTTCAAAAAATGTTTGTAGTGAAATAGGAACACATTTTTATGGGCCAGATGTGTCCAGTAAACTTGGCCACCCTCAAATAGCGAAAGTGCAGTTCACACACCCGTCCATGTAATGTGGAAAATTCTGAGTGGGAGGGTGATAACTATGAGGAGTGGGGCTAATGGTTAAAAAAAAAAATGTGTAGGGGCCATCTCACCAAGCTCTTTGATCCCACTACCACAAAAGGAAATAAAAGGATAGGCCCAACTTCAATTTTTCATTCTCAAAATATTTATAAAGGCCCACTAAGACATTGAAGGTCAATATAACTATGACATGAGGTTCCCTAGGGTTTTACTTAGGAGCTACAAAGTTGATTTGTAGGTGATACATGATTGGACACAATTGCTATAATGTCACAGAGGAGGTGCTATAGGATCGATTCGAGAAGTGAAAGAGGGTCTGAATCAGCAAGAATATTCATCCAAACCCCCACAACCATAATTAAATCATCCACACCCTCCATGAAAATATTAAGTAAAGTTCTGCATGTACAGATGTTATGTAGCAAACTACTGCATAATTGATTCCTTTTGAAAATATTTCTTTTTTTACATGAGGAAAGAAAGGTCGTAGTACAGGTATCCCTTTTGAAGCTTGGAATACAATTCTTCCTTCTTTAACTAGAAAAGAGGCACCAACATCCTCACCCTACCTTAAGACCCTAGGACACTAAGAACACAATTATTCACAAAATATTTCCTTGGAATAACTTGAGGAAGCAGTAGTAGGAGCCATGGGGGGAGGTTTCAATAAAAGGGAACCCATGGACAACAAAAAAATCCAACAACACACCCCTGTAAGAGATATATTCCTAAGCCACTAGTGGATGTGGTTCTTTAAAAAATTGGAAGGGTATGATGATGAGATAACCCAAGAATTTTCCATGGCCCTTCACTCTCAAGGACAAGGCAGTGCCACTACTATTGTAAGGGGACTTCCCATCCATTTGAATGTAAATATAATTAGTAGAGCAACCACCATCCCTCCAGGAGTCAAATGGGGAAATGAATATAGAAAAGAAGGCATCAAAACCAAGAGAAATTTTTTCCTCCATAAAGAGAAACTTGTTGAAAACAAAAATGGAGTAAGAAGGGAGAGCCTCCCTTACTCTTGGGATGATGTGGCCTATAACATACTCAAGTACATATCTTGTGAAGGGAGGTTGAGTGTTGTATATTCATATCAATTTAGGTTGCTTTATGAGCTAAGGTTCAAAAAATAATTGTACATTCCAAGCAGGCTTAATGTTCCACATTTCCTCCTTTAGTCCATGATCGAAATGAGCTAAAGGGTGAGGGAAGAGAAGCACCAGTGCATTTCCCATCATGGCCTCATAAGGCTCATTGTCGTGAATTCCTTGAGCCACCTTAGGATCCTATGTTGTCGACTTATTTTGTCGACATGGATAGGAAGGCCTTCATTGGGACACAATCCAAAACCCTGACACAACATGAAGAGACCACAAAATCCAATGTTGGAGGTAAGAAAAAGGAAGAGGAAGAGGTTGAAGAGAAGGTAGAGGATGTTGAAGGAGAAGCCGAAGAAGAGGAGAAAGAAGGGAGAGGGGAATAAAAACTAGTATAAGATTCCCTTGGAGAGACCTCTATACCTCAGAAGAAGGGAAAAAAAAGGCATAAAATAAGCATCTTAGAGGGGAATATAGAACAAGAGGTGTTTGCTACTCTAGAAACCCTTAGTACACCTGTAAAACCCAAGAGAAGGTAGCTTAGGAAAGGTCCCTTATACTTTAAAAGAAGTAAGAGCACCATAATAAAACAAGGGAAGCCTCAACCTTCCTAAACAATCCCAATCACAATTTATGAATCAGTTAGCCGCCGAGAAGAAGGAACGAGACTAGGAATGTAATGTCCCAAAATCGGGACTGCTAGCAAGGCATGCCTGAAAAAGAATTTTTCAGGAATGGCTACTACAGCTCTTGAAATAAGCCCTTGGATCCCTTATATCTTAGTATCTAAGTCCTAAATCCAAGAGGATATCAGAAACAAATCTCTCTAGGTGGGTTAAACAGATCTCCCACACCTAGTACAGCTTAAAAAGTGCCCAAAGAGGGACTACAACACTATGTGACAAAAATGCTCAGAAAATAACGCAGTTGAGCCAAATATATGTAGGAGGAAAATATGGAGGCTCAATATGATTGTTTATAACAGAAAATCAAAGTTATATTGAGGCCCTTATATTACAGAACAGAAAGCAATAGACTTTACATGAAGATTGGCTCAAAATAAGAGGCTCCAACCATATGATATGACTGTACAAGCTTGACAACGTTATTTTATTAGCTGAAAATATTTGTAAGTTACACTTCAGATATAGAGCAGATCTATGTATAAAAATATATATCTATATCAGATCTGTACACTATAGAGTCTCCTCTTCAAAAGCCCCTTGGGGTTTTCAGCAGAAAATGTAGTACAGGAAGTAGATCTGAGATCTAAGGCAGCTGATCCACAGAATGACTTAGAATTTCTGAAGCAAATACATCAGTATTCAGATCATATCTGAATGGAACATGGATTAAATATGTAATCCATGGATCACCACAGTGAAGGGTAGATTCCCAACACCAGAGATCTCTTCTCCTTGAAGTGCCAAAAGACCTTGCAACTTTCTCCTTGCAAAGAACACAGTTCTGGAAGATGGAATGCACTGTAGGCTCTAGAGCATGATGTGGCCTGATGCCAAGATCTGAAAATAAGCTCTCCTCATCCAATACTCTCTTGCCAGGGGGATAGACAGCTTTTCCACTGAAAAGAGGCACTAGAATGGCTTAGATCTGAACAGATATAGCCTCCACTTGTTGTAGCTTACAAAGACAACCAAACCATCAATATGATCTACATTGTAGTTGGAAGAAGAGCTTGGAAAAATACCTGATAATGGTCAAGAAATGAAAGAATCCTTCAAGAGCTACTCAATGGAAGAGGTGGGATACCCAATCAGGAACACCCTAGTGCTAAACAACACTATTCTCAGCTAAAAAACTAGATAATGAGAAATGTCTAAGCAGACAAGTCTTTCAGAAATAATATCATCAACAACCCCTCTCATGCTGTCCTCCTCCTCCTTAAATAAGATGGAATCCTTGCCAAACTCTAAACCATCTCAATTATTTAGTTGCATTCACATGATTAGCCTTCAACTAAAACTGCGCTGTGTATCTAAGTGGTTCAATGTATCTAGACAATGCTGTGTATCTAAGTGGTTCAATGTATCTAGACAGTGTTGTTGATTTGGTCTAGTTGACCTAGTCAAATGACTTAATCCCTTTCACACACAAGGGCATTTTGCTAAAGCAGCCCAGATTTAGCCTTGTTCACATGAGGATGGATTTATTTTTCTATTTTAGGAGTTTAATTTATCCTCCTTTACAATTTTATTCTTGCAACAAGAGAATGAAAACAAAATAGTCTATTCCTATTAGCTTGGGCTAATTAGGAATATTATAGTCCTCCCCTCCAAAATGTTTCTTGTCCTCAAGCAACTGATAAGGTGAGTGCTGCAGCTCCTCTCCTCCTCCATTGGTGATACCATCAAATGATAAGCTTCTCCCATGAGCTAAGTAATCACCAATCCAACCCTCCATGAAATGTTCCTCCAAAGATCTTATGAGATGTGTTTGTAAACACTCCATCCCACAAGGAAACAATATCTCCTCTGAAACAACCATGGCTTGCCTAATGTTCTCCCTAAAATATGTAACATAAAACGCATGGATAATATTCAGCCCATTAGGCACATGCATACCTCCCTTCCTCCCTCCATATATTCCCATAAAAAGTACAAGCATGTCATCAATGTATGGGAGAAAAATAATGCACAAACAAAAAGAAATGTGTACATATGGAGGCGGGTCATAGTCCCACATGTGGAACCAGCGTAATGCATCTCCTGCCTGCATCAAACCAAGATGTGGTAAGTGGTTTTCCCATCACTTACTTTCAGCCCATGCCATCTCACTATAGCTAAATGTGTGAGATATGTTTGGTGCCTTAGGAAAGCACCCATTATGAAACAAGATCTCCCTTTGTCCACCAAGGGAGTGGCCAAGTGCAGCAATTGTTGTGGCCCAATATTTGCCATGAGATTCAAAATATATAACACTCCTCCTTGGAGTCATGCCCTGCATAAACATGGTGAAAGAATACATACAATGAAAAAAATAAACTTGTTTTACATGAGCATATTCTTCACCAACAGTCCTCCTCATAAAAATGGAGTGGTGCATAGATCTATCTTCTCCCTCAAGAGGGGAAAGAGAAGGCTGAAGTAACTCTCCAATAGAGTTATGTTGCTGCCCCATCTCCACAAAGTACATGCATCTTTGACAATGCTGATATAGTTCTCCTTCAAAGCCCTCCCAATAGTAGCTCCTCAAGATGATGTTGTTAAGCTTCATAGAATATGTATGGCTGAAACAAAACTCCTCATAGGCTCATTGTAGCAACTTCTCCTTCAGCTTGGAGGCTCTAGATAAGAATATCCTACCATGATCATGAATGACCCCATATTGGGTTGAATAATCCTCATCATGTAGCAAGTCATCAAGAATCATGCATGTATGAAGATCCCTGGAATATTCTACCAACAGTTGGGACTTCAAATATGGATCTAATTTTCCCAACAATTATAGCATTGATAATGTGTCAACTGAAGTGGCTGCCATGTTTTTTCTCTCCTCCTTGACATACTCCATGTCCAAGGTGTATGTTGGGAGGCCATGCCTCCCATTTTTCTCCTATTTGACATCTCCAAGGCCAAAGGTATAAGAGGGAAGGTTGCTATTCCTTCCTTTCTTCATTGTGGTGTTAAACTTCATTCTTGCAGCATATTTTCTCAGCATAGTATGATGAGAGAATGGATAGTGAATTCAAGGGAAAAATACTTTCCCTCTCCTTGTACTTTCCCCATACTCTCAGTGTTTAAGCATGTTCTCCTAATGCTCCCTTCCTTCTTGGATCTATGCAAGGAGCATCAATACATGAAACATATTTCATCAAATCTGAATCAGGTGGTCTCCCAGGTGGTATACCACAAGATAATGATGTCTCATGGCTCATTCCCATGTGAAAAACAGATGGTAACATAATATGACTGCTTCCACTGCGCAAATACATCTCTAGTTGTTGTGTGGAAGTATCATGTTAAGGAGAAGTTAGAGCAACTCCCCCATCTTCTTCTTCATCACCCACCTTCTACAAGATCTCACAGTCTAAGGTGCTCCCTTTAGATGCAGTTAACTCAAGAACACACATCATCTCCTTGGTGTCAAGAGTCTTGATCATAAAGGACTGATCCATCATAGTGTGTGTTCTAAAATTTGGATGCAATGTTGGAACAAATTTCCTCCATTTTTTTGTCTCTTTGTTTATCATCATAGACACATGCTGCTCATATTCTTCATGTATAGGATCCTTGGGGCCTTCTTTCAAAGATACAAGAGCCCTCTTAGTGGAAGCAATAGCTTCAACTCCATCTCTCAATAAAAATAGATTTCCTCCTGTTGTCACAACGCTAGAGGAACCTTTCAGTTCTTCTTCTTTCTTCTCCTCATCATGGGAGTATGCCTCATCAATAAGAGATCCCTTCACTTGATCTCTTCTTGAAAATGGAACACTCATGTCTTCTCCTTGAGAAGTAGGTTCTTGCTAAAGTAGGTCCTTTTCCCTTGGAAAATCTTGTAACATATCTTCAACCCCTTCAACAATGTTACGAAATGGAGTTGTCTCCAGGGATCTTCCCATATCATGCAAATGTTCTGATCTCTTGGGCTTAGTTTTCTTACCCAAAGAAATTTCAGATGGCATAGAATCAAATCTCTTCACTAACCTCCTAGTGAACTTTGCATAAGTAGAGATGTTTACATTTTTCAATGAAGAAGACTCAAACAACCACTAGTCATATGCTTTACCTTGGAGGTGCAACGCTGCCACTCTTATGGATTTTTCTTCAGAAACTCGATGCAACTAAAAGTATGTGTCCAGCTTCTCTACCCAAGACTTGGCTGGGCTCTTAGGTGACCCATCAAAAGTAGGTAGGAAAGTTCTACCCAAGGTGTGCTGCATGCACCCTCTTCTCCTCATAGTCCTACTGGATCTTCTTTCTTCTTTGAGTTGAAAAAAATATGGGAAGCTTAGATGCTCTTTGAATATTTTAGACTGAGATTCATATTCTCGGAGATAGTCACCAAGAGTCTCCTCCTTTGGTGTCTCTCCATCTTCTTCTCCTCTTGCAAGGAATGTAGGCATGCTACAACGTTGTAGATCAGATTGTGTGGCTAAATTCTAACACACATCAAATGAAGTAGTGGGGCTTCCTTCATGTGCAAACCTCTTCAAGATATCTTCTAGTCTTTCACTCCCCACTCCCTTGATTTCATTCTTCAGCTTATGCATAGTTTGAAACAGAGTTTTTTAAAACCCTTTCCCAATCAATCTTCCAAAAGAAGGGTTTGGACCCTTGTCTTCTGTGTCTTCAGTGTAGCTACACTTCTTCATCATTATTTTATTTCCATGAAAATACATATTGGATCTTTGGTAATTAAAGCATAGGCTGTGCCAAGAAAGATGCCTTCATACCACTCTAATCTCCCAAAATCGGGACTGCTAGTGAGGCATGCCTGAAAAATGCATTTTTCAGGAATGGCTGCTATAGCTCTTGAAATCAGCCCTTGGATCCCTTAGATTCGATTATCTAAGTCCTAAATCCAAGAGGATATTAGAAACAAATCTCTCTAGGTGGGTTAAATAGATCTCCCACACCTAGTACAACTTAAAAAGTGCCCAAAGAGGGACTGCAACACTATGTGACAAAAATGCTCAGAAAATAACGCAGTTGAGCCAAATATATGCAGGAGGCCAATATGGAGGCTCAATATGATTTTTTATAATAGAAAACAGAGTTATATTGAGGCCCTTACATTACAAAACAAAAATCAATAGAATTTACATGAAGATTGACTCAAAATAAGAGGCTGCAACCATATGATATGACTGTACAAGATTGACAGCATTATTTTATTAGTTGAAAAGAGTTGTAAGTTACACTTCAGATCTAGAGCATATATTTGTACAAAAATATAGATCTATATCAGATCTATACACTATAGAGTCTCCTCTTCAAAAGCCCCTTGAGGTTTTCAGCAGAAAATGTAGTACAGGAAGTAGATCTGAGATCTCAGGTAGCTGATCTGCAGAATGATTCAGAATTTCTGAAGCAAATACATCAGTATTCATATCAGATCTGAAAAAAACATGGATTAGATCTATAATCCACGGATCACCATAGTGAAGGGTAGATTCCCAACACAAGAGATCTCTTCTCCTTGAAGTGCCAAAAGACCCTGCAACTTTCTCCTTGCAAATAACGCAATTCTGGAAGATGGAATGCGTTATAGGCTCTAGTGCATGATGTGGCCTAATGCCAAGATCTGAAAATGAGCTCTCCTCATCCAATACACTCTTTCCAGGGGGATAGACAACTTTCCTACTGAAAAGAGGCACTAGAATGGCTTAGACCTAAACAAATCTAGCCCCACTTGCTATAGCTTACAAAGAAAATGAAACCCTCAACAGGATATACATTGTAGTTGGAAGAAGAGCTTGGCCAAATACCTGATAGTGGTCAATAAATGCAAGAATCTTCCAAGAGCTACTCAATGGAAGAGGTGGGATTCTCGATCAGGAACACCCTAGTGCTGAACAACACTATTCTCAACTAAAAAATAGAGAATGAGAAATGTCTAAGCATACAAGTCTTTCAGAAATAATATCATCAACAACCCCTCTCATGTTTTCCTCCTCCTCCTTAAATAAGATGGAATCCTTGCCAAACCCTAAACCATTTCAATGATTTAGCTGCATTCACATGATTAGCCTCCAACTAAAATTGCGTTGTGTATCTAGGTCGTTCAATGTATCTAGACAATGCTGTTGATTTGGTCTAGTAAACCCAGTCAAATGACTTAATCCCTTTCACACACAAGGGTGTTTTGCTAAAGAAGCCCAGATTTAGCCTTGTTCACATGGGCATGGATTTATTTTTTTGTTTTAGGAGTTTAATTTATCCTCCTTTACAATTTTATTCTTGCAACAAGAGAATGAAAAAAAAATAATATATTCCTATTAGCTTGGGCTAATTAGGAATATTGTAAGGAAAAAGGAAAATTGAGGAAGCAACATCCCCTAAAGCCAACAGAAAACAACCTTTGAAACCAATGATAAGCCCAACCACTAGCACAATCACAACCAAGCAACTCAAGACAAAAACACAGATGCTACAGGATAAAATAGAGTTGCTATAGGAAGGAACAGAACTTCTATAATAAATAACAAAGTTGCTACAGGGTGAAGATAAGGTGCTACAAGAAGGGATAAAAACAACTTAAGAGGTGGGAGAATATCAAAAAGGACCTCAAGAGCCCACTCCACAGTCTGATCTTATATCCTATTACAAATTTATTGGAGGGGGAATAAATATACCTAAAAAGTTTGTAATTCTCCTCATGTTTGAGTTAGAAAAAGAGAGGAAAAACTTACCAATGGATGTGAAATGAAAATTCAAAGAAAGTAGAGGATGTGGGCCTCATGGAGGAAAATGTAATGTTCTCAATTTTATGGAACATTAATTTTTGCCATCTTCACATAAGAGATAAATAAAATGGGTAGGAGACCCATTCATTTCATGAATAGGGAATAAAAACCCTCTTAGTGTGAAATAGGATCCCTTATAGAGCTGGATTTCACACCCCATGTGTGAAAAGAGACTTTTTGCAAGGGGGCTAGGTGTAGTTTGACGAAGTCAAACAGCGCAGTGGTAAGAGGTGCAAGGCATATTGTGGGGACAACGCAGTAAAAGAGGAGGTAAGGTTTCTTGAGGAGGAAGCTATCATGAGTGGGGCCCATGGATGGGGAGCTCACATCATTTAAAAGGATGGCTAGGAAACCATTGTGTATCATCTTGAGTATTATTCATCTCTGGTCTTTTAGACTTGTTGAAATCTCTTGCTGTTTAGCAAGAATTTCCGGGGAATTATTGTTTAAGATTTCCCCTCCTTGAGTAGCTCTTGGAGGATTTCACTCCATTCCCCATATTTAGGCATTGAGGTCAAGCATCAACCTTCTTCATCAGCGCATTTTCAGCTGGAGATTGTGCAATGTTGCTGGGTGTTGCTGGGGAGGTTTTCTACAACACCATCCTTGGCTAGTTTTCCAGAGGAGGGAGCTTCCATTCCCTTGGGAGATCAGTGAGGGAGGTTTATCAGCAGATTCCACCATCTTTGGCACCAGACCAACCACTTATCATCATGAGCAGCGCAGTCCCTTTCTTAGACAACGTTATTCTTGGAGAGCATTTGCTGTGAGGGATTAGCAGATTGTTTGGAGGGTGAGATCTTAGGTGAGAGGATCAGCCTTTCACTCTAGAGATCTATCAGAGAAGATATTGTCATTAGTTTCAGCATCTTCCTTCTTCTCCACTTATTTCCAGTTCTTGAGTTGCTACTGCTACCCAACAACTCCGACATTTTGCAAGTTTTGTGTATTATAGGCAATCCTTCCAGGATTGACTTGAGGTAGTGATTGGGAGCTTAGATTTTCTCTCCCAAATATTGTATGAGCCATATATTTTCATATCTATGTATTGACATGTGTTTTAGTAGTTGTTCCATATAAAAATGCGCAGTTATAGCCTAGGGCTTTGTTCAGATAGCAGTATTCTTCATATTCCCATGTACATGTCTCTTGAGGCTTGTAGTGCCTTGCTTGAGTGTCTATTTCCTCATGGATTTGTATATTTTATGCTATTGTGATATGAAATGATGGATATTTGATTCTCCTAGAATTTTATGTGTTAATGTATTACTTCTGTTTCCATCGATGTATTTGTATATTGCTGTAGCTCTCTCTTTGAGCACTTTTCTGGGATACCAAGAGGGTAGGAGATCTGTTTAACCTCCCTTGAGGGATTTATTTGAGCTAATATTATGGAAGTATAGTGTATGCTATGTTAAAAAAATGGATCCAAGTCCCCTTTCACCTTGTTTTTACATTAGCTTCCTTATACAGCGTCCTTTGGGACCATATTGCAGAAATTTCTGAGAACGAAACATTACAGTGGTATCAAAGCATTGAACTTGGTATAGCCTGTGAGTTCGATATCTGAAGGAGATGATGAAGAAGATGAGCTTTCTCTCATATATTTTTGGAACAAAGAAGAGCCTCCCCAAGGAGGAGAAGCAAATAGGAGAAGAGGAAGGTCCATGCACTTCCTATTCTCATGAAGGCAAGAAAGATAGGCATGGAGGATACTTGGATCATCAGATCTTAAGTAAGTACCTGGGTGAATATAAATCTCACTCTAGAGCATTTAGGGAAACTACAACATTCCCACAGTTTATTCAGCAGAAGGAGGAGAGAAGGCCCTGTAGTAAAAATGAAATCAGAGGCAATAATTTCCTATTGTCTACATTTGATGGGGATACTTCAGCAAGAGCTTGGGTGAGGAAGCTGGAGGCATTTTTTCTACTACATCCAGTGGTAGAAAAGAAGCAGTAGAGATTGCAGCACTGCACATGGAGGATGAACCCTCTATTTGGTGGTTCAAACCCTTGGTCCATTCAAGGGTGAGTACTTTTGTGGAGTTTGCTCAAAGGTTGGTCCAAACCTTTGATGGAGAGAGGAAAAAGGAAGATAAATCCATTCCACCATGGGAGGAGAATTGCACCAATGTTGTCACAGATTTGGAAGGGAAGCCTTTTGCATCTATGGAGGAGGCATCCATTGCATTGGAGGAGACAAATAGTGCAGCCATAGAAAAAAAAGACCCCAAGTTCCACCAAGGTATGAATGAATCTCCAGTTTTCACTTCAGAAAATAATTTAAAAGAATGTGGAAACTCACATGTAGAGGTCCAGGAATCTACACACTTTGCTATTCTAGAGCACCATGACTGCATTGCGCTTTGCAAAGGGTTCAAGGAGGGGATGAAACCTCATCCTCATACATCTTGGTTGAGTTTCATTCAGCCATTAAGGTTGGAGTATGAAATTTTGGAGGATGGAGTGAACCATGACACCCTCATGAAAAACAATGAAACACATTTTGAATCGGAGGATGAAACAACTGCTACACCATTGGAGGAATTAGAAGCACTGTTAAACATGGGTGGAGAGGAGATATTACCTCCATCACATTTGGGTCCTCATGGATCCAACATAATCATGGGTGAGAGATCTTCTCTAGGAGGTCTCCAAGGAGCTACATTTCAACCTTCCATGAAATGCAAAGGGGAAGATATGGCTTGGGAGGATGGTAGCCCTCATGGGAGGAGTACCAAAGGAGGTGGAAGGAGGAGAAATCCACAAGGAGCTGAGTGGGTTTGGATGAGGAGCAAGAGGCTGATTATCCACTTGCAAATATATGATACCGGGCAACAAGAGGCTTGGCTGCATTGGCTCCTCTTGAAGGATTTTGGCCATCACTTGGTGTATCCTCTTTTTAGGAGGATGGGAATGGAGAAGAGGTGGCAGGATGTTGACATCATTGAGTAGCAGGGAGTAGGGATACATGGTTATGACATGGTATATATATATATATATATATATATATATATATATATATATATATATATATATATATATATATATTTGTGCGTTTGATTGTCTGCTGGGACATGATGATCATGAGGAGGCAAAGAAGTGACTCGGGTTGCTATGAGCTATCTTGGAGAGAGCACATGCAGATTTTCTCTCATATGATATATGGTGTTTCCAGAGTAGAGGAGGGAACTCTCATAGTGAAAAGGGGCTACCCTTTGGCTTGGATTGATCAAGAGGCATTTCCATCTTGGAAGATGTTTCATATCTGTAGCAGCATCACCAGAGGAGTCTTTGACAAGGAGCATGTCAAGGGACAAAGATTGGCATGGGAAAGAGACTTTTTTCGTAAGCTCACAACGCTGTCACTTGGGAGCAGGGTCACACACATGGATCCATCTATCATCTTACTTCTAGCCTATGGTAAGAGCTTTGTGTTTACATTTTCTGATTTGCTTACTCTTATCATTATGTTGAAGTGCATGGCTCCTCGAAGGGGCAAATTTTTCATGTTGCTCCATGAGAAAAGTTGGGTCAAACCATATGATGGGGATAGCCATCTTACACATGACCTTGGGAATTTTTTTTTTCACTCCACACATGTTCAGCTAATTCATATGATTAGCATTGTATTCCAAAACATTTTTCCTTGTACATTTTTGAGGCAACAGTTTTTAAAACTATGTTGCATCCACTTGGGAGACTGTTGGTATCTCCAAGCACCATGAGTGGGGCCCATGGATGGGGAGCTCAAATTTTTTGAAAGGAGGGCTAGGAAACCATTGTGTATCATCTTGAGTATTATTCATCTCTGGTCTTTTAGACTTGTTGAAATCTCTTGCTGTTTAGCAAGAATTGTCGGGGAATTCTTGTTTAAGATTTCCCCTCCTTCTTGAGTAGCTCTTAAAGGATTTCACTCCATTCCCCATATTCAAGCATTGAGGTCAAGCATCAACCTTCTTCATCAGTGTGGTTTCAGCTGGAGATTTTGCAGTGTTGCTAGGTGTTGCCAGGGAGGTTTTCTACAACACCATCCTTGGTTAGTTTTCCAGAGGAGGGAGCTTCCATTCCCTTGGGAGATCAGTGAGGGAAGTTTATGAGAATATTACACCATCTTTGGCACCATACCAACCACTTACAATCATGAGCAGCGCAATCCCTTTCTTAGAAAACGTTATTCTTGGAGAGAATTTGATGTGAGGGATTAGTAGATTGTTTGGAGGGTGAGATCTTAGGTGAGAGGATCAACCTTTCACTCTAGAGATCCATCTAAGAAGATCTTGTCATCATTTGTAGCATATTCCTTCTTATCCACTTATTTCCAGTTCTTGAGTTGCTGCTACTACCCAACAACTCTGACATTTTGCGATTTTTGTGTATTATAGCCAATCCTTCCAGGATTGACTTGAGGTAGTGATTGGAAGCTTAGATCTTCTCTCCCAATGATTGAATGAGCCATATATTTGCATATCTATGTATTGACATGTGTTTTATTAGTTTTTTCATATAAAACTTCTCAGTTATAGCCTAGGTCTTTGTTCAGATAGTAGTATTCTTCATATTCCTATGTACATGTCTCTTGAGGCTTGTAGTGCCTTTATTGAGTGTCTATTTCCTCATGGATTTGTATATCTTATGATTCTGTGATATGAAATGATGGCTATTTGATTCTCCCGACATTCTATGTGTTAATGTATCACTGTTGTTTCCATCGGTGTATTTGTATATTGCTGTAGCTCTCTCTTTGAGCACTTTTCCGGGATACCAAGAGGGTAGGAGATTTGTTTAACCTCCCTTGCGGGATTTATTTGAGCTAAGATTATGGAGGTATAGTGCATGTTGTGTTAACAAAATGGATCCAAGTCACTTTTCACCTTGTTTCTACATTATCTTCCTTATACAACGTCCTTTGGGACCATATTGCAGAAATTTCTGAGAACGAAACATTACAGAAAAGGTGCAAAAAATGGGTAAGGAATTGGCTGATTGAGGCTAAAGGAATCAGTCATGAAGAAGCAGTTGCAACTAGAAAAAAAAGAGGTTGAGAGAGGAAATACAAGAAAAGGAGGCACAACTTGCCACCATGGGAAGTTGTTCCATGGGGGCCATCCAATGCAGGAAATCATGAAAATCATATGTCATTTTACTCAAGTAAAAATGGATGTAATTCAAGATAAAAACTTTGGAATAATATGGCTCTCTACTATTTCAGGATTATAGGAGGTTCATTGACTTCTGCCAGCAAATGAGCATTGAGTATAGAGCCAAATTTCCTGAATTTTATTTGCACAAAAATATCCTCACAGGCATGAACTTTTGGGGCCCAAACTCAAGGTTGGGGGATGTAAAACTAATGGAACTAGCCTCTTGGCTAATCCATGAAGAAAAAAATGGTTGAGGAAGTAAATAAGGTTATGGAAAAATAAGCAAGTGAGCCCATATACATTAAATTAGAGTTAATAAGAACCAAGGTTATCATTAGTAGACACAACATGCTTTCTCTTGATCCCCAATTAGCCTCTCGATACATGGAAACAAAAGAAAAATCCATCCTCAATTTTGAAGACATCTTTAGGTTGTTGGGGACTCAGAGCTTTCAGGCTTGCCAAAGAAGATGGCATGCTCTACCCCACAATCTACAAATAAGGGAATATCACTCCCCTGAAATATTTAGGAATGCTCTAAAAAGGATCCCACTCTACAAAATAATTATTCAAAGGTTGAAAATCAATTGGATAGGGATAAAACCCACTCCTCCCTTACTACTAGGCCTATAAGAGAGAAGATATCAAGCAAAAGAATAAAGGTAGTGGGAATCCATGGAGGAAAATTCAGGATTCTATCCACACGAGTGCACACCATCTGAGATGCCTTGGGATACCAGAGAGGCCACCTGGGCCATGCATGAACTACATATCATTGATTAAGTTTCTCAGAGCGTGAGAAACACTTTCAATAGGGGGTAATGATGAGTACCATCAAAAGGTATATTATAAGTCCATTTTTCCACCCGTCAGCCCATAATTTCTCCTCCTCTCACATTAACTAACATATTTTTTTTCATAATGTGTTTAATAGGAACATTAATGGATGTTTTTCATGCTTTGTGGCCTAATGTGGTTAATGCGTAGGAAAAAGAGCATTTTTTATTACAATTATGATGCAAAGACATGTTGGAGACATCTGGAGGAATTGTAGGAGGCGTTTCCCCTGCATTTACTCTCGTTTGACTCAAAGTGATCCATAGAATCACTCATATACTACTCAAGGTATTCTGGAAGCCAATTAACTCAAGTGAATGCGAGGATCTAAGGGAGCTAGATCCACTTTTCTTGATATTTTGGGGGGAAGTAGGCCTCCTTCCAAGGAGGCTTCCCCTTAGTCATCTTCCCCTATCCTTCAGAAAAGTGTTGTCCTCAATGGTTTTGTAGTTTTGGATGCTTCTCTATAAGATTATCATCCTCCCATGTGGAATCTTCAGTGGGTAAGTTCTTCCACTTGATGAGATAATCTGAAATTGATCGATTTCATAGTTATCAAGTTATTTCTTCCATGACTGCTTCAGGTTTGAATATGATTTTTCCTTCCTCGTCAAGTTCTGTAAATATTGTTTGAACTGAGAGCATTAAACATGGAACTTATAACCTTCATTGAGCATTAAACATGGAAAAATAGGTGCACTCTAGAAGACACAAGAAGCTCCAATTTTTATGCCATAGTACCAATCTTTTGCAACACCTTGTAAGGACCATAATACTTTGGTGATAATTTATCATCCTTCTTAGCTTGATTGAGGGAAATTTGTTTTTATGGTTGTAGCTGTAAAAATACCTAGTTTCCTACATCAAAACTTTTTTCACTGCGATGTTGATCTTCCCATTGTTTTATTCGATTATGCGCCAAAGTGAGGTTATCCTTTAAGAGTTGGAGAACTTATAGTTGATTCTCGATGTGATATTCCACTGCTTGAACCTTATAATTTTCTCTTAAAGATGATGTGATGGATGGTGGATGGTATCCATAAAGTGAAATAAATGGGGTCATTTTTGTTGTATTATAAAGGTGTTATACCACCATTCAGCTAGAGATAACCACTTTACCCATTGTGCTTGTTTATGAGATACAAATCAACGAAGATATCCTTCCAAAAATTTGTCCACTATCTCAGTTTTCCCACAAGATTGAGGATGATAAGATGAGATATGAGCTAATTGATTACCAAAGCAAGAAAATAATTTCATCCAAAAATTTGTAGTGAAAATGGGATCTCTATCACTTGCAATAATATTTGGGTTTCCATGTAGTTTTTGAATTGTTTCCATAAATGCAGTATCAACTGTATTGGCTTTAAATGGATGATATAGTGCACAAAAGTGGTCATACTTGGTAAGTCTATCAACTACCACCATGATTACACTCTTTCCTTCGGACTTAGGTAAACCTATGATAAAATCCATTGAAGCCTCCTACCAACGTTGAATTGGAAAGGATAAATTATGTAGAATACTTGAGGTCTTAATTGTCTCAACTTTATTTTGCTGGAAAGCCAAAAATTCCGCCACAAAATTTTTAATATAAGATTTAAGGCCATCCAAAAAAAATTCTTTCTTCACCCTATGGTAAGTTTTTAAAAATCTTGAGTGTCCTCCTAATGGAGAGGTGTGCAATTCCAAAAGAATATTTTATTTTAGTTGGGAATTCTTAAAAAGTTATAAGTGATCTTTGTACCATAAGGAATCATTTTTCCAACTAAACGTATCAAATGTACTAGGATCTTGCAGCAGCTTATGAATGAGTGTCCACACTTCTTCATCATTCTTCCATTCATTCCTTGCTTCAACTATCCAATCTGGTTGGATAATAGAAATGGCACAAAGCAATGCTTCCACCTCTTCATCCTTTCTTGAGAGTCCATCTGCAAAAAAATTTAACTTCCCTTTTCGTAGACGATTTCAAAGTCATAACCCGACATATTTGTGACCCATTTTTGCTGCTCTTCTGAAGATAGTCTTTGTTCCAAAAATTATTTAAGACTATCATGATCATTTTTTAACTTTAAGTGTCTTCCCAATAGGAAAGGCCGCCATTTATTTAGTGCATGTAGTATTGCCAACATTTCCTTCTCATAAATTGCTTTCTGTAAATATTTTCCTTTGATTGGACAACTTTCAAAATAAATGGGTCTTCCTTCTTGCATTAAACCAACACCAATTCCATTTCTTGAGGCATCACATTCCACAATAAAGGTTTTTGTGAAGTCTCACATAGTGAGGACCAGTGCTAGGCACATTGCCTCTTTAAGATGTTCAAAGGCCTTAGTTGCTTCAGGAGTTGATGAAAATTCATCTTTCTTCAATAATGTTGTTAGAGGTGCTGCTATTCTCCCATAATCCTTAACAAACTTGTGACAATACCATGTTAACCCAATAAATACTCGCAACTGCTTTATGGTTGTGGGGACTTTCCATTCCTTAATGGATTTAATTTTGTTAGCGTCTACCTTAACACCCTCCTGAGATATAATATGACCTAGATATTCCACCTCTTGTACTCCAAAGAAACTTTTGGAGGTTTTAGCATATAATTATTTCTCCTCCAATAGTTTGAGCCCTTGCCAACATATTTAACATGATCCTTCCAAGACCCACTGTAGATTAGTATATCATCAAAAAATACAAAAAGTATGCAATTTAAAAAAAAGTATGCAATTTAAAAAAAAAGTATGCAATTTAAAAAAAAAGTATGCAATTTAAAAAAAAAAATACACACCTTTTTCTTTCTTTTCAGGAGGTCGATATTAAACCTGAATTATCTCTATGATCTGGGATCTTCAATATCTGAGATTTGGTCCTGTAGTGGCCCTATGAATCATATTTCAAATACCATAGGTCAGAGTTGATTTGGATTCTTCAAGAAAATGTTATGTGTAATCTCCCGCAATGACCTAATTATGGACGGGTTCAATAGAGTGAACTTGTATGGAGTTCCACGTGTCACTATTTCCTTCTTCGGCTCTTAAATTGATACAAAATAAACTAAAGTTTATGTAATTTCAACCAATTTTTACAAAATTCCAATCTGATGCTTAGAGAGAGAGTTATGATGATTTTTCCAAGGTCACCTCTTTGAGATGAAATTCGGGAGCCTGAAAAAACCCTAACTTCCATAGATCATATCTCGGAAAATATTGTGAACCCTGATTTGAAATTTTTACACGACGTTCCTTAGGATTTCTTCGCAAATGGTTTTCTTTTTTAGCTTCTGAACCTTAATGGAAAAATAGTTAAAGCGAAGATTCCACGATGACCTCTTTGAAGCAGCAAAACCATAGAATCCAAAGCTCATATACCAAATGTTATGAAACCAGCTCCAAAAATAGAAGAAAATATAGATCAACACCTTAGAAATCAACCACTTTGTGGGGGAAACCTCCTTTACATTACATAAATGAAAAATTATTGGATGATACAAATGAAAAAACCTCCTTTATATATATAGGATTCCATGGGGTCACAATATAATCCTAGCCAGCCTAAAAATAATAATTTAAGGGAAAAATAATAATAATAGTGGCTTTTTATGGGGCACAATAATAACAATATGGGGGCTACAGGGGTACAAAAACAATAATAAGGGGGCTACACTAACAACAATAAGGGAATACACTAGTAATATAGGGACCTAACAGTTGGCGCAGATGTGGGAGAAACATAGCAGAGAAACCACCATCTCTGATAGTGCGCTTTAATCTCTGATCCGCATCCCAGATAGAATCGTTCACCTCCTGGTGAATCTATTTCAACTCTGTTACACATTGCACATATGATTTTGTCTTCTTGCTTTTTTAGGGAGTCCTTCATATCATTCATAGTTACATTAGGGTTCGTCGATACATATTTTATATACCAATCCAGCGCATGGTCTTGAAAAGAAGTGGCTAACTATGCTTTCTTAACTTCGTCACTATTAACCTGATGTTCTCTCCATACAACATTAGTGAGAAACCATAATTTCTCTATATCTTCATTCCCAATACCTTTGAAAGTAGGAAAATTCATATACGCGGCCATATCTGCATCTGGAGGACATGGAGGGGGAGGTGGAGTGGATGACTTGTGAGATGAGTTCGAAAGTGGAGTGGACGGGATCTGAAATATGGCCAACACTCCCTCATTATTTTTATCTTGTGATACTTCTTCTTCTTTAGAGTGCGTAGATTCACTAGAGCTACTAATCTCTAGTTCATTGTCACTATCAGATATACCGTTGAGAGGATTGTAAATAAGCCCTTCTTCTAGATCTACGCAGTAAATTCTTCTTCCACACGTAGTCGGGCCTCGTCAGGACATTCACGCGATATGGTCACACAGAGAACCTATTCACACAATAAAATATTAATCCAAAACTTCAAAGAGCGTAGTAACTTACCTTTGTGACCCTTGAGGAATCTTCTTTCCACTTCATAATATGACACAAACTGATTAATAGCAAACTCAGTTACAAATCCTCCCAGAACATGATTGATCCAATGATCTATTGTGTGGGTGATCGTATTGCTGGTCTTTTCTAACTGTTTTACCAACTCTGGAGTCCACTGCGTGACTGCATCATCCTTCGCGTAGGTATTATATTTAGTCAATTGAGACAACCGCTCATGCACCTTAGTTACAAATAATTTTGTATATATATTTTTTTGAACCCAATCTTCAGCAGATAATTTAGAACTTCTGTTCTCTTGAATCGCGAATTCAAGGATCTTTCTATCCAGCCAATCTTGTAATTCGTTTTGCGTAGGATTCCAATACATCTATTCTCCCTCAATACTTATTAACTTTTTAAATATTTTTACCAAAACAACCAAGAATCATTAACCCATAATTTAAAATTTAAAATGAGACATAAAATCAATATGCAAAAGCAACATGAATAGTATAAAATGCATACACATAAAATGACACAAGTGTTGTGGTGGAAAACCCCCTTAAGGGAAAAAAATCACCCATTGTTGTTTCTACTAAAATCTTCTATTAAGTGCTAAGAAAATCGCTACACGGAAGAGCTAACAACCACTAGCTAGAAGATTCGACTACTATGATAGTATACTAGAAACACCAGATAGAAAGTCTCTTCTCTCACGACTCTACGAAAACATATTCGCTAGAAGCCACCATGACCAATGAGCCTCAACCAACACTATTGCACTCTGGAGAAATTTTCTTCCCATTGTGAGTTTCCAGCTAGAAGGCCCCCACCTTCTCTACACACTATCTGCTATGAAGCCTCAACACCTTCAACACCTCCATGTGAACCATGTTTCTTGAATTTTCAAACTGGGATCTCAAATGTGCTCAACATGAGCAAGCCAACAACTGAGTCATTGATCTGAATATGTAATCTAATAAAAACACCCTACTCAGCACAACTACATATACACAACATGCTAAAAAACATTTGTAGCACACTCTCACACATCAATCCAACAACTCAATACTAACATACAAGTATATGGAAAATTATATTCATCAATATCCAAACCAATACCATGGGAAAATACCATAGTAATATTAATACCAAGAGCACCTGTACCATGGTAATATTAATACCAAGTGCCAACATGCTCCACACACATACCAAATACCATGCTTGTACTAACTCATGCAACCAATCATCAAGCATTTGTCATATGTAATAGAAACTGCATATAACCACAATATCTGCACATATGTTATCACCTAACCATTTATAAATAGGTGTATTAGCACTCTGCCAGATTCTGAAGGCTGAAGAAGGAATCCCAACAGAGGTAACCAAAAACCAAGATCTTGACTTGGTAACTAGCCCTACCAAGTTAGAGAGGGCTCTCTCCAAAAGGTCACAGCCAGGAGGGCTAGAGGAATTAGGGTTTTTAGGCTAGATATTAAGTGCAAGGGTTATTTTTATTTTATTTGGTTGGGTTTCACTCGATGAAGAAATTAGGTCAAGGAAGCTAGGTCAGGAAAAATGAGATAGGGTTGCAGGGATAAATGGGGCAAGGTAGGCGTAAGTATTATCAATTAAAGATGATTGTGATGATATGGTTTTGAGACTGAGGAGAAGCTTGGAAGAGCATGGGAGATGTATTCTTCCTAAACAGAGGAAAATGGACAAATTATGAAATTTTTCCCAAAACAGAGCATGAGAAAGCACGTGCTCTTCCTATCAACTTGAAAGAGATCATACCATATAGATGTAATGAAAATGAATAAAATACATTCTAAAATATGAAACTAAAGAAAAAACAATGATAAACATCATGCCACAAGTATCCCAAAAAATAGTTTCAACTCCTCTTTATTAGCTAGCCAAACTGAGTACAATAGTTCCTTGATCAATAAGCAAACATACAAACTGATTCCAACCCTTGCTTAGTGTGAAGAAATGGGATAAATAGACATCAAAAAATATTCACTCATCCTCAGGGGTTGAATCCATTAGGTGAGGAAGAGATCCACTAATTTATGAACTGAAAGCTGAAGTGTAGGATGGTCCAAGTGACTCACGCCTCATTACACTCAAACTGATTCATCTTGACTAAAGGATAGCTTTACCTAATGAATATACCCCTAGGTAGGTTATCCTTGACATAATTACATTTACCACGATGAATTAAATGAATAGAAAGATGATTTTATGAGATAAAATCTAAATTTACATTGAAAAACCAAAAATATCAACAAACTGTCATATGCCCCATTTTCCTTTCATATGTGCAACGCCTTAAGGCTGCTCACCCTCCATGTTCAAGGAAATTTTGACTGACCTACACGTGTCCAAATTAGGCCCAAAATGGCTTTTCGGAAATATTTTCAAGTCCTATTTCTAAATATGCCTCCATATCTCAAAATAATGTTGATTTGACCTTTCAAAATTGAAATCTCCCAAGACTACTCCGTGCGCAACGCCTAAGAAAAAATATGGGCAGAAACATGATTTTTTGGTGGTTTTTTTCCCTTTTGACTGACCAATTTTCCCCAAAAACCTTAGAAAATGTATAGGGTGCATGTCTTCATCATTTTGAACCCAATGGTGGTGACCCTTTTCCCAAAAAAATTCCCTATCCTTTGCATAGCACCTAGGGAATTGTGCATATGACAAATTTTCTGATATTTCCATATTAAAAAAAACACAGACAAACTTAGAATTTGCAAATTTTTTTGAAAATGCCTCAAAATTTGTAGAATAGATGACCTTGATGTGTCTAGGCCTGGAGGGAAGGCTTAGCAAAAATTTCCAATTTCTTCTGCTCCTCCATGGTCAAATCTTAAATTTTTGCATTGGCACATTTGAGCTTGGTCAATGCAATTTTCTCCTTTAGTGCATGGTGTTTGAATTTTTTCCTCAATAATTCATTGTCGTTATTAGCCTTTGCTAGCAGCTTCTCCAAGTGTTGATTGGCTCTATCAAGCCATGGCTCCCTGTTTTCACTGATGACTGTAGCAAGCTGCTCATTTAGGGTTAGTTGATCAGCAAGCTCAAATTCCCTTTGACTCTCTAGAGCTAGAGCTCTTTTCAACAATCTAGTTCTAGGTCTCTATCTTGCTACTTGTTCCTAATGTTCATCAAGTAAGTGATACTTCTAAGGTGTTTCATTTAGCATGGCTTTGGCATTTTCTACCTCCCTTTGAGAAGTGACATAATTGACCTCATCAATGACCTGTTTCATCTTTAGTTTCTCATTCTCTTGCTCAAGAAAACTTATGATAAATATGGCCCTATCAAGATTAGTTTGAAGCTCCTTATTTGATGCTTGCATTAGTGATTTTGTTATTTTAATCCTTATCTAGGTCAACAAGCTGAAATTAATGCTATGTTTCATGAGTGTCCTCCTCAACATGAATGACTACCTCAATGACCTTCTCTTTGCCTTTGTCCAGCTGCTTTGTTGATGTAGAAGGCATGGCCCCTTCCACTATGTGTGGAGAAAACACATTCCTATGGCCTCTCTGGTAGGTTTTTGGCAATGGATCAACCTAAACCATACTAGCCCACTTAGGATCAATGTCCTCAATCCTGCTAGGTGATCCAATGTCATGATCAGATGGAGATGAAGGAGGTGAAGGGGACTGATCTAAGGATGATGAATGTACTATGGGCTGAGATGGAGGGATAGAAGTGGATGGCTGGGATGATGAACACACATTTTTTTCATGCTAATTAGGAGGGTCTCTAAATATATCATGGGCTATGAAGGTATCCCATGCAATGTTTAGTTGATTGAGATGGTGAAGGAATATGATATTAATGATGGAATGATGGAATAGAATTTTCATTTGATGCTCATATTCCCTTTTCTAGACAATGAATGCCATCTTATCTATGCTTCATAAAAGGTAGTAGGGTATGTTTAGCATCTTTACCCTAATGAAATGCATCAAGAGGAAGATGTGATAAGTATAAAGCCTTGAAAATCTACCCTCACATGAAAAGTATTTCATTATAATCTTCATCATCAGTACATATCTGTCCTGGAGGTGGGAAAAAGGAAAGAACCTCTTTTTCTCATTCTTATACCTTCGTTTCAGGAAGGGCTCAAAGTGGTTTTCCTCCAAATGACTCTTTTTGAACCACTTGTCCCCAACATCCGGGATCCTGGTGGCAGCTGAAATAATGGCAGTTGAGACAGTAAAGGTGACTCTAGCTAAAGTGACTTAGTTGTTGTGGATTTTGGATATGAAGAGCCTGGTCAAGATGTCATGGTTTGAACCCTCTAAATTTTTTCACAAAAATCATAACAACCAACATATTTGAAACATGTTACTCTCATTGGAGAAGCCAAAAGTTCCCTTGTGTTGGTAGGTTCAAGTATGATTATCCTGTCTCCTTTATGTGGTCTTGTAGCCTCTGTTTCCTCTTCCTCATTGTATGGTCTGTTATTCTCTTCTTATATTGCCATGTTATTTTTATGTCCAAAAACCTAGGGAAGTATATGATAATGTGGAAGGTGAATTTTAGGGATAAGAAATGGGGAAAGGGAAATTTTTTGGAGATAGTATTAGGGATATGAGAAATGGAGGAAGGGAAAGGGAGTGATAGTGTGATAGAAAATAGGATGGGGATTTGGGGATTTAAAGGGAATTTTAGGATGGGGAGCCTAGGTAGAAGGAACAAATAGGACTTAGGGTTTTAGGATTTAAAATCTTAGGGATAGGGATTGCAATAAAAAGGGTTTTGGGAAAGATTATTTGCAATGTGGAAAGGGTATGAGAGTGTAAGGGAAATGGGTTTTAGGAGTTGGGAGTGTTAGGGAGGAAAAATAGGGGTTTGAATGGTTAAAACACTAAATTCTTTAATAAAATTATATAACACCAACCAATAAACTGAAGGAGGAGAGAAATGATGGATTTTGATCTTTACTTACTTGTTGGAGGCTCAAACAACTATTGCATAAGTTTTGGAGGTGATTTGGCGCAATTGGATGATTTTATGGTTTGTTGGACATATGCGCAACACCTTAAGGCTGTGAGTAGCGCCTTCAGTTTGTGCGCAACGCCTTAAGGATATGGGAAACACCTTTAGGATATAAGCAACACATTAAGGATATGCGCAACGCCTTCAGGATATACGCAACACGTCCAATTTTTCTCCAAATTTTCCCAGAAAATCGAAAAATCTCTCTCCTCAAGTGTTTGCTCAATAGAATAGGAGGAAAATGAATTTCAAATTGATGTCTAAGATTCTTTAATACTTGAGTGAATTTTGATTTAAATAAAAAACCCACTTTTCCTATGTTTCTTTTCACTTTTTTAAAGCATGCTGAATATCCTTTTTTCTTTGAATTTTCTTCTTTACAGGATGAAATTATTAGATTTTGGCACTTTTCACTTTGATTGTGTGACCGTATTCAGTTTGGCATATGAACTTGGAGGTGGCAGCTTGTTGGGAAAAATACTGAGAGGGGGGGTTGTTGGGAAAAATACTGAGAGGGGGGGGGGGGGGGGGGGTGAATCAGTATTTAGGACTTTATCAAACTTTTTACTTTTTCACTCTCTAAAACCCATACGCTACTTTGTTGAAGCCAACTAGCCTATACACGCGGATATACTTCATAAAACTCGCGTATACACAGAGATCTAATTATGCCATTAATTCTTCACTTATATCATTCCATCATTCATTCATTAGATGTTCAATAAACAGTAAACATGTGCAGTAAGAACAGAATAAACCATCACACATAAGCATCACACATGAACACCAAGATTTTAGGTGGAAACCCAAGTCGGGAGAAAACCACCGCTGCAGTTGCTCAGCCTTCAATATTTTATTATAGAGAAAACATCTTACAATATATGTGCTGGTGCAGACTCCTACCAGCACGCAGGCACCCACCTGCGCTCGTTTACCAGCCTCTCCTAGAAGGGAGCTCCAACCCCCAGACTCGTTTACCAGCCTCTCCTGGAAGGGAGCTACGACCCTCGATCTCGTTTTTACTACCACCTAGAAGGGAGCTACCACCCCCGCTTCTCGTTTATCGCCTTCGGAAGGGAGCATGCACTTCGATCTTGTTTACCACCCACTGAAGGGAGCCATAACCCCCCGCTCGTTTACCAAATTTTCTCCCCGAAGGGGAGCACACTGAGCGATCTCGTTTACCAGCCTCACCTGGAAGGGAGCTACGACCCCCTGACTGAAGGCTACAACCCTCAGCACCACCTTGGACCACGTTTCATCAATTTTCACACCGGATCCAACAACTTCAATAGAACACCACTTGCAGGCCACATTTCATCATATTTTCAAACTGGACCCTTTCCATACTTTTAAGCACATTCAACCATGAAACAAATACATATAACTCACTGACAGATATCAGTAAACCAACAGAACAGATCAGACATTTCATACTCATACTTCAGCAAACTCTAGTTTTGCATACGCGCTTTCCTTTCACTGATATCGCGTATACACGCGCTTCCATTCACATCAACTAGCGTATACATCTTTTTATACTTCAGGGAAGATACGCGCTTTCGCTTTACCAAACCCGCGTATATACGCGCTTCCGCTGTTCCGAACTAGTGTATACATCTTCACCATTTTAGAGCAAAGATATTCTTTCGCATCGCATTTTCAATCTGTAGTTAACCCTTTACTTTAGACAGATGTTCGCCTCATCACAGATCTAATCACTCCATAAACAGATTTAGCAAATACAGATACATTTCAGATCTAGATATCCCGCTTCATCATTTCTTCATAGGTGCATCATAGATTCAGATCTATCATCAAACCTTTACCCTTTCCATACAGATATACTTCATAGAGAAGTATTCATTCAAGCTCAGACCTCTTGCTCTCACACTCATAATTTGCACAATGAATTTCTTCTCCTTATATAGGTTTACCTTTTTTCAATACCATGAGCCCCTTTTTCAATACCATGGACCAAAACAATACCATAAGCCCAAAACTACCTGGACGGGGTCAATTAGGCGGATCATTACCCAATACAATGGGTCAATACCATGGTGGTTACCCCTGGTTTTGCACTTTATGAGCGCTAAGCCCATACGCGACGCACATATTGCTCGCGTTCACGTGACTTCTCCTAGACAAATCCGTGTATGCCTTGAGACATACTCTTTTCATCATAGATCTAGCACATACTGAATTTCTTTCTTCATTACCTTCTGTACTCACTATAGATACATCAGATTTACATCATTTAACAAGTTTATCAAGACATATTCTATCAAGCACAACTTCATCAAGTAGGTTGCCAACATCTTCATCAAGTGGGTTGCCATTCAAGGACAACACTCTATCAAGTGGGTTGTTCATCAAGGGCAACCCTCAGCATCATATTGCCAACAAACATCATATCACATTAGATTTACATCATTTACCAAGTCCATCAAGTCAAGAATAACTTCATCAGGTGGATTGCCATCAAGAACAACACATGCCAACAATCTCATGTATTCATCTTCATTCAGTGGGTTGCCATCAAGGACAACACTCTGCATCATATTGCCAACACAGCTTTTGTAGAGTAACTTATTACATATAGGAAGCATAAAATTACATAAAAAATGAAATAAATTACAACTCTGTTTTTGAATAAAATTACATTTGAGTATGAAAATCATACTTGAAACCATAATTACAACTTTAAAAATATCATAGTTACATGTTGATAATGTTCTACAGATGATAATTACATGTTTATTGAGTCACTCTCACATATTTTCCTGACCTCATTAAGATGAAATGGTACATTTTTGGACCTTGAACAATGAAACCTAATAACCTAATGGGACCTTGAATGACCCGACTCCATGGTTGACTTTGACTGACAGAAGACATAGTGAAATGAGCTTTTCAAAAGTGTTTTTATGCTCAATAAGACATGAAGGTGGGCCATCAAATGTGAAATTTTGAGGGAGAGTGAGGTTTTATGAATATGGCTACCATCAGTGAATCAATTTTTGTTGAAGATTGCAACAAGAAACAATGAAGGAGGCATCTTGAAACATCTTTCCTGATCCTAGTTGGAAAGTGATCACCAAAACTAAGTGGGGGCCATGCAGGTGATTTTTGTCGTAAAGTCTATTTTTAGACATATGGAGCATATTCTATAAGTTGCGGGATGCTATTTATGGATGGTTGGTCAAGTTGGAAAAATAGATGGATTTCTAATTTTAGACATATTGGGTGGAATCTATTTTAAGATTGCCAGTCTAAAAATAGATATGTCAAATATTATTAGCTCTTAATAATATTTGGACTCTAAAAATTATCTTATTCTCTTGGAGCACTTCAGTTAAGTGCAGAGATGTGGCACAGGAGCTGACAGAAGGAATTACGCTATTCCTAAGGGTTATGTGGAGCTATTGCATGGATAATTCAGTTAGAACTCATGTGACAGAGTTTGGTGGAGTTGATTGAGGAAGTTAGTGGAGTTGTATTCAGTTTAAATAATCTAAACATAGTTGAGCTATTTGTATCTAGTTTAACTGATTGATACAATTAGTGAGAGTGGTGTGAATTAATTATTAATTAATTCACTAATTATAATCTCATTAATCAACTAAAATAATACATCATTTAACTTCAGTGCATGGACAGTTTCAGTGGATACCAGTGAAGAGATAGGTGAAAGGGCAAGTGTGACTATCAGTTGTGACTATAATTGATGCATGGTTTTCATCCAACACTCAGTAGAGATGCCTATAAAGACTGCGTGAGCAAGGCTGGGGTAATCAATTGTCATCAAGAGGCATTCTTCAGCAAGGATTGTGCAGTAGAGGCAGGCTATCAGGTGGCAGAGATTGGAGCATGTGTTTTTCTAGATCTAGCCTGATTAGTGTGTAGCAAGTGGAGATTATACTGAGAGCTTGTGAGGAGATTTGTATGATGATTGTTACATGATCTCTATGACATATATAATATACATATAGTTGGGGTTTTCAGCTTTAAGCTTTCCCATGAAATACTGTGTTCATATGTGTGAATTTTTATAGTTTTAATGTGTGCATGCAATTTATTTTATTTCCGCATGTAATGATCAATGGTAGAAGAGATTCTGTATTGTGAATGAAGTCAAATAGTGTGTGATCAGGAGAATATCGATGAATAATATATCAGTTATTCAAATTTATACATGGTATCAGAGCGATATTGATCATTGGAGCAATTGCAAAGCATTTAAGTAGTTGAGTTTTAGGGTAAACTCAGGAAAATAAAAATGGAGAAGAATGACACTATTCCAGTATACTTGAAAAATTTTGTCCACTGCAGGGATGAGCTTGGGAGTGTAGGAGTTAGTGTGGATGAGGAAGGACAAGTCAAGAAGGTTGGGATTCGAGCAAAGAATCTCTATAGACTTGAAGTAGATGGGATGTCTACAAAGCTTCCTATTGTTGGGAAGTGCGAGAAAGCCATGCAATTGATGCTTGAGAGGGAGCAAGTTTTGCATGCAGGTAAGAGTGAACCTCGAGATTTTGAGCAGCCAAAAGATGAGGATAATGGAGTGGAAGAAACCACTCATGCAAATAAATTTCGTGCCAGATGGGCAGAGGGAGTGCATGCAACTATACCACCAGGTGAGAGGTGGGGCGATATGCATGATTAAACCCAAGAGGAGATTTTTGGGCAGGATTCATGAGATGGTGTGGATCTCATGAATTGAACCTGGCTATGAGGTGCCCACAGAGTAGCAGTAGCATGATCAGTTGGATTGATGCAGGCAGATCACAGTGACAATGTCAGATACTGGAGCGCGGATCAGAGTTGACAGCAAGTGCAGAGTGCATGGGTGCAAGAGTTCAACAGCGCAGTGGTTCCTGGTGACATGTGCAGTTGGTACCAACAGAATTCGAAGAATTTTATTATAGATGCATCATACTGATTGATTTGTTTGGAGCCTATTCAGTTTCAGAGGAGTTGCAGAGCAGATGCATGGAGTTGCATGGCGCTTGTGAAGCTTGCAGGGCGAATGCATGGAGTTTCATGTCGCATGCAAAGACAATCCTTTCTTGTTGAGAGGGAGTGTTGAATATTGCAAAAATAAACAGTGAAGGAGGCATCCTGAAACATCTTTCCTGATCGTAGTTGGAAAGTGATCACCAAAACTAGGTGGGGGCCACACAAGTGATTTTTGTCGCAAAGTATATTTTTAGACATATGGAGCATATTCTATAAGTTGTGGGATGCTATTTTTGGATGGTTGGTAAAGTTGGAAAAATATATTGATTTATATTTTTAGACATATTGGGCGGAATCTATTTTTAGATTGCCAGTCTAAAAATAGATATGTCGAATATTATTAGCTCTTAATAATATTTGGACTCTAAACATTATCTTATTCTCTTGGAGCACTTCAGTTTGATGCCTGGATGTGGCACATGCATCTGACAGAAGGAAATACGCTTTTCCTAGGGTTTAAGTGAAGCTATTGCATGATGACTTCAGTTAGAACTCATGTGACAGAGTTTGGTGGAGTTGATTGAGGAAGTTAGTGGAGTTGTATTTAGTTTAACTAATCTAAACATAGTTGAGCTATTTGTATCTAGTTTAACTGATTGATACAATTAGTGAGAGTGGTGTGAATTAATTATTAATTAATTCAATAATTATAAACTCATTAATCAACTAAAATAATACATCATTTAACTTCAGTGCATGGACAGTTTCAGTGGAGACCAGTGCAGAGATAGGTGAAAGGGCAAGTGTGACTATCAGTTGTGACTATAAGCGATGCATGGTTTGCATCCAACACTTAGTAGATATGCCTATAAAGACTGTGTGAGCAAGGCTGGGGTATTCAATTCTCATCAAGAGGCATTCTTCAGCAGGGATTGCGCAGTAGAGGCAGGCTATCATGTGGCAGAGATTGGAGCATGTGTTTTGCTAGATCTAGCCTGATTAGTGTGTAGAAAGTGGATATTATAATAAGAGCTTGTGAGGAGCTTTGTATAATGATTGTTACATTATCTCTATGACATATATAATATACATATAGTTGGGGTTTTCAGCTTTAAGCTTTCTCATGAAATACTGTGTTCATATGTGTGAATTTTTATAGTTTTAATGTGTGCATGCAATTGATTTTATTTCCACATGTGATGATCAATGGTAGAAGAGATTCTGTATTATGCATGAATTCAAATAGTGTGTGATAAGGAGAATATCGGTGAATAATATATCAGTTATTCAAATTTCTACAATTTTTTACATGACCTAATGGAATGATAATAGAAAAAAATTCTGAATGGGGCCCCTAAAATGAATATGAAAAGAGTGGTTTTGATCACTGATGGTAGAATGCACACTCTGACACTAAAATCGGCCTTATTGGGGATGGAATCTCCTTGGAGGTGTCAAGAAAACAATAGACCAAGTGCCTAACCATTGGGCCAATAGGGTAAAAAAAATTCAAACTGAAATGCATGACTAAATACTAAAAACTCGATGACACAAACAGACTTTGAAACTGACTGAGATTGACTCGAAAAATGACTTAAAACTTAAATTAATTTTCTGAAAATTGAATCTTGAAATGGTAGAAACTCAATGAAGGTCCATGGTCTTCACTTCGGGCTTCGAACTCTAGTGATTTTCCACTTCACACTTGCAGGAATATCAAACTATATATACAATGAGGATGAAAAAAAATTCACAATTTCAGATCAAAAAAGATAGTGCATTAGGAGCCTACCAACAATTGGCCCTCCTAAGAAAATTTTCCCATCCATTTCTTCCAAGAGATATGCATTTTTTCCATGAGAAGCTACAATCTTAAAATTTCCTTTCCATAAATTATTGAACTTCCCGTGTTTATCCTTGTCTTCATTCTTGGCATCCCAGCGGAGTACTACATCGTCGATCTTGAAATAATCTTGCTTGGTCTTTCTATCATAGATTTTCTTGATCTTATCATGGAGTTTGGAAGTGTTCTGAAACACTTCTTCTCTTGTCTTCTGCAGGGGAATCATTTGGTTTATTCTACACTGTATGTAATTTTCTTTACTTCCTACTTCTTGTAAAAGTTTCATGACTAGGACAACCAATGAAGAAGGGAAAACTGTGTCCACACCATAAACTACCTGAAATGGAGACATGCCAATGGATTTCTTGTTTCTTACCCAATCTAGCCATAGTGCATTAATTAGCTTCTTGTGCCAATTCTTCTTATTTGGATCAAACATCCATTTGATTATGTTGATCAAAGACTTATTGGAGGAATCCACCAATCCATTGCCCTGTGGATAATATGCTATAGAATGACCTAAATTAATGTTATACTTGTCACAAAATTCTGTCATCTTCTTTGATTTGAAGGCTACAGTGTTATCCATGATGATATTTCTAGGACAACCAAACTGGGACAAGATGTTAGCTTCTAAAAACTGAATTATAATTGAGTATGTAGCTTGCATAGTTGGGATTGCCTCAATCCAATTTGTGAAATACTCTGTGGCATTAAGTATCCATCTATATTGAGCGAATGAAGGTGGATGTATTTCACCAATAAAATCTAAGCGCCACTGCTAGAAAGGATCTTCAACTGAAATGGGTTGTAATGGTAAAGCAAGAAGCTTACGTTTACCTTGGAAAAGTTGGAATTCATGGCAACTTATGACCATCTTGTACAAATATTAAAACATGTCGGCCAATAGTAACCCACTCTTAGTAATTTTTTTGTCGTGGTCTTCTAGTATAAGTTACCTCCATAATCTCCTTTGTGGAAATCTTTCATCACTTCTTTGGAATCATCTTGAACCAAGAAATTAAGAAATGCTCCTCCAAGATCGTTCCAGTAGAGTGCACTATCTAGTATGAAATATTTTGAAGCCTTAAGTTTCAAAGACCTACTCTTACTCTTTGACATGCTCGGAGGAGGGTTCAAATGTTGCAAAACATAATTGATATCTGCATACCATGGAGATGATGAAAAGAGATCTAATACCTGAATAAGACTTATACCTTCTTCCTCATCAGACAATGTTGATATGAGATTGATGTCAAGTGCATGTATATTAGACTCAGCCATAAGCTTGGCTAAGCCTTACCCTTTGATCAGCTTGGTCGGCTTGATCTCAAGGTCATACTCTAAGAGGGCTACTATCCATCTACCTCTTCTTCCTTTTGGATCTGTTTGCATGATTACTTCTTTAACCGCCACAATTAGAACATATGCCAAAATATGTGAGTGCATAATATAAACATACAAGTCCTTGAGTGCTTTAAGAAAATCTAAGGCCTATTTCTCGATTATGTTATATCGAAGGGCTACATCCCTTATTGTGCAACTGAATAATTTTGTTGGCAACTCTGTCCCATCTCTTTTCTGCATTATCACCACTGCCAAAGTATGCTCAGAAGAAAAATAAAATATAATGAAATCTAGAGAATAATCGGGACTTGTCAAAACTAGAGCAGTGGTCTAAGAAAATTTCGCCGAGCTGAATGATTTACGAGCATTTTTAGACCATTTTACATTATTCTCCTTCTTCAGCATGTTAGCTAACTCTCTAAGATGCTCTGCTAAATTTGGAATAAACCTATGTAGGAAATTCATCCTACCGTTGAATGATTGGGCCTCCTTCTTGTTATTAGGAAAATCAATTTGTTGTAATGCTTCAACTCTAGAAGGATTTATTCGGATACCATATTTTGAGATGATGTGACCCAAAAATTTTCCTTCTTCCATAGAAAATAGGCACTTTTTAGGATTTAGGGATATCCCAAATTTTCTACATCGCTAGAACATAACTCTCAAATGGTGTAAATTCTCATGATCTAAATTTGAATAGAAATTGAGATCATATAAATAAAAAACAAGACATATTTCTCGTTACCAAAATCTATGTCCATGGCACGTTGAAAAGTAGCCCTGACATTTTTCAAACCAAACGAAATCTTAGCATATTTAAAGGTTCCCCATGGTGTAGTGAACATTGTCTTATCCTGGTCATCTTCATGCACAAGGATCTGATTGTACCCTAATTAACCATCTAGAAATGGCATCCTAGTGCCTCCTACAACTCACTGAAGTATGTGGTCCATTTTGGGCAGCATGTAATTGTCTTTCAGCGAAAATTTGTTTAGATTTATAAAATCTATACACAGTTGGATTTCTTTGGTCTTCTTTCGCACTGGAACCAAATTAGAGATCCAATCAGAAAATATGATTGGAATAGTAATTCTTTCCTTATAGAACTTGTTTACCTCCTTCTCAATGGATGAAAACAACTTTGATTTTATTCTCCTGCGCTTCTGCCTAAAAGGATTTTTGTCTGAATTTATTGGGATAGTGTGTTGAATGATATCTTTATCATACACCTTTAGATCTAAGTAATCCCAAGAAAACAAGTTAGAAAACTTAGTAAAAAAATCAACATATCTAGTCTTTACCTCAGGAGACAAAGAATTTGAAAGCTTGATGAACTTTGGCTGCTCTGTTGTTCCAATATTAACATCTTATAAACCTTTTTATGTGGCAACCAAAGTAGGTTTTATTGCCACGTCATCTTGATCAAATAATTCTTCCAAAGGTATAAGAACTTTTGGTCATCCTTGTCGTACACTTTTTCCATAGAACAATTCTCAAACTCACATTCACTTTGAAGGAAATTGTTCACCTATTTATCGTCCCAGAACACTTGCCAAAATTTCAAGTTATCAGGAATGGCGGCCCTGTGCTTTATATGAATCTCAAATTTTTTATTTGAAAACATTGTAGATCTAAAATTACTTGCAGCAGTGGGTAATTAATCAGCCATCAAGTTTTACAACCTTAGCACTTTTTTAAGTGTATATTCTGAAAAAATTCTAAAAATTTCAAGTGTTGCATTCCTATATTGCCTCATCCTTGGGTGATTAGATTGATACTCACAGCTGATATGTTGAATTACCAGCTCTGAATCATCATAGACTACAATTTTTCTAGCTCCCAATTTTTTCAAAATTTTCAGACTGGTAATGAGTGCATCATATTCAACCTCATTATTTGTACAATGAATGCTAGTTTGTAGGAACACGATCTAACATTATTTGGGACATTATTTTTCTGTTGAAATGGGCTACGAATCCATAAACCAATGGCAGCCCGGTCTTTACCAATGTAAACATCAATGTCCATACTCCGAAGAACATCTTATTCTTCAAAGTGCTGAAACTCTTGACTCTAATTTGACACAATTTTCTGATCTGATTCTTTATGATGTTCTGAACTTTCATTTGCCTTCTCTGATAGTTGTTCGGATATAGTAGGCATATTTTATTTCTCTTTTTCTAACATTGTTATTATGCAATCTGAAACTTCAGGAACATCCTCTATTTCTACTAATTTCCAATCTACATCATTTAATCCAAAATCATTGTAAAAAATGAAGGACTCTAAGTATATATGTACAACGTTTATAGGATGATTATTAGGCCTTTCCTTGTTTGTGGTGATGTATTTCATTTTAGTCTCACAGTATAGTTTTCTCATTTCACCAAAGATAAGAATTGTTGCATTGGAAAATTCCAACTGTTAGCCACCTATAAAATTTGTTATATCAAAAGGTGGCTAAGACTTTTTGAGCCTTCAAGGAACAAATTTTATTACCAAAAATTGTTGGCTCTTGAAGACTCTTGAAGGCCTCATGCCTATCCTCTGTCCGAACTTCACTGCTGTTCCCATTTTACACTTAGAAATCTTGCTGATTTCCAAGCCAGAATATTGCTGCAAGCACCTTTTTCCCCCCTTCCCTTCTTCCAAAAATAACCTCATTTTAACCCTTTTATATCCCATGAAGAATCCCTCATTTTCATGATTTTTCCCTTTCCCCTTCATCAAAACCCCTTGACAAGGTTGAAAACTCCTTTTTCGCCTTATCGGAACCCCTCTAACCCTTTGAAAATCATTGAAAAACTATTAAAACCCACATTTTGGGCATATATGGGTCCTAGCCCTTTTTCCCATTGACTCTCGGTCACATCATTTCCCATGCGCCCATGGCCCCGCAATCGGGCGCCTATCCGCTTCAAATAAAATAATTCCCGGCCAAAGTTAAAACCTTGGTTATATATTAAAAATCGTCGGTTTTATTATTTTATTATTTTTTCGCTGGTTCAAATTTTAAACCGTTCCGCACCGTTGATCTAATCTGAAGATTGGACGGTGCGGATTCCGTCTCCCGGTGGTCCCCACATTCCACTCACCTTTCCAAAAACCGCGCAGTATTCATCGCACCGCCTTTGGGTGACGATGGTTTTTTCCCGATCGTCAGCGATTCCACTCATCGGTTGACACGCGTCCTGGGCACTATTCATAAAAATGTCGTCCATCACGCGTTAACATTTGGACGTGGACCCCACGCGATATCGTTGTACACCGTCCGATCTGGGGCGGGCCATCCAATGGCTATCGCTCACCGAAGTTGCCCGACAGTAAACCGGGCTGTAGTGCGGCATTCAATAAATCTCCGCTGTTGATCTGATCTACAGATCGATGGTCCATATTTCATCGCCCGGATTCGATCGCCCGGTCAAACATTTTCTGCTTTGACTTTCCTTTTCCGCTCCTGACCGTCGATCTCTACGTGATCGACGGCTTTGATTTAAACGTTTCTTCCGCCTTCCCTTTGATTCCTCTGATTAATCTCGCCCTTGGATGATGCCATCCAATGGCCATGCTTCCTCCACCTGCCTTCTGAAGCAGTAAACCTATATATGCAGGATTTTATAATATTTTTTTGTATTTTGAAGGGTTTCAAGTGATTTTTTTGCCATGACTGAAGAAATTTCAAAGATAGAGGGTGACAATCCTCCTGCCTTCGATTCATTTAAGAAAATCATCGCAGGGTGTTAGAAACATGTTTTCATCAATCGTTCATGAGGCATTGATGCCATTCGACCCTTGCGTAGCCCTGCACACGAGCAGAAAAACATGAATCAAGCACAGTGAAAGTGTATCAGTGCAGAAAACCAGAAATATGCCAGAACAGAAGATTGAAGACAACTATTGTGGGGATTACGTCTAAAATGTTTATCAAAAGCCTAATCTCTGATTTAAAACATGGTTTAAAGAAAATCTGAAGTGTTTTATCGACAGGAAACCCTCCACCGCCACAAATTGAGGCAAATTGATCCCTCTAGCTACCACGATGCCACCTGTGCCTCAAAGTATTCAATCAGAGGCCAGATTTATTGATCAGGATCAGATATTTTCCTCAGCACAGCCAGAAAGTTACTTTTGCAAGGAAATTAATTACAAACATCTGCAGAGTTACTTCTATGCCACACAGAGCCGCAAAGGTCAACAAAAGCTCCCACCGGGCTTAAATCTTTATGTAAACCATTTAATACAGAGGATATGTATGTAAGTTTCTTCATTGAGCCCCTCAAAGGCCAAGAAGCCATTAAGTATGTATTAATTGTAATTTGAGATCTTTTATCAGATCTCGCCTCCTCATCCTTCTATATATACTACTGCAGAAGATGAGAGAGGGGTTGGTTGCAGAACTTTGATATACTCTTGAGCTTAATTTTCTGATTGTAAATAGTATTCACTGGCCCTTGGAGCTCTGCTTGTAATAGATTGGTTAGGCTAGATAGTGAAGATGATTTTTGAACTGAAACATTGGACCTAAGTACTGTAACTGGTTTGAAATTAATACAAGCTGTTTCTTGGGATCCTGGTCTATATCACTGGTGAAGTGCTCCTTTCTTTGTTATTGTTTTCCTTCTATGTATGTGATATTGTTCACTATTCTCTGATAAATAACAACATTTATAGAGTTAGGACCTGCTGTATATCAATAACCTTCTCTGACTAAAAAGCTTTATCTCAATGTTTTCTTCCAATTTGTTTATTTAAGAATGATTTAATACAGTTTAAGCAGTTAGGAATGCTGGAGTTCCCTCGTCCTACTGTTTGATTTAAAAATTGTTCTTGAAAATTATTTTCCTTATTTTTTTATTAAAGTTAGACTAGAAAAGTGATGGTTTTCTCTGTTTCTAGCTTCTATTCTCCAAAAGCAGATTTTGAAAGTTTCCCTTGGTGTTGACTGAAAGCAGACTAGGTTTAAAAGTACTTTATCTGATCTTAAGTTTACACTTTTTCTTCTCTTATATGTCTTCATACTTTCTGAAGGTAATTATGTGGATTACTGGATTGTTTGTCAATTAATTTTCTTTAATAAAAACTTGCCCGAGAAGTCAATGGTTAGCCCTGCACTTGGTTGGTTTTAAATAGTTAATTAAGAGGCTTTTCTTGTTTGGACTGACTATAAATCCTTTGTGAAATTATTATCAGTTTCCACCCCTCCAACACTTTATTGTTTCCATTCCATCACTCTAATCTCAATAATCTTGTGATATAGATGACTTGCCCCTTGGATCACTCTTGATGTTGTTGTTCAATTAAAGCCCTGTTATGACTCCATAGCCCAATGGATTGAAAACCAGCGTTATATTTATCTTTTTAGCCTAATTATTCCATTTACTTGAAACTTCTCACCTTTGAAACTTTTTTCATTTATGACTTTTCACCTCAAGCAGTATTCATGCTCAACCATCCAAAAAACAAAACAAAACCCTTGGCCTTCGTAACTAGCTTAATATCATAACCCCAAACTTCAAAGACAAATCCATCTTTGCACTTATTGGAGAGATCCCTCTTCGGATTCAGGAGGGCTAGATCCTAGAATCCCAAAGTTGGTTGAAATAATGTTGCTTTTGTAGTTTTAGTCTCACCAATATGCTAAAACTACAGATTCCTAACACCAACTACAATGTACCTCTCAATTTAGGCCCCCTGGATCTTGATAAAAGCATACCAAAACGTGGTGGAATGTTAGCAACTTCCACGTCCATTAGGAAATTTTTGGTTGGGATCTGCTCTAGGGAGACAATTATATATTTGATTAGACCCAAACAATGGACGCAACCAGAATCGAAAGAATATAAATCATGATATGGGTGGGTTATGTCAAGGCCAAGATTCTCCATGATAGCTTTGGGCATGAGGTTGTGGGAGTCCCCGAAGTCTAACATAGTGTTATGAAGGATGAATTGGTGGACTTTGAGACTCAAGTAAAATCATGGGACCTCACTATCTTTAGACTGACCATCGATTGCGGGACCATATATTAACTCGGGTTGATCATCCTCTATGTTAACCATTTCGGGTAAAGGGTCAAGTTTCAAGGTTTTGACTACATGGGATTTATATTTATCAGCTTTTACCAATTCAGTAAGAGGAATTGACACCTTTAAATATGAAATTTATGACTCTAAATTAAAAGGTATAGTTATGTCTACCTCTTTTATGACAATATCCCTTTTCTCAACATGATCTCTTAGTGCAGCTTCTTTCCTCTGAATACCTCTTTCTTTGACATGTTCACTTGTAGAAGGTTGATTACTTCTATACTTATTTGGAGCTACAATATCTTTACCCTTATTTTGATTGGCCTGAGAAACTTGCTTCTGTGGTACTTATTTCTGCTGAACTGTATTTTTCGGAGATGGATTGATTGGAACATTACGGGTCCTCAAGGAGTATGGCCTTTGCTGGGAACTCAATGCATTCAGGTATCCTCTCTAATAATCATCATATTCTACTTCTAAATCATTATCATTTTCCAATATGAAGGTCTTGATCACTAGGTGAGCTTGTTCTTTCCACATATTCTTCATCCTCGGTCAGAAAGATAGGCTGACCATCAACTGTGAAAAGAAGGTTCTCCTCTACTATTGTTTCTTCCTCTTCATCACTCAGAGCATAGTTTTGTTGTAGTGGTGTCCCAATTTGTTGTTTTTGTTGTGTTTCGGGAGCTCTTTGATCTCTCTACTTTATCCGAAACTGAGGGTGCTGCTGTTGGCCTCAGAAATTCAAATTTCTAATTTTTTTCTATGTTTGTCTATCTAAAATAGAAATTTTATCGACCATTCTTTCCATGTTTCTAATCAAAGCATAAAATTTAGTGTCGGATGAGTGGAAGGTTCCTCTCTAATGGTCACTTTACATACAGTTTTAATTTTTGACTTTTCAATCAAGAGTTTGGCCTCAACACTCACTGAATTTCGGATGATCTCTTCTAAAGTAGTGGGATTTATTTCTCTCAATGAGTAGGCCATATCTAGGTCAAAAGCATTGGGATAACGCAATGTGGCCAAACTAGGAGGTGGTTTCATCTCATTTCTCATAGAATTATATATTCTAAGGTATTAGGAATTATAATCAGGCACTACTTCATTAGGATTGTGCTTCAGGGAGTCATACTCAGCAAGGATTTGTAAAGGATTTTTCTTCTCATCCCACCTGGCTAAGAAAGCACTTGTTGGTTCAGCAGGAGTCCTAATAGAATTAGATGTTAGGGCACGAAACCAAACTTTAACTTCACCAGAAAAACTTTGTGTGATGACTCACATCTTGGCATCATCTACATCTATCTCCTCAAGATCTATGAAGGTTGTGATTTTGGCCATGTGCTGACGGGAAATGATTTCAGATTTTTCATCACAGAGGGGAAGTATTTGGCCATCCTTGAGGTAAGTCATGAAATTGGGCTAGTAAGTTGAGTGGAGAAAATATTTCCATAATTCCTGCTGAATGGAAAACTGGATTGACAACAGGGGGGATTGGTTGAATAGATAGAGGAGCTGAAGTTGTTGGCACTGAAGTGGCAGGTATGTATGGTGAATTTGAAGGAGCATATGAATATACTATAATTGATTGATTTTTAGGTTCGTATGAAGAAAAAAATTCCTCTGAATGGTAGAATTAGATCTACTCCTTAATGTCAAGGTTAGATTCGGGCTTAATTTATTCGAAAAACCAATCTTTCAAAGGACTTAAGTCTATTTCAAAAAAATATTTTACCTTAGATAATCTCATAGGATCAAATAATATATCGGAAAAAGAATTTTCTAATGTGGATTTGAATAAAGACAATTCAAACTTCAGGTCATAATGTATATCTTCTAAAGAAATTAACTTAGCAGGTAGATAAACCAATATTACCAATGGAACTGGTCCTGATTGAATGTCTGCAGTTTGATATCAATGTATTTGAAATAAATTTTCTAGATCATCAACTGGATTGACTAGATCAGGGTCTGGATTCACTCTGGTATATCTTGTAGAAGTCAGATATGTTATGAAGCATTGCAATTATGAAATTAGCCTTATGAAAATTGATCCTATCATCCAAAGGAAGATTCTAATAAATCTTTGTCATACACCCAGGGAAAATTTGTCTTTTCGTTCCCTAGCAATGGCGCTAAAATGTTAGCACTCCGCCAGATTCCCAGGCCCGAAGAAGGAATCCCAACAGAGGTAATCACAGACCAATATTTTTACTTGGTAAATAGCCCTATCAAGTTGGAGAGGGCTCTCTCCAAAAGGTCACAGGCAGGAGAGCTGGAGGAATTATGGTTTTTAGGCTAGATAATGAGTGTAGGAGTTGTTTTGATTTGATTTCGTTGGGTATCACTAGATGAAGAAATTAGGTCAAGGAATCTAGGTCATTGGAAATGAGATAGGGTTACAGGGATCAGTGGGGCAAGGTAGGCATAAGGATTATCACTTAACAATGATTGTGATGAGATGGTTTTGAGATTGAGGAGAGGTTAAGAATAGCATGGGAGATGTATTCTTCCTAAACAGAGGAAAATGGACAAATTATGAAATCTTTCCCAAAATAGAGGATGAGCAAGCATGGATTCTTCTTTTCAACTTGAAATAGATCATACCATAGAGATGTAATGAACATGAATAGAATACATTATAGCATATGAAACTGAAGAAAAAAAATAACAAACATCATACCACAAATATCCAAAAAAATAGCTGTAACTCCTCTTTATTAGTTTGCCAAACTAAGTACAATAGTTCCTTGATTAATAAGAAAACATACAAACTGTGTAATATTCCCAAATGGGAAAAGAAGGAATATAGTGTAAAACAATTGAAATAGCAGTGTAAATCATGACATCAATAATGGAGACCAATATGGAGCTTGTTTATTCATTATAACAGTAGTAAACATATATAAAAATAATGGGCCATGAAACATATAACAAGATAAAATAAGCCTCCAATCGACAAAACCCTCAATAAGAGGTGTTGCTACTATATCAAAATTGTCGGAAGACTACTACAACACATTTATAGAAGCACTGCTACAAAAAATGAGTACCTAAAATAACACGGGTTGAAATATGCCTCAAGAGATATAATCAATACATATATAGGCTCTATACAACCTCCAATGAAGAACCCAAAGGGTTTTCAGAAATGCACCACATACAATATGGGAATCAAAGCCCTCAAGCTGAAGATTCACTGCAACACATGAACTAGAAAGGTGTGGCTAATCTGATGTAACAAATAGTGAAACCTCCTACAATAGATCCTCTAGATGAAAGGCTGGTCCCTTCTCTAGAAAACCTCCTCCCTAAATGGTTTACTGAAACCACCCTGCAACTCCTCCCTGAAAATAATGCAGTCCAAGAAAAAAACTGGGCTGTAGGGGAAAATGAATAAGTGGCCTGGTGCCAAATGTTGCAATAAGGCTCAAGGTCCTTCCTTACTATCCTCCCAATGGAAAGGAACCCTTATCCTCTGAAAATAAGCACTGAAGTGACCCAAATGTGTTTTCCACTACTGCAACCTGTAACACAACACAACCCTCAACAAGATCTGCGTTGTAGATGAAAGATGGATCTTGGCCAAATGCCTTATTGTGGAAAGTAAAGTACAATGCTCTTCCTAGAAGCTTCTCAAGGAAAGAGGTGGGATTCTTGATCACAAACACCCTGTGCTAAACAACACTACAATCTTAGATAAATAGCTGAAGAAAGCTATATGTCTAAACATACCATATATTCAGAAATATTATATACCGAAACATGAATGAATATGGCTGCCATCCTCTTCCTTATATAAGTGATGAAATTTATAACCCTAAGCCCCATTCATTTATGAAACTACTTCCATGCAAAGTGTCTCCATCTAAAACTGTGTTGTCTCTCCATAAATGTCCACTCCTCCATGACAGTGTTTTGATTTGGTCAAAGTTGACCTAGTCTAGGCGTTCGAGCCCCTTTTCACACACAAGGGTGCTCAATTAAACTACCAAGATGTATTCCTTTCACATTGGCATTTATTTTACTCAAATTAAGGAGATTTATAGATCTCCATACCTTCTTATTCATCAAACAAGAAAGCAGAAACAAAAATTAATATTCCAAATAGCTCATGGATAATTGGGAATATTATAGTCCTCCCCTCCCAAATGTTGCTTGTCCTCAAGCAACTGACAAGGTGAGTGCTACAAATCTTCTCCTCCACCATTTGTGACACCTCCATTTGATAAGCTTCCCTCATAAGCCAAGTGTCTCCCAATCCATCCCTCCATGACATGCTCCTCCCAAGTTCTCATGAGATGCAAATGACTCATCCCACAAGGAAGCAATAGATCTAATGGAATAGTCACGGTTTACCCAAGGTCCTCCTTGAAACATGTAGCATAGTGAACATGGATAATATCTCTTCGAAAGGGCACATCCAATCCTTCCATCCTCCCTACAATCATTCCCATAAAAAGAATAAGTACATAATCAATGTATGGGATCAAAACCAAGTACATATGAACATCAATATGCAAAAATGGAGGTGGATAATAGTCCCACATGTGGAACCAGCGTAGTATATCTCCTGAATGCATCAGATAGTGATATGGTAAGTGGTTTTCCCACCACTTACTGGCTGCCATAGTTTTCTCACAATTTTTGAAAAGGTGAGAAATGTTTGGTGCCTTTGGAGTGCACCTAGAATGGTAAAACATCTCCCTATATCCTCCTAGGGAGTGGCCATGCTCAACAATGTTTATGGCCCAAAGTTTTCCATGAAGTTTATATGGAATAATTCTCCTACTTAGAGTAATGGCTTGCATATACATGGTAAAGGAGTTAAAAAATCATAAAGTAAAACGTCATGCACATAAACATGTTCCTTACCATAATTTCCGCTCATACAAATGGAGTGGTCTATAGATAGATCCTGTCTCATTCCAAAAGAGGAAATAGGTGGTTGTGATACCTCCTCCATAGAGTTAAGTATCTATCCCATCTCCACATGGTCCATGCATCTCCTCAAATGCTCATATACCTCCTCTTCAAAGCCTTCCCAAGTAAACCCCTCCATGATAGTGTTGTATGACCTCATGGAATAAGTGTGGCTGAAGAGAGAATCCTCATGTGCTCTTTGTAGTAACTTCTCCTTGAGCTTGGAAGCTCTAGATAAGAATATCCTACCATGATAGTATATGACTTCATATCTGATCGAATATCCCTCCTTTTGGAGCTGGTCATCAAGTATCATACATGTAAAAAGGTCCTTGGAATAATCCACGAACAACTGGGATTTCCAATATGGATCTATCCTCCATAGTGACAGCGCTGATGATCTATCACATAAAACATCTATCATATGGCTATCCTCCTCTTTGACATCTCCCATGCCAAAGTCACATGCTGGAAGGTTGTTATCCTCCCCATGCTGCTCCTTTCTCAGCACAGAATCTGGAATGAAAGTGAGTAATGATGATGTTGGGAGAATATCTCCCTCCTCCTTGAGTCTACCCAAGACTCTCGGCATTGTACCATGACCTCCCAATGCCCCCACTCCTCCTAGATCTATGAATGATGCATCATGATGTGAGACATTCCTCACCAAATCTATATCAGGTGGCCTCCCAGGTGGTTTGCCACAAAACAATAATGTCTCATGGGCCAAAGTCATGTGCATGATAGATGGGATTGTTAGGTCCTTGCTTCCAGTGTGAAAATCCATCTATGTTTTCTGTGTGGAATTGTTATGTGATGGATATGTGTGCATGCCCTTAATCACCTAATTTTTTCCACTCTTTCTATCCACCCATTCCATCTACAAAGTCTCCCAATCTGTGGTGACCTTTCCCAAAGTAATCAACCCCTACACACCCAATATCACACTGGTGTCAGGTATGTCAACTACAAAGAAGTGATCAATCAATGTATATGTGCCCATAGTGACAGATAAATATGGAACATAATGGATGCACTGCATAGTTCTAGCTCCTGTGACCAAAACATAAAATCCCTCAAATTCATCAGTGGATATTACCTACTCTGCAGTAGTTGGGTATCAATAAAGTTGTGGGTAGCCCCACTATCAATTAAAACTAAAACCCTCTGATCTAATATGGAACCTTGAACCATCAAGGTCAAGTACTTGGGTACTCCTCTCAATGATGTAAGAGCCCCTCCAATTGGAGCACATTCCCATCCCCACTTCCGAGTGGTGGTGGATCATCTCCTATTGTGCCAATGCTGTGACCTCTTTTTGGTTCCTCTTATTCTTCCTCCTCATCATCTGAGAAGACCTTTAGGTAGTGTGCCTGTCCTACTGCACATCTATTTCCGGGTGCCCATGATAATTGGCATGTGAAGCAAAGCTTCCTTATCCTCAAATCTGTTTGGACATCATCACTAAGAGGTACTTTAAGTTGGATCTCCTTTTAAAGAGAATCCTTCTCATCCTTTCCCTTGGATGGAAAAGTGGGTTTTGGCTAAAATTTTACCTTTGCTTTTGGCAAGGCATATTGTATATCTCTAGCCCTTTCAATCGTATCTTGAAGGGTAGTGGTCTTGGTAGACTTAACCGACCCATGAAGAGGTTTTGCTAACCCATCAATGAACATATAGACCCTTCTTACTGCAGATAAATCAGGAACCATAACATAAAGTTTTAGAAATTAAAAAATATAAGTTTCTAGATTACCTGATTGTTTGAGCTTTTCTAGCCCCATGAATGGTGCCTTAGGATCTCTTCGATCAAACCTCTCTACCAACCTCCTTGTGAACTATGAATATGTAGTCACATTGGAATGACCTAATGTAGACAAGCCATGGAACCACAAATCATGTGCTTCACCCTCAAGGTGCGGCGCTGCTATCTTAATGGCCTCCATATCTGGCACTTTGTTCAGCTGGAAGTAGATTTCAAGCTTCTCTACCCATGATTTGGTAGTGAATTTTTATGACCCATCAAATTTGGGTAAGAAAAATCTTCCCATAGTTTGGTGTAGATCATGATTCTGAATGAATCCTCCAGCTCTATTGTGATGTCTAGGTCTCCTATTGTCCTTGATCTAAAAAAATGATTGAAAACTCAAGTGATCCTTGAATCTCTGAAATTTAGACTCATACTCCATGAAATAGTCTTCAAGAGTTTCTTGTTCTTGAAACGCTTCATTTCCCACTGCTAAGAATGTAGGAATTGTAGAGCGTTGGGAAACTTGGTGTTGCTTCACTAGTTGATCACTCTAGTGATGAGAAATGCTAGACTTCATAATGTAGAAATCCTTTTGGGGATTCCTTGTATCTATACATCCTCATCTTCTTTATTTCTCTAGCAATTTCTTGCATGGTTCTAAGAAATATCTTGGGGTACTCCTTCTCTTCATATTTTCCTGATAGAGGGGTTTAACCCTTGTCATCTTTATCATATGTATAGTCAAAATTCCAGTGTCTTCTTCTGAGATACCTTTTATCTCTATCTGTGACAGGATGTCCTTCTTTTTATGACATATTAGCTTCCAAGATGCACATGTTGAGCCAAGATTATGCTCTGATACCACTGTAATATTCCCAAATGGGAAAAGCAGGAATATAGTGCAAAAAAATGGAAATAGCAATGTAAATCATGACATAAATAATGGAGATCAATATGGAGCTTGTTTATTCATTATAAAAATAACAAAAATATATAAAATAATGGGCCATGAAACATATAGCAATATATAATAATCCTCCAATGGACAAAACCCTCAATAAGAGGTGCTGCTACTATATCAAAATTATCGGAAGACTGCTACAACGCAGTTATAGAAGAAAGACTACAAAAAATGAGTACACAAAAGAACATGGGATGATATATGCCTCAAGAGATATAATCAATACATATCTAGGCTCTATACAACCTCCAATGAAGAACCCCAAAGGGTTTTCATAAATGCACCACTATACATTATGGGAATCAAAGCCATAGGGATGAAGATTCACTACAAGACATGAACTAGAAAGGTGTAACTGATATGATGTAACAAATAGTGCAGCCTCCTGCAATAGATCCTCTAGATGAAAGTTTTATCCCTTCTCTACAAACCCTCCTCCCCAAATGGTGTACTGAAACCACACTGCAACTCCTCCCTGAAAATAATGTAGTACAAGACAAAAACTACATTGTAGGGGAAAATGAATAAGTGGCCTTGTGCCAAATGCTGCAATAAGGCTCAAAGGCCTTCCTTACTATCCTCCCAATGGAAAGGAATCCTTCTCCACCGAAAATAAGCACTGAAGTGACCCAAATGTGTTCTCCACTATTGCAGACTGCAACACAACACAACCCTCAACAGGATCTGCGCTGTAGATGAAATATGGAGCTCGGCCAAATGCCTGATTTTGGAAAGTAAGGTAAAATTCTCTTCCTAGAGGCTTCTCAAGGAAAGAGTCAGGATTCTCGATTAGGAACACCATGTGCTAAACAACACTATAATCTTATCTAAACAACTGAAGACATCTATATGTCTAAACAAACCATATATTCAAAAATATCATATACCAAAACATGAATGAATATGGCTGCCATCCTCTTCCTTATATAAGTGATGAGATTTCTAACCCTAAGCCCCATTAATTTATGACACTACTTCCATGCAAAGAGTCTCCATCTAAAACTGTGTTGTCCCTCCATAAATGTCCACTCCTCCATGACAACGATGTTGATTTGGTCAAAGTTGACCCAGTCTAGGTGTTCCAGCCCCTTTTCACACAAAAGGGTGCTCAATTAAGCTGCCAAGATTTCTTCCTTTCACATTGGCATTGATTTATTCAAATCAAGGAGATTTATGGATCTCCATATCCTTTGATTCATCAAACAAGAAAGAAAAAACAAAAATTAATATTCCAACTAGATCATGGCTAATTGGGAATATTACAAATTGATTCCAACCCTTGCTTAGTGTGAAGAAAGAGGATAAATAGACATAAAATAAGCTTCACTCATCCTTAGGGGTTGAATCCATGAGGCGAGGAAGAGATCCACTAATTTATGAACTGAAAGCTGAAGTGTAGGATGGTCCAAGTGACTCACTCCTCATTACACTCAAACTGATTCATCTTTAATAAAGGATAACTTTACCTAATGAATATACCCCTAGGTAACTTATCCTTGACATAATTACATTTAAAATGATGAATTACATTAATATAAAGATTATTTCCTGAGATAAAACTAAAATTTACATTGAAAAACCAAAAAGATCAGCAAATTGTCATATGTGCAGCACCTTAAGGCTGTGCTCCCTCCATGTTCAAGGAAAATTTTGACTGACCTATATGTGTCCAAATTAGACCAAAAATGGCTTGTTGGAAAGCTTTTCAAGTTCCATTTCTATATATTCCCCCATCTCTCAAAATGATGTTGATTTGACCTTTCAAAATTGAAATCTCACAAGACTGCTCTGTGTGCAACGCCTAGGAAAAAATTTGGGCATAAACATGACTTTTTGGTGGTTTTTTTCCCTTTTGACTGGCCAATTTGCCTCAAAAACCTTAGAAAATGTACAAGGTTCATGTATTCATCATTCTGAACCCAATGGTGGTGACCGTTTGCCCAAAAAATATCCCTATCATTTGCACAATGCCTAGGGCGTTGCGCATATGACAAATTTTCTGATATTTCCATATTCAAAAAAATGCAACCAAACTCAGAATTTGCAAAAAAGTTTGAAAATGCCTCAAAATTTGTAGAATAGTTGATGATGATGTGTCTAGGTCTGGAGGGAAGCCTTATCAAGAATGTCCAATTTCTTCTTCTCTTCCATGGTCGAATCTTCAATTTTTGCATTGGCACTTTTGAGCTTGGCCAAAGCAATTTTCTCCTTTAGTGCATGGTGCTTGACTATTTTCCTCAATAAGTCATTGTCTTTATTAGCCTTTTATAGCAATTTTTACAAGTGTTGATTGGCTCTATCAAGCCATGGCTCCCTATTTTCACTGATGACTATAGAAAGCTGCTCATTTAGGGTTAGTTGATCAGCAAGCTCAACTTCCCTTTGACTCTCTAGAGCTAGAGCTCTTTTCAGCCCTCTATTTATAGGTCTTTGTCTTGGTACTTGTTCCTCATGTTCATCAAGTAAGCCATACTTCTCAAATGTTTCATCTAGCATGGCTTTGGCATTTTCTGACTCCCTTTGAGTAGTGACATACTTGACCTCATCAATGACATGTTTAGTCTTTAGTTTCTCATTCTTTTGCTTAAGGAAACTTGTCATAAATTTGGCCCTATCAAGATTATTTTGAAGCTCCTTATTTGATGGCTGCATTAGTGAATTTTATCATTTTCATACTTATCTAAGTCAACAAGATGAAATTCCTGCTCTATTTCATGAGTGTCCTCCTCATCATGAATGACTACCTCAACGAAACTCTCTTTTCCTTTTTCCACCTTCTTTGTTGATGTATAAGGCATGGCCCCTTCCACTATGTGTGGAGAAAACACATGCCTATGGCCTCTCTGGTAGGTTTTTCGCATTGGCTCAACCTCAACCATACTATCCCACTTACGCTCAATGTCTTGAATCCTACTAGGTGACCCAATGTCATGATGAGATGGAGGTGAAGGAGGTGAAGGGGACTAATATGATGATGATGAATGTATTATGGGCTGAGATCGAGGGATAGAATTGGATGACTAGGATGATGAAGGCACATTTTGTGCATGCTGAGTAGGAGGGTCTCTAAATATATCATGGGCTATGAAGGTATCCCATGCAATGTTTAGTTGATTGAGATGGTGAAGGAATATGATCTTAATGAGGGAATGATGGAATATCATTTTCATTTGATATTTATATTCCCTTTTCTAGAAATTTGATGTCTTCTTATCTATGCTTCAGAAAGGGTAGTAGGGTATGTTCAACATCTTTACCCTAGTGAAATGCATCAAGAGGCGGATGTGATAAGTATGAAGCCTTGAAAATCTACCCTCGCATGAAAATAATTTCATGATTATCTTCATCATCGATGCATATCTATCCTGGAGGTGGGAAAAAGGAAAGAATCTCATTTTCTCATTCTTATACTTTGGTTTCAGGAAGGGCTTATAGTATTTTTCCTCCATATCACTCTTTTTGAACCACTTCTCCCCAACATTTGGGATCTCGATGGTAGCTGAAGTAATGGCAGTTAAGAAATTAAAGGTGACTCTAGCTAAAATGAATTGGTTGTTGTGGAGTTTGGGTATGAAAATCCTGGTCAATATGTCATGGTGTTGAACCCTCTGAATTTTCTCACAAAAATCATAACCACCAACATATTTGAAACATGTAACTGGCATTGGATAAGCCAAAAGTTCTCTTATGTTGGTAGGTTCAATTCTGATTATCCTGCCTCCTTTATGTGGCCTTGTAGCCTCTGTTTCCTCTTCCTCACTGTATGGTATATTATGCTCTCCATCTGATGCCATGGTGTTTTCATGTACAAAACCCTAGGGAAGTATATGATAATGTGGAAGGTGACTTTTAGGGATAAGAAATGGGGAAAGGGAAATTTGTGGGAGATAGTGTTAGGTATATGAGAAATGGAGGAAGAGAAAATGAGTGATAGTGTGATGGGAATTAGGATGGGGATTTGGGGATTTAAATGGAATTTTAGAATGGGGAGCCTAGGTAGAAGGAACACCTAGGACTTAGGGTTTTAGGATTTAAAAGCTTAGGGACAGGAATTGTAATAACAAGGGTTTTGGGAAAGAGTATTTGCAATGTGGAAAGGGTATGAGAGTGTAAGGGAAATGGGTTTTAGGAGTTGGGAGTGTTAGGGAGGAAAAATAGGGTTTTTAATGGTTAAAACACTAAATTATTCAAGAAAATTATATAACACCAACAATAAATTGAAGGAGGAGATAAATGATGGATTTTGATCTTTACTTACTTGTTGGAGGCTCAAAAAATTGTTGCAGAAGTCCTGGAGGTGATTTGGCGCAATCTTGATGATTTTATAGCTTGCTAGACATATGTGCAGCGCCTTAAGGCTATGAGCAGTGCCTTCATTCTGTGCGCAATGCCTTAAGGATATGCTCAACAGCTTCGGGATATGCGCAACGCCTTCAGTTTTTCTCCAATTTTGCTGAGAAAATCAAAAAATTTCTCTCTTCAAGTGTTTTCTCAATAGAATAGGAGGCAAATGAATTTCAAATTGATGTCTAAGATTCTTTAATACTTGAGTGAATTTTGATTTAAATCAAAAACCCACTTTTCCTATGTTTCTTTTCACTTTTTGAAAGCATGTTGAGTATCCTTTTTTCTTTGAATTTTCTTCTTTGTAGGATGAAGTTGTTAAAGTTTGGCACTTTTCAATGTGATTTTATGGTCTTCAGTTTGGCATATGAAGTTGGAGTTGGCGGCTTTTGGAGAGTAACTTATTACATATATGAAGCATAAAATTACATAAAAAATGATATAAATTATAATTATGTTTTTGAATAAAATTACATTTGAGTATGAAAATAATACTTGAAACCATAATTACAACTTTAAAAATATCATATTTACATCCTAATTATCTTCTGAAGATGATAATGACATGTTTATTGAGTCACTCTCACACCTTTTGTTGACCTTATAAAGATTAAATGGTGCATTTTTGGACCTTGAACAATGAAACCTAATAACCTAATGGGACCTTGAATGAACTGACTCCATGATTGACTTTGACTGACACAATACATAGTGAAATGAGCTTTTCAAAAGTGTTTTATTGCTCAACAAGACATGAAGGTGGGCCAAAAAATGTGAAAATTTGAGGGAGAGCGAGGTTTTATGACTAGGGCTACCATGAGTGAATCAATTTTTTGCATCACCTAATGGAATGATAAAAACAAATATTCTAAATGGGACCCCTAAAATGAATATGAAAGAAGTGATTTTTATCACTGATGACAGAATGCAGATTCTGACACTAACAAGGTGCATCGAAATACACCATGTAGGATTAATTTTACCATAGTAAAATCACTACACCATAGGAAATAGTTTAGTAAAGAATTTTTATTAAATTATTTCTGTTTAAAATTAATAAAAAAACCCATGAGAATAATTGAATAAATCATTATTTATCTAATTTTCTCTAGAAAGAATTATTAAATAAATATATTTGATCATTTTCTAAATAAAGATATTTGACCATTTGATGCAGGAGCATCCTGCTTGATTTTCATTAAAATATTGTGTAAATAGGGGAACTTATTATGCTCATTTTTAAAAAATTAAGAGAGAAATATCTAAGTGTGAGGATTATTGTAAAAATTCTCTTAATTAATTGAGAATATGAGGGAGTTGAGTTAGGTAGATAATTTAGGGATCAAGAATTCCTTCAATGGAACTCGGTTGAGTCAAATAAGGGATAAATCTATTTTAGATTTTGGTTGAGATTTGTGTGGAGAAAATCATGGATTGGAGTTAATTCATAATTGTGTATAAATATGAAGCTTGTGAGAGTGAGGAAGATGGGGAAAGATAAAGAGAAATGGTGTGAGAGTTGTGAAAAGGTTGAGAGAGCCGAGAGGCCAATCATTGTAATATTCGGCCATGGAAGGGTTTGTATTTATAAATTTCTGGTGGTATTTTATGCAATTATTTTATTTGTGTTGGCTCTCTCTTCATTGTATATGTTTTGAGCTGAATTAAAATGTGGTTTTTAATAACGAATTTGATCAAGTTTCCATGTTAAGGAAAAACACACTCTATTATGCACAAGGATTTGTTTTGTGCAGAATCCCTGTATCATTTGGTATTAGAGCCCAATGTAGTCTTGGTCTTGAATCTCTCAAGAGAGACAAGAGAGTGAATCTAATTCTATTGCTATTTTGTTTTGTTTTTATGCATAGATTAAATTAATGCACCACAAATTCGATGGAAGCATGTGCGTCAAATCTTTCCTCTGATATATCTGTTGTTGATCTTGACTCAAATAATGAATTAGCTACAAACGGTACAATGAAAGACTAACTCAAACAATGGTGTAAATTTGATGAAGTTTTGGTTCTACATGCCGTTTCAAACATCCACGCTCTCGATATGCATAGTTCTGAATGCTAAAGATGTCAACCTGAAATGGTATTTTTTTCCCTGAAGTTGAGAATGATGTGAATTTTGTATGCATTTTCATGCTGCCTAGAGTTGAGATTTGCATGAATGAAATGAGTGTTGGTGTCATGGAGTTGATTGTGTGATAGATTGTTGCACTGAGTTCTAAGTTCGCTATGAGATAAATCTTTTTTGGTATGAGGGTTCGAGCCACGAGAAGAAAGAGTGCTGTAAATCTTAACTGAGCTAAAGGTTTGTGATCTAATCTGTTGACAACTATGGCTCGTGCGGATTTGTCCAACACTTTAAATATTCCATCTCAGGCATGTGGCCTTCACCCAGTTAGGATTCCATTGCACTTAGTGATTATTGCAGGCATAAATTGAATGTTGTTCGGATGGCTTCCTCAATGTGGGTCGTGTGGCGCATTTGGTGGTTTCGTTGGGCATAATTCTGGCCATCGAAAAGGTCTTGAAAAGGGGTTTCACGACGGCCATGATAAAATTCCCCAGCTCATTGTTTGGAATGTTCTGCATATTTTCAATCCTTGATGTCATCATACCGGCATCGGAAACAGCTCTACTGAACTTTTTCGAGTTGGAAACGACGTTCATACAGCGCTGGCTTCCACTCATCTACGTGCCCTCACTGGTGGTGTTGCCCTTAGCTATGAAGAGAATCCCAGCATTTGGTGTTGCACCTGTGCTCTTGCGCTTTGTCTATGTGAGAGATTAGAGTCTCATACTGGTTTTTGGGAGTTGCACAGCAGAATTGTGGATGAGACAGAGGTTTGGAAGCGCTCTAATCAAGCCTTAGATCTGTGAAGGCATCGACTAGTGAGCAAAGGAAGAGTGGATCTGACATCTGAAGTGTGGAAACCCTATTTTTAATGATTATAACATGGAATGAATCTCTGTTTGATAAAAATACATTATTGCATTCATTTGTAAATTCATATGCCAAGTTGAAACTGTGAAGAAAAGGCACGGAAAAATGATAAATGTACGCTTGAAATTGTGACCTGTTTGGAACTAGCAATCTATGAATTGAGGTCTAGTGGAATAGTAAATTGGTTTGACAAAATAGTCAAACAGTTTTGCATAAAGCTAGAATGTGAAACGATTTTTAAAAAAATACCAAAGGCTCATCACACCGCTTTTGAAAGGGTAAGTGGTAAGTTATAAGGTTATTATAACTTATGTTAAGGTAAGTTAATTCCAGTAAAGGCTTGTGGGATTAATGCTAGAATGAAAGCAATAAAATTTGTTGTGGACCCAACATATGTACATTGGAATTTCTATTTAAAGAAAGCCAGATTCGTAAGATACGAATTATCATAAGATGAATATATTATGGTTGAGAAATGGGTCTTTAACCAAGGGTAAATATATTGATGCGAATTTCATAAAGTGGGTTTTGATATATGGTTTATAACCATAGAGGTTGTTGAGCTTCAAAGATGTTCTTCTCTTCCACCACATTCCACTTCATTTCCTTTGTCCATTATTAATTTCGGGCTTAAATGATCAATAATATTAGTTAAAATTGCTTTGAGATTGTATATAATGTCTAACTTGCTATGTTTTCATGATTTCGTTATTGTAGTACTTTTTGACTACACCTAGCTACAGAATGCAGACATTCTGTAGCTAGTTGCCGATTCTGCAGCTGTCTTCATGTCTACGTAGGTTCCAGGTGTCATCTCAGGGAAAAACACATATGGTCGTATTCCACATCATTTCCTCATCATTTGTTGCTCCCCACGAAGTCTGAGTTAAAGTATCAAAGCAGTTATGCACGAAGAAGAGAGGCAGTTTCCTATCAAAACACGGACTCTACAGATGTCCGCAGTAAAGCACAAGATTGTTAATAAGAATTTTAATTTGATTAGGAATGGTAAAGACACTTATCCCTGTTTTTATCAAGAAGTAGTTATGTAATTTCATTATAAGTATGACTCGGGAGACTGAGAAACTATTGGTTAGATTTTGTTTTTTGGTTTTTTTGTTTAGATTTTCTCCTTTAATGAAAGAAACATCATTTTATTGCACGAGCTGAGTCAATCTTGAGCAGATCCTTGTGCTGATATGATGGTAGAGGGCCCTTGCTGCCCGTGAAGCGTTATGCATTTGGTTTAGATAAGTAGCCGTAGCTTTGTTTCATTCTCAATTTAAATAGTTTTCTGAACTTTGCTTACATTTGATACTACAATTTAGCTTTGTTCTAATGAAGTATTCCAAAATATTACTAATTCGGAATGAATCATAATTGTAGCAATTTAGAACTTTACGTTTTTTTGTGTTCAATTACAATTAGTTGTTACAGCTAGTCCTATTCTCATTAATCTCTTCCAAAATATCACTAACTCTAGATAAGACTTAGCTGTAATGTTTTAGTTTACCTGTGTATTGTTATGTTTTTATGCCCATTTGCACTGGATGATACAGCCAGACTTGTTTGTACAAAATATTCCAAAATATCACTCATCTTGAACAAGATAGGGCTGTAGTATTTCATAGAATTAGTTGCATTTTAGCTCAGTCAATACTCCGGAGGTATATGTCATTCTAGTTTAATTCTGTCACTATATTCCAAGCTTGATAATGGTACTCTAGTTTAACTCTGTTCACTGTATTAGTATCATTCTAGTTCAATTCCAATTCATTTCAAGTTAAATAATAGCACTCTAGTTTAGTCTTAGTTCACTGTATTAGCATTCTAGTTTAGTTGTTATCCATTTGCATTTTAAATTGTATTAGTTGTTAAATTTAGATACCACGGTCTTCATTATTTACAAAATATTCTTGTTCTAAATTCCTATTAATACATCATCATACGGACAGGAACTACCAATAACAGTTTAAGGCCTTGAGTATTTTGCAACCTTTTTACAATTTCACGAACAAGCCTTTTCTCAAAGACTATTCTAAAAAGAAATCTATAACTTTTGAATGAGGCCTAGTAGTGCTAAATTGAGTTGCAGAATAGAATTAGAAGTTAGTTTAGAGTAGAAATCTTATTGTGCTACAAATGTTCTTTTCCAATTATGTTCCAATAAACCTTTAACCATGGATGAGATGTTGTAACATTGTAAGTTGATTGTTGACTTAGGAAAACCTCAATTGCACTAAAAACTTATCCTTTTCTCAAGCTATTCCAACATATCTCTAAATGAATGAATTGGATGAGTTCGTGATATGGGTTACTGAGTTCATGTTTTGATTTGTTTCTTTGCTATGAGTCCTTATCAAGCTTTGCATTTTCTGTCCTTTAGTGCACACCTGGTTTAGAATAGTTTCACTCTGTTTTAGTGTAAAATTCTTAGCTCTTTTTCAACATAAAAACCATAAAACCAAAAACATAATAAAAAAAATAAACACAACATAGTAAGAAACAAATACCTAGGCACATACAGTGCACCACACTTCAGTAGTTTACTAGCCCTGGTTGACATTTAATGAACTCAATTTAGGAACACTAAGTTGAGCACAACATTTTGGCGCCGTTGCCGGGGAAGTGTAACTAGGTAGCCTTGTTTCTTATCACCCAAAAAAAATGATATGCGTAGAGAAAGAGACTCAAGGGGTAGGTTTATAAGAAGCAGAAGTCTGATTCCTAGAACACCACTTGTTTCACCTAGACCAAGAATCAATACACCTCCAACTCAAACCCACATTCCATCCTTTACTGATCCTAGACTTCTAGAGAACTTAAGATCAGATATTCCATTAGAAATACCTTCTACTTTACCCATTGAACCTATCTTAGAAGGAGATTCAGGAACCCCTGCTAGGGACATAAACTTTTCAACTTCTACATAAGAATCAACTATGGCAGAAGAAGGGGGAGGAGGAGTTTTTAATGGAGAACACACACTATTTGGAGGGGGTAGAGGTAGAGGTAGAGGAGAAGGAGGTAGAGGTGTAGAAGGAGAATAAGGCAAAGGAAGAGGTAGAAGAGAGATGGGAAGCTCTTTTGGGTTTCTTATAGTAGATGAATAAACTAATGCAACTATGAAAAACATTTCACCCTCTGTCTTTCCAAACTTTTATGGAATTAAAACTGAAGATCCTAAAACCTTCCTATTTGAATTTGAAGTCCTATGTAGAACTTATGACTACTTACAAGATGCTCAAAAACTTAAACTATTTCTTTCAACATTGAAAGGAGCAACATTGAAGTGGTTTATGAGTTTGATCAAAAGTTCTATTAGGACATGGGAAGACATGAAACAAGCATTTCTAGAGAGGTATTTGGATTATTGTATGCTAGTCAATCATAAGGAGGAAGTATTTAAGATGCTACAAAAAAAAGATGAAAACTTGGAAGATTTGTTGGAGAGATTTCATTACAACATCAAAAGAGAAAAAATGGAAAACCTAGACCAAGACACTTTGAAAGCTCTCTTGTTGAAGACAATTAGGGATGAATGGTTAGATATCCTTAACATGATGGGAAAAGGGGATATATCTCAGCTTACATTACCTGAAATAGCTGAATTATGTATCAACATTTCAAGAGGGAAATCTAAAACTGTAAGAGGACCAAGAGACCCTGCTCTTGCAAGGGCAAGTAAGTCTGCTTCTGGGACAGTAAGTAGGGCAGAAATAGGACATATGCTTGATGAGTTCAAATCTAATATCTTGGGGAGTCTTAGTGAACAAATAAACACCCTTAAATTACAAAACAAGCAAAAAGCTAAATCTGATGCCTTAGCAATCTTTTGTCCCAAATGTAGAAAGAAACATGCCTTGAGAGAGTGCCCTTTAGATGCCAAAGTTGTAGAGACTTGTGTCATTTGTTCACAAAAACATGAGACCAAGAGTTGTCCTTCACTTCCTGGTCTTAAAGCTGTCTTTCAAGAAGATACTCCTACAAGTTCCACAGAATCTCTCAATTTTGTCTCTAGAAGGCCTTGGCAAGGACCTCAAACAGAAGGATTTCATGATCAAATGTATAATCAACCTCCACCAAATTGGAATCCTTGGGAGCAACCTTGGCCCCAATTTCAAAATCAATCACAAATTGGGGCGCAAGGAGCACAAAATCCCTATGGAAGATACTCTCAGTATTACCAATATCCACCATCCTATCCACTATATCCACATTTCCCTCCTCAACAAAATTTTCAACAAAATTCTCAACAAAATCCTCAAAATCCACAACATCAAAATCAACCACTTTCATTACCATTTCCTCAGAAAAAAAAATTAGTTGCCTGCCCAACCCATACCAAACCCCAACAATAAAAATCCTCAGAACACATACATGATAGAAGGCCAACAGTTTCCAACTTATTTTATCACTCCTTTAGACCTTAGTGATGTTCAACTTAGGTCTGTAAGAATACTTGAAAAGAGGAAACCTTCTGTAATCATACAAGAGCAAGACAATTCTGAGGAAGATTCTCTACGGGTAAATAAAATTCTTGAAGAGAACACAACTTTCCAAGACTCAAATATTGAAAAATCAAAACAAAAAGAACCAATAATTTCAACTCCTATATTAGAGCATCCATCAACATCCACTTCTACACCTCCCTTCCCAGAAAGATTACAAATTGATAGGGGTGTAGAAAAACAAATTATGGTGCCTAATTATGATTTCCTAGATGAGCTGAGAAATGTTTGTATTAAGATTCCATTATTGCAAGCCATCAAGGAAATTCCAATCTTAGCAAAAACAATAAAGGAGTTGAGCATGAAGAAAACAAGAAAAAGAATAAGAGAGATAAAGAAAATTCAACTGGCAGGAAAAATAACAGATATTATGATGGGTAAGATTGCTATTCCAAAGTATCTAGACCCAGGAAATCCAGTTGTCAAAATTCACATCAATGGAATTGAGATCCAAAACACACTCATTGATTTAGGAGCAGCAATCAATATCATGAGTAGACAAATCATGGATAGAATGAAACTTCCTAATCTTCTTTTTACACCCACATTATTACACTTAGAAAAAAGATCTATGATTAAACCTGATGGGGTAATAGAAGACATTCCAGTGTCCCTAGATTCTTGGGAGTATCCTGTGGATTTTATGATCCTAACTCCTGAGAATAATCTAGGAGGACACCCTATTATATTAGGAAGACCTTGGTTAGCTACAGCTGATGCTTTCATTAGTTGTAGATCCGGTGATATGTATATCTCTGATGGTAGTTCAACCAAGAAATTTACCTTGTATCCTCCAACAAGAACAAATATAGAATTAAATGATACTCAATGGATAGAGGATGAAGAAGACTTACAACCTCTCTTCACAATTTCAGAAATTAGTGAAGATAGCCAAATTCTGAATACCTTGGAAAACTTTGAATCCTCTTCGGAATATAAACATGAACAATTTCAAGAAAAATCCAACATTGAGTTTTTGTCATCAAGGCAGATGTCTCTCTATTCCATGGATAAATTTGGCAGCTCTATAATTGAGATATTTCCAGGCAAAACTTTAAACATAAACAAGAACCTAGACAAATATCAACAAGAAGAGCTAGTCAAGATCTTACAGAGACATTCTTCTGCATATGCATGGGAGTACACTGATATGAAAGGGATAAGCCCCAAGACTTGCACTCATCACATCTACATAGAGTAAAATTGTAAACCAATCAGACAACCTCAGAGAAGGATGAATCCAAATCTTAGGGATATTGTTAAAGAAGAATTGCAGAAATTATTGAATGTCAACTTTATCTATCTTATTTCAGATAGTCAGTGGGTTTCTCCTTTGGTAATTGTGTGAAATAAAAATGGTAAATGGAGGGTATGTATTGACTACCGGGAATTAAACAAAGATACTCTTAAAGATAATTTTCCCTTACCCTTCATAGATCAGGTTTTAAACACATTAGCTGGAAAAAAGAACTTCTCATTTTTAGATGGGTTTAGTGGTTATAATCAAATCCAAGTAGCACTGGAAGATCAAGACAAAACCACATTTACCTGTCCTTGGGGTACCTATGCTTACCGAGTATTGCCATTTGGAATATGCAATGCACCCGCAACATTTCAAAGGGCAGTACTAGGAATATTTTCAGATCTAATACATGATTGTGTAGAGGTATATATGGATGATTTCACAGTTTATGGAAATACATTTGAAGAAGCCTTAGCAAACTTGGAAAAAGTCTTAAAAAGATGCAAAGAAGCAAATATTTCACTAAGTCATGAGAAGTGCTTTATGATGTTTACTGAAGGAATTGTTTTAGGACATCACATTTCAGGGGATAGGATTAGAGTAGATGAGTCAAAATTTGAAGTCATCTCTAACTTATCTATTCCAAGTTGTCAAAAAGATGTTAGGAGTTTTCTTGGATTTACAAGATATTATCGAAGGTTTATATAAAACTTCACTAGGATAGCATCTCCACTTTTCAAATTACTTACCAAAGACTGTGAATTCAAGTGGAATTATGATTGCCAGTTAGCCTTTGAGACCCTAAAAACAAAAATATCTGAAGCACCTATTTTAAGGGGACCTAACTGGAAGTTACCTTTTCATATTTCAACAGATGCCTCGGATACAGCTCTAGGAGCAGTATTGGGACAAAAAGACCTGATTCCTTATGCCATCTACTATACCAGTAAAAATTTGACCCCTTCAGAGTTAAACTATACTGTAACTGAAAAAGAGTTTTTAGCTCTTGTTCATGCCATAAACAAATTCAGACACTATATAACAGGCTATGAAACTTTTGTTCACACAGATCACTTTGCGATTAGATATTTAATGAACAAATCAATTAATAATGGCGGAGTTATAAGATGGTTATTTCTTTTGCAAGAATTCAACATTACCATTTTAGATAGGCCTGAAAAACAAAACACAGTAGATGATTTCCTATCTAGACTCCAAAACATCCAAGACAATACCCCAGTTGAAGATCAATTTCCTGATGAATATCTTTTTGCAATTTCTACTCAAACTCCTTGTTTTGCTGACATTGCTAATTATTTAGTTTCAGGAAAATTTCCTTCAATAATGAATGCAAGAGACAAAAAAAAAATCATTTATGACAGTGCAAAATATTCATGGGTTGCTAATGAGTTGTACAAGACAGGTCCAGATTTTATCATTAGGAGATGTGTTCGAGAAGATGAGATACATGATATTCTCAAAGCATGTCATGATGAACCTTGTGGCAGACATTTTGCTGATAAGAGGACAACTTATAAGGTCCTTCATTTAGGATATTATTGGCCATCCCTTTTTAAAGATGCTAAAGAGTATGTCAAAAGGTGTGACAGTTGCCAAAGGGTAGGGAAACCTTCTCCTTCAGGTGAGATGCCATTGCAGCCTCAGGTACATATTGAACCTTTTAAAAAATGGGCTTTGGATTTTTTAGGACCTATTAGTCCTCCATCAAGACAAAAGAAATATATATTAGTTTTCACTGATTATGTTACTAAATGGGTAGAGGCCAAGCCATTACTTTCTGCTACTGAAGCATCTGTAGTTAATTTTCTTTTTGAAGATATTTTTACTCGTTTTGGTGTCCCAAGGGAAATTGTTACAGATCAAGGAGCTCAATTTACATCAAGGCTAGTGGAACAAATGATGGAGAGGTACAAAATCAGACACAAAAAATCTACTCCCTATCATCCACAAGAAAATGGTCAAGTGGAATCTACTAATAAGGTTATTGAAGGGATCCTAACAAAGACTGTCCATTTACATAGAAGAGATTGGGTAGATAGGCTTCCTGAAGCCTTGTGGGCCTATAGAACTACATGGAGAAGCACAACATGCCATACTCCTTATGAACTTGTTTATGGAAAGCAAGTTTTGTTTCCCATAGAGATCCAGATTCAAACTTTCAAAATGGCAGTTCAGCTAGGACTTGATCTATTAGAGGCACAAAAGCACAGATTGGAGTAGATTAATGAATTGGATGAGATCAGACAAGATGCAGTTCGGAAAACAAGTATAGTCCAACATCAAAGGACTAGATGGCATGATAATTACATCAAGGAAAAGAAATTCAAAGAAGGTGACTGGGCTCTCTTGTTTGATTCAAAGTTCAAGGATTTCCAAGGTAAATTCCAAACACATTGGCTTGGGCCATATGAAATTATAAGAATTTTTGACAATGGAGCAATAAAAATCGGGACAATAAATGAAGAAGAGGTCACTTTTCTTGTGAATGGTCATAGATTGAAGCTGTATCACAAACCACTCTCAAGAGAAGAATTTGTCAAGAGATTCCAGGAAAACAGTGATGTGAAGTTAATGAAGAAGAATTTTTCTTCTTCATCAACTTAATTAAATTTTCTGAAGTCAGATGATTGAAAAATAAAATAAAATAATAAATAAATAAATAAGTTATAAACATGAAAACCAATCAGCAGTTGGCATGTTTATCTGAGAAAAACTGGTGCAATGCAGGCTGCAAACCCTCTTCTTTTCAAATATGTTCTTTGTACAAGAAGTTATTACAAAATCATAAGTGCAGATCCATTTCACTTATGATCCATCTCACTCCATTCATCCATACTCCATTTCATTCATTCATCCACACTTCATTTATTTCATTCCATGGTCCACCTCATTTCCATCCTAGATTTTTAAGTTTGATGTTTTTCTGCAATTGAATAATACACATCATGAATTGCAGGGTACTTTTCATACTCCACTCCACTTCATAAGTTGTGATCCATTTTAATCCATTATTCACTTCATTCATATTTCATTACACCATATTTCATTATCCATTTTCACTCATTCCATACAACATTCCATTCATGCTCCAAACCATTCCATTTCATGTTTCAAGTCCTCTACAGGTACATTTTGTAATTAGTCAGACATTCTGCAGCTAATCAGACATTCTATAGGCATACAGACATTCTGCAGCCAGAGATCCTGAAGGTACTGTCCAGTAATTATTTGATCTGCAACAAAATGATCCTGCATATCCATGACAACAAGCAAAATCAAGGGAGTTATGAAGACTCAAAAATTAATGATTTTCAGGGGAGAACAAAGCATATGAAGATCACAAAAATCAGAGGAAAGACAAAGGTAAAAGTTATGAAATTATTATAATGATAGATCATGAAAAATTTTAGTATAGTTAAGTTATGTATAGTTCAAAAAGTTGTTTTAATTAATTGTGTTGATCATGCCTAACAAACCTCTCATAAAAACTTTGGATAAAATTCCTTCTATTCCGCCATTCCAAATCCCATATCTGATCATCATTTAAAAACTTAACGGTTAAAGTACTGAGGTGATTGGATTAGTCACGTCACTAGGCCAAAGCATTTAATGATGATTTTGAATTTCCTACGAAATATCTCCACGGTCTTTTCTTCCAAGATATTTCCCAACTCATTAATTCATTTACATCACCCTCACCTCATTATACTCATTCCGTAACCACTCCATATCATTCTTTCCCGTAGCCAACTCTTAACCATTTCCGTCTGTAAAACAGAGGAAGCATCTGTGGGGAAAAAACATCTCTTTAACAGTCATTTTCACCGTGAGCAGAGGAGTAGTAATTTGACGATTGGAAAGAAAAACTATGGGTCTCATAGTGAGGACTGAACCAGTTGGAACTAAGTACTTGGAGGGGTATCCACAAATCAGAGAAATTTTACAGCAAGCTGGGTGGTTGCAATTTTTGGAGAAATTTATTGGTTTTCACAAAGAGGTGACTAAAACATTTGCAAGGTCCTTCAATGGAGCCGAGGTCGAAATAGGAGACATTAAATTCACTGTTACAGAGGCTTTCATTGCAGAGGCAACAGAACTACCTAGACAAGGAGAAAGGTGGTTCAAAAATAGAGAATTCCATAACGAGACATGGAAGCAAATACTCAAGTCACCAGGTATGGATGTTTCCATTTTTAAAAAGGGTATTCCTAGCTCGGCATTAAAGAATAAGTGGAGGAACATGTAACTCATTTTGCAAAAATTTATCACTTGTGAAGGTAGATTTGGTACCTTCTATGTTGACCATATTCGGTTAATGATGCATTTCTTAGAAGAAGAAATCAACTTGCCCTTTTTCTTACTTCATAGTTTAAAGAAAATGGCCTCAAGTGTTCAAACGAGAGTTCAATTTCTGGAAACAACCTTATACCACCATGGGTTAGTCAAAATCTTGATTTAACATCATTTGAGAAAAATGGGAGATAATTGGGATGAGTTCTTAGTGAGAAATCACTTTGAAGAACCCAAGGAACCTCCACCTAAAGACAAATCTAAAAAAAGAAGCAGAAGATGGAAAACCTCCAAAACTGAAACTGAAACTGGTAAAACAATACAAGAGGATAGTGAAGAAATGATTTCTGAGAAATTGGCCCAAATTAAGAAGTAGCTTAAGAAAGAGAGGATAATAAGGAAATCTGCTAGAGAAAAAGGAGAAGGGCCATCTCAACCAAGACGGAGCCACAGACTTAGAGGGATAGTAAAGAAAACAGAGGTTAGAAAAAATGGAATTATAAACATTGAGGATGAAGAAACACCTGAGCATCAGTATGAGGAGGATTTTGATGAAGAATCTTCTGAAATAGACCCAACACAACAAGAAATTTACAATTATGTTGAGACACTAGAGAAGAGAGCTTCAGAAAGTAGAGACAGAACTCCTAGTCCACCAAAATCCACAATTGATATCCTAAGAAGAGATAAATATGAGTTAGAAGTACTCAACAGGAATATCAAGAATGAGAATGAAATTCTAAGGAAGAAGGTTAAGCTAAAAACTGATATGAATTCAACTCTGTCTCTACAATTGCAAAAGTTGTACAAGGCCAGTGAAAAATTGAAAAAGAAAAAGAAAAGGTTAACCAGGGCACTCACAAATTTGAGATTCAAGTTAGTCATAAGGAAGCCCAGAAGGCCATTGACTACCAGGAAAAGCATAAGAAGAGGGTTGGATGTCCTTGCAGAGGTCTCAAAGTTCATGGAATAGTTGCATGAGGACATGCAAGAACCTAGCAGTGGGGGTATGTTGAGCTTCAAAGATGTTCTTCTCTTCCACCACATTCCACTTCATTTCCTTTTTCCATTATTAATTTCGGGCTTAAATGATCAATAAGATTAGTTAAAATTGCTTTGAGATTGTATATAATGTCTAACTTGCTATGTTTTCATGATTTCGTTATTGTAGTACTTTTTGACTACACCTAGCTATAGAATGCAGACATTCTGTAGCTAGTTGACGATTCTGCAGCTGTCTTCATGTCTACATAGGTTCCAGGTGTCATCTCAGGGAAAAACACATATGGTCGTATTCCACATCATTCCCTCATCATTTGTTTCTCCCCACGAAGTTTGAGTTAAAGTATGAAAGCGGTTATGCACGAAGAAGAGAGGCAGTTTCCTATCAAAACACAGACTCTATAGATGTCCACAGTAAAGCACAAGACTATTAATAAGAGTTTTAATTTGATTAGGAATGGAAAAGACACTTATCCCTATTTTTCTCAAGAAGTAGTTATGTAATTTCATTATAAGTATGACTCGGGAGATCGAGAAACTGTTGGTTAGATTTTATTTTTGTTTGCTAGATCTTAGAAGTCCGAAACACTCTGTTTTGAAGTTATTTCTCCTTTAATGAAAGAAACATCATTTTATTGCACGATATGAATCAATCTTGAGCAGATTTGCGTGCTGATCCGGTGGTAGAGGGCCCCTACTGCCCGTGAAGCGTTATGCATTTGGTTTAGATAAGTAGCCGTAGCTTTGTTTCATTCTCAATTTAAATAGTTTGCTGAACTTTTCTTACATTTGATACTACAGTTTAGCTTTGTTCTCATGAAGTATTCCAAAATATTACTAATCCGGAATGAAGCATAATTGTAGCAATTTAGAACTTTACGTTTTTTTGTGTTCAATTGCAATTAGTTGTTATAGCTAGTCCTATTCTCATTAATCTCTTCCAAAATATCACTAACTCTAGATAAGACTTAGCTGTAGTGTTTTAGTTTACCTCCGTATTGTTATGTTTTTATGCCCATTTTAAATGAATGATACAACCAAACTTGTTTGTACAAACTATTCCAAAATATCACTCATCTTGAACAAGATAGGGCTGTAGTATTTCATAGAATTAGTTGCATTTTAGCTCAGTCAATACTCCGGAGGTAGATGTCATTCTAGTTTAATTCTGTCACTATATTCCAAGCTTGATAATGGTACTCTAGTTTAACTCTGTTCACTGTATTAGTATCATTCTAGTTCGGTTCCAATTCATTTCAAGTTAGATAATAGCACTCTAGTTTAGTCTTAGTTCACTGTATTAGCATTCTAGTTTAGTTTTTATCCATTTGCATTTTAAATTGTATTAGTTGTTAAATTTAGATACCAAGGTCTTCATTATTTACAAAATATTCTTGTTCTGAATTCCTATTAATACATCATCATACGGACATGAGCTACCAATAACAGTTTAAGGCCTTGAGTATTTTGCAACCTTTTTACAATTTCACGAACAAGCCTTTTCTCAAAGACTATTCTAAAAAGAAATCTATAACTTTTGAATGAGCCTAGTAGTGCTAAATTGAGTTGCAGAATAGAATTATAAGTTAGTTTAGAGTAGAAATCTTATTGTGCTACAAATGTTCTTTTCCAATTATGTTCCAATAAACCTTTAACCATGGATGAGATGTTGTAACATTGTAAGTTGATTGTTGACTTAGGAAAACCTCAATTGCACTAAAAACTTATCATTTTCTCAAGCTATTCCAACATATCCCTAAACGAATGAATTGGATGAGTTCATGATATGGGTTACTGAGTTCATGTTTTGATTTTTTTCTTTGCTATGAGTCCTTATCAAGCTTTGCATTTTCTGTCCTTTAGTGCACACCTAGTTTAGAATAGTTTCACTCTGTTTTAGTGTAAACTTCTTAGCTCTTTTTCAACATAAAAACCATAAAACCAAAAACATCATAAAAACACTAAACACAACGTAGTAAGAAACAAATACCTAGGCACATACAGCACACCACACTTCAACAATTTACTAGCCCTGGTTGACAATTAATGAACTCAATTTAGGAACACTAAGTTGAGCACAACAGAGGTGTTTAATGGAATAGCTTCCGCTTATGAGATTAACCCTATCTGATCTATTTGGGGGTTTTTAATCTGAAAACGCATTTTGTATGTGTAAAACTGGGCAAATTCAACTTGTGGATAAGCAGGTGATAAGAAAAAAAAGGATGTGGCAGAGTGAGATATCTTAAGAGATATTGCTATAATGAAAGTACAACTGGAGGTACGACAGGGATGGCTGCAAGAGACAGGAATATGAGAGAGAGGTGTTGGATCATTTCAACCACAAGAAGATTCAAGGTAAGTGCTCATTGAATGAATCAATATTCATGGATTAAGGGTGTTCTTAAAAATTGGATGATTTAATTTCCCTCGCCATATTTGAGAAGTTAATTTGTTTGTAAATTTTATGAAAGAGTGAAATCAATCCAAGGTATAGGGAATGGAATTGAAATTCATCTTTGAAGTTGATATGAAAATATGGCTCAATTATGGTTTGTGTTTGCAGCCAGAGAAATGTGTTGATGTCTCCATGTTAAAAGAAAGTTTTGGAAAATTCCTATGAAGGAATTGTTTTTGTGCATTAAGGAGAGACAGTGTTGCATGAGAACCATCACTGCAAAGAATGAGTTGCATGGAAGTGCAGGAAATTTTTCTGTGCTAAGATGATGAGCGTGTTGAATGAAGGGATGCGAGTATTCATAGTAATAAGGACGACACAGAAGAATGAAATCCAGAGAATTGAAATTGCAAAAAGAAGGTTTACTAATAACCTTGACGGGAGCATAACGTATGATAATTTGGAAGGTACTTTTGAATGTTAAAATTGAATGGTTTATTTATTTTCACCATAAAATAAATCTTGGGAAAATATATTGCATTTCGATTTAAAGGCTTCAATATCATATGAAGTGATAAAGGGAGATGATGTAATTTGGGACTTGTGATATTTTCTTAAGAATGGAGCATGAGTGAGAGTGAAGATTTTACATCATGAAATTGTATTAAGGGTGGATGATCATTGGTATGTTCTATAACTTGAATTAGAGTCAAAATATCCACTATTGTAATTATTGGGTCAAGCCTTGAAGCCAAATCAGATGTTAAGGTCAAATGGAAATTTGGATAGATTGAGTCAAGTTAAACCATTGAATCATTGTACAAGAGGGTGTATTTTCATCCAAGATGAAGAGTTGATGTAAATTCTGGAGTCAAAGAGTCTTAAATTAAGTCAAAGGTTTGAATGTAATTGGGTGCATGATCAGTGGAGCCCAACACCCAAAAGAGTTTGGTCATTATAACACATGAAATACTGTAGTTGTTGTTTGCAGCAAGGAACAAGAGAATTTCCCAGAGATGATTCCGAGATAGAGAACTGAAAGAGGTCAAGTGCAGGAAGAGAGCTTGTATTGCTGAATGGCAAGTATGGAGGCTTGCTGAAAAGGGGATTCGAATGAAATCCACACATGAACAAATGAATTTCACAAAGGAGGAGCAGATGACAGTTGATAGTCATTTCAGAAGATCTGATGAAGACCATAGCAGAAGAAAGAAGAAGGAAAATTCCAAGGTAAATGGCATATGTAAGTAGTTGACTGATGAAGAGTATGAGAGGGAGAAAGCTGCGATAATATTTCACCTTGATTTATTGATGAAATTGTTGCAGAGAAATATGAAATACCAGAGACATGGTTGGACCATGAGGAAGAAAGTGAAGTGGCAGAGGCTACACACAAAGAGGGAACAACAGGTAAAAATGCAGTTGAAAAAAGAGCTAAGGAAGATCGAACAGATGATGAGTGTGCAATTGAGATGTGAATAACTCAGAGAGGTTGAGTTGAAAATGGAAGTTTCCATTTGTGGCCTAGAACAGGGTGAAATTCTGGGTGAAGAGATCAATGAGGAAGATCTCATCGACTATGGGAATAGTTCAGAAGAATTCTTGACAACAGAAGCAGATGAGGCTATGAAGCCTTTTATTTTTAAAAATCATATTTTGTGTATGTTTGCAAGATGTGCAGAAGATGATGGATAGTCTGGTGAAACTGTCATAGAGATGAATGAAACTCTTAAGGTGAAGTATGATGGATAATTCCTTTCAGAGGAGGAAGGTATTGATTTGTTGCAGAAGAAAGAAATCATAAATGAATTCTTGTTTGGTGTAAGATAACCAGTTGAAGTTGTTATGAAGCAGAAGCATAATGAAAATGCTGAAGTGATATTCCATGGAGGTAAAAAAATGAATTTGTTTAATGAAATTGCTGACAGAATTTTACAATGTGATAATACAGAAACCAAGATAACTTAGGAAGATTGCTAGAAGAAGAATGAAGCTGGGAATGAAGGTTGTGATAAAATTCTAGAAATATTTCACATGGAAATAAAGTTCTTGGAACGATGGCTTAGGGAACCTGAGGGAGAAGTGAAGCTTGTAGAACCTGATCCAGAAGAGGTTGCAGTTACTATGCATAATAGGGATGAATTTTTTTTTAAATTTATAGAGTTGAGTGAATGTTATAACTTTTCAAATAATAATGTGGTTGTAGGTATAGAAGGAAACATAAATAAATATGATGCTGAAATCAGAGAAATTGAGTAGAAAGTATTTAGAGTAAGATGAAAGATCAGGAACAACAAAAAAGTTATGTCTTTAGAGACATGAAGGAAACATAAGTATTGAACCAGCAGGATAAATATGAAAGCAGCCAGTAATTCAAAAGAGGATTTGTTGAAATCTAGAAAGTCGATGATGGGGGATTGGTGCTTGAAGCATCAAAAGAGGCCGAAAGGTCTTATATTTTTAAAAATAATAGTTTGTTGATGAATGCAGGTACAACACCAGAAGAGAAAGTTGTTTCTATAGGGGAAATCAATGACTATAGTTGTGATCAAGGAGAAGTCCTTGATTATTCTTCATCTCAGGGAATTGAGTGTTCAGCGCAGTTGGAGATGGAAGAATTACTCCGAGGAATTGGAAGAAGAAATTGTTATAAATACCGAGGGAATCCAATTGACAAAGTAAGTGATGAATTACAAAATGGAGTTGATACGTTAAAGGACCAGCGATAGAACAAAGTTTGGAATCCTAGAGGGAGTAAGTCATCAAGACTTGTGGATGTCGCATTATTACAGAAAAGCGACAGGCCGCATAGACAGGAGTCTATGGAAACTTCTCTACATGGGGAGTCTGATGCAGGAGCATCCTGCTTGATTTTCATTAAAATATTGTGTAAATAGGGGGTGATGTATTTTTAATTATTTTTTTGGGTGTGGAGCCTGATTATCTTGTTTACTTTGTATCACAACATTGGACCCCTGTACCTTAAAAGGGGTGGCAACGCCACCCGTAATTAATCGCTGCCATGGGGGGTCCAGGGGGGGGCGACAGTGCTTTTAGGAGCCCTCCCTGACGGGGGTTTTCGGGGGCAGCGCCCCTGAAGCTAAAAACAGATGTAAAATTGCCTTGTAAAAGTATAGTAATTTCTAGTCAATCTGGGTCGTTCATTAGGCAAATGATCTGACAGTAGAAGTTATGTTTAGATTAGGGTTTTTTACCCTAGAAGGCAACCCCTCATTTTTATGAGGGAATTTTGTTGCGGCTGTGCATTGTATGTGTATTCTCGGAGCAAGAAACAGAGAGGGAGAATGTGAGAAAGAACAGAGGATATTACAGCAGATTTGCTGTAGGTTTTGTCTTTTCATTTTGCTGGATAATAGAAAGGAAGGATTGGCTGTTCGGGGTGGACGTAGCCCAAACTAGGTGAACCACGTATATCTGTGTCTCTTTGGTTTTATGTGTTTTTTGTGTGCTTTTATTTTCCGCATATTTTATGTGTTGCATTGCTCCATAATAGATAATTTTCTAACATATTTTATAACTTATTATGCTCATTTTTAATAAATTAAGAGAGAAATATCTAAGTGTAACGACTATTGTAAATATTTTCTTAATTAATTAAGAATATGAGGGAGTTGAGTTAGGTAGATAATTTAGGGATCAGGAATTCCTTCAATGGAACTCAGTTGTGTCAAATAAGGGATAAATCTATTTTATATTTTGGTTGAGATTTGTGTGGAGAAAATCATGGATTGGAGTTAATTCATAATTGTGTATAAATATGAAGCTCGTGAGAGTGAGGAAGAGAGAGAGAGATAGAGAGAAATGGTGTGAGAGTTGTGAAAAGGCTGAGAGAGTCGAGAGGCCAATCATTTTAATATTCAGCCAAGGAAGGGTTTGCATTTATAAATTTTTGGTTGTATTTTATGCAATTATTTTATTTGTGTTGGCTCTCTCTTCATTGTATATGTTTTGATCTAAATTAAAATGTGGTTTTTAATGACGAATTTGATGAAGTTTCCATGTTAAGGAAACACACACTCTATTATGCGCAAGGATCTGTTTTGTGAAGAATGCTTGCATCACCATTTTGAATATATTTTCCCTCTCCAAAAAATATTATAAAGTATTCTTAATTGTTAGATTTTGATTTTCTCAATAAAATTTTATTATATTCCAGTTCCTAATTGAGACCAATACTTTGTTATAAATAAGATGGTTTTCCATTAATTCTTCACCATGTTCACTATCTGTTAGGTCTCTATATTACTAGTGTAGTCCCTTATTGTGGTTAGTATAGGCCCCTTATTGTTATTGTTGTACCCATGTAACCCCCATATTGTTATTATTGTGCCCTTACATTATTATTGTTAGGTTAGCTAGGATTATATTGTGACCCCATGGACTCCTATATATAGAAGAAGGTTTTGTCATTTGTATCATCCAAGAATTGTTCATTTATGTAATGTAAAGGAGGTTTCCCCCTCAAAGTGGCTTAATTCTAAGGCGTTGATCTCTCTTATCTTCTATTTTTGGAGCTGGTTTCATAACATTTGGTATCAGAGATTTGGATTCTAGAGTTTCGCAGCTCCAAAAATGTCATCGTGTACTTTTCACTATAACGTTTTTCTATGAAGAATCAGAAGCTGAAATTTTTATCACACGAAGCCGAAAGCCAAAGGAACTTCGTGTAAAAATTTAAGATCTTGGTTTGCAATATTTTCGGAGATATGATCTGTGGAAGTTAGGGTTTTTTCAGGCTCCCGAATTTAATCTCAAAGAGGTGACCATGGGAAAATCGTCATAACTCTCTCTCTGAGCATCAGATTGGGATTCTGTAAAAAGTGGCTGAAATAAAACGGAACATAGTTTCTTATGTATCAATTTCATAGCCTAGGGAGGAAAAAGTGACATGTGGCATGCCATACAAGTTCTCTCTACTGAACCATTCAATAATTAGGTCATTGTGGTATATTGGGCATAACTTTTTCTTGAAGCATCCAAATCAGGTCAAACCTATGGCATTGTAAAGAATATTCATATGGTTACTACAAGACCAAATTTCAGATTTTAAAGATCTGAAATCACAGAGATAATTCTGTTTCAATATCGAGCTCCTCAAAATCAAGAAAAAAGTGTGTAACTTTTTTTTCAAATTGCATAAGTCTTGTTTGAAAAATCAGTTTGAAGTGATTCCAAGGGAATATTGAAGCATAGATATCAGTATTGGGTTCTAAAATTCCCCCTAAAATAATTCAACACCCATTAAGCCCTCAAAATACTCTACTATGACTCATGAAGATGAAGAAGTGCAACATGATATATTAAAATTACAAGAGCAAGTGCACCAAATTTCGCTCTCGCAAAAAGAAACAAAAAATGAAATGGAAGTTTTGAAGAAAAGCATAGTAGCTAAGATGGATGGAGTGGAAGCTAAGATAGATGATATAGAGGAAAAAATGAAAGACAACATGGAAGACATGAAGAATGATCTAAAAGCAGACATGGGAGGTTTGACAAACTTGATACACGAAGTGATTCCCAATGGTGAAAAGATAGTAGAGAAAACTCATGATGAAAACAAAATAAAAGTTAATCAAAAGACCCAACACATTCCAAAGATTTCATAAACTTTAATGTGGGCTTTAAGACCCAAGATATTCCAAAGATCGATATGAGGAAGTTTTATGGCAAGGATCCCGTAACATGGATGCTACAAATGGAGCAATATTTTGATCTCAATAATTTTCAAAACACACAAAAGGTATGCATTGCAACTTTATATTTAGAACAAAATACATTTTTATGGTATCAATGGCTTTTCTCTAGTAAAAAAATTGTCACTTGGTCAATTTTTACGAAGTAAATGATAGCACATTATGAGGATACAAAGAGAAACACATTCTTTAGCCAATTGATAAATATCAAAAAAAAGGTTTTAGTGGTGGAGCACATTGAGGACTTCCAAAAATTGAATATAAGGGTAAATGATATTCCAGAGGAAGACATGATTGACGTCTTCATGGGGAATTTAAAGGATAACATCCACCATGAGGTTCACCTTAGGGAAATTGATTAATTGGAGAAGGTGTTACACCATTTTTTGGTCATCTAACCTACTATCATTAGATGGACCCAAGTACACCATGTAAGACCAATTTTACCCTAAGTAAAATTGCTTTCACTATGTAAAATAACTTAATAAAACACATTTATTAGGTTGTTTATGGTCTAAACAGGAAACCCCGAAAGGAAATATTAAACAAACCTATATTTGTTTGATTTTCCTCACGGAATAATTAATTAAACAATAATTTAATTATTATTCCTGGTCATGGTTAACCCAAAACAAAGAAATTAATTAGATAAATCTTTATTATCTTATTATTTTCTAGGAATAATTATTTAAATCTTATTTAAATAATATTCCTTGTTAAATATGACTAAATCACCCATAAATAATTAAATAAATCATTATTTATTTGATTATCTTTCAACCACTTCCTTAAAATGATAAATAAATCATTTATTTATTTATTATTCACAAATAAAGGGATTTGACCCAAGTCAAATAGTTTTTCCCTCCAACAAATATAATAAAATATTCCATAAAAGGTGGATCTAGATTTGGTTAATGTTATTTTAATCATGCACCAAGATCTAGAATGACCCAATATTTTGTTATAAATAGGAGGGTTTTCTCCTACCATTCTTCACCTTTTCTTGCCTATTAGATCACTCTGGATCTATACTCTTGGTCTGACTTTGAGCCATTATCATTTTCATATTTTCCATTTTTTGCTGTGTGAGCTCCCTTTGAGTTCTATCTTTGTCTGGGTTTTCTACACCAACATGAGAGAGAAATGCTAGATCTGAAGTGCTGAGGACTTCCAAGAACCCATCCCATTGAGGAGAATTGGAAACACCTTCTTGTTTTCCTCCCAGGTGCCCTTAATACAAAAATTCTTTCAAAAAATATTGTTCTTGTCTTGTCTATTAGATGTATGGAACAAAACCTTATTTTTACTGCTTAATGTCTCTTTATGCATAGATTTGGTTTTTGCAGCACTTGTCTTGATCAACTAACTGCATATCTGAAGATATTGGCAGTCATATTTGATGTTAGGGCTATAAGTTATGCGTAGCTAAAGTGGTCTTTTTTCGTACACTTCGACAAAAGATTCATACTAACAACTAGTGACTCCACTGGGGTTTTCAATTACGACCGCTGTCGTTTTTCCTATTCCTGCATATCCAGCTACTTCAGACCTAGGGTTTCTTTTCAGCTTTTTGTTTTTCCTATTTTTATGTTGTTTTTAACCTATAAAACCCTAAAACATTAAAATTTCTAACTTCTGCGTGTTTTTGGACCTATTACATAGGTGACAGACATCAGCCACAACTGAGACGACAACTTTTTCGGAAATCTGCCGCCGGGACACCCGGAGCTTCAGGTCGCACTTTTCATCCCAGAAACTGCGACCTGGCCTCCAGGTTGCACTTTTCAGCCCATTATCTGTGACCTGCACAGAAAACAGGTCAGAACCTGCGACCTGCCAATTTTTCTGCTATTTTTTTGCAATTTTTCCGGGTTTTTCTCAAGCTTCTGTCAGGGTTTTCTAGCCTCTGTCTCAGCCCATTTTAGACCTAGTTCAGATCTGTTTTGCTCATCTAAGTAGGAAAATAGCCCCCTAGGGCTTCAGTACCCTCCACTCTTGGTGGAAGAGTTTCAACTGTTTCAGGAGTCTTTTTTTTCAGAGTTTCAGCCGCCCCTTTTTCAGATCTGATACCTCCTTTTCAGATCCCTTTTAATCAGATCTTCTCCCTTTCAAATCACCTCCTGAAGTTTTTTTTGGATTTACCTTTAGGGCCTCCTCCTTGTCCCTTCTTCTTTTTGCTGATTTCCTACTTTTTTGCAGCCACCTTGCCTCTACCTCTTGGCTGTGTTTTGCACCTCTTTTCAGCAGATTTCTCCTTTAGATCCCTATCCCTCCCGAACTTAGATCTATTGGCCTCTTTTTAGTGTGTTTTGACTAGATTTTTTCCCTCTTTTCAACTATTTTTGAGAGACCCGCATTTTTGGGTTAGATCGATGCATTGTTAGCTGTAAATTTTCTGTTATTTCAGCATTATATACTGTTCTCTGCAGATTTATTTTCAGTTACGCAGCACACTTTTTCTTTTTCTCTCAAAACGTCAGGGTTTAAAAATTAAAATTAACGCACGCCACACACTCACCCTAAGTGAAGAAGAGCCTGGTTCACACCGCCAGGCAAAGAATTTAAAACATTGTAAAATCAATTGACACTGCACCTTTCTGCCCTTGTTTCGACATTGTAATCACTTGATTCTGCACCTCCCTGCCTTTGTTGGTCGTTATTCTTCCCCTTGTGCCGTGTTTGTATTGTCACCATTGCGCCCCCAAGGCGCACATATCGGAGACTTCTTGGCCTTCACCCTCAGTTTCCGGTCGGTCGACTTAATGTCTCTTTATGCATAGATCTGCTTAATGTCTCTTTATGCATAGATCTGGTTTTTGCAGCACTTGTCTTGATCAACTAACTGCAGATCTGAAGATATTGGTAGTCATATTTGATGTTAGGACTATAAGTTATACGTAGCTAAAGTGGTCTTTTTTCGTACAGTCATATTTTGGCAAGAAAAATTGGATGTAAAATTATGTCGACAAGGAAGCCTACCACTCACATGTATAAAGATGGAAGTGTTGCTACTCCTAGACTTCCACAACCTACAAGGTTGACACCACAACAATTGGGAGAAAAAAGAGAAAAAGGGCTTTGCTACAATTTTGATAGAAAATAAACTAAAGTTCATAAGTGTGCTGAGAAGAAATTATTTTTCATATATTGTGAAGAGGAGGAAGAAAATGAACAAGAAACTTCAAACGAAGAGGATATACACCAAGAACCAGCCCTAGAGAAAGAAGAAATGAGTTCGACCATATCGTGTAATGCATTGGAAGCAATTACCACAACTCAAACTCTTAAGATAGGAGGACATATCAGGAAGAAAAATGTAATAGTGTTGATTCATTCAGGTAGCACCCATAATTTTATTCATTGTAAGGTAGCCAAGGAATTGAATTTATTCCTATACCCAGCATGAGAATGTCAAGTGATGGTTGCAAATGGAGGAACTATAAATTGCTTCGGAAAATGCCATAATATCAATCTAACCATGGGGTAATATGTATTCAATAGCCCAATGCTTTCCATTCCAATGGGAGGTGTTGATGTTGTACTAGGAGTACAATGGTTCCAACCTTTGGGGACTGTGGCTTTTAATTTTCAACAACTTTTCTGGAATTTTTTTTTCAGAGGGAAAGGAATTCGAATTAGAGGGTATCACAGGGAATCCGGGAAAGATAATAATCTCTAATGTCATGAAAAATATTTTGAAGAAAGAATAACGAGGCATAATTTCACAATTATGCTCGCTAGAAGTTCCAACATCAAAATCATCTATTACTCCATATCTCGAAAAAGTCTTGGAAAATCATTCCAAGGTGTTTGAAACTCCCAAAGGACTCCCACCTATTTGTGATCATGATCATACTATTCATTTGATTCCAGGAAGTGTTCCTCCAAACATCAGGCCTTAGAGATATCCTTATGTCCAAAAGAGCGAAATTGAAAGTATGATTGCAGAAATTTTAAAGGTTCGTATAATTCAACCTATTCAAAGTTATTTCTCTGCTCTAGTAGTATAGGTGCACAAGAAGGATGGCTCATGGCACATGTGTTTGGATTATAGGGAGCTCAATAAGCTCACTATTAAAGATAATTTCCCATTCCTGTGATTGATGAATTATTGGATGAATTACATGGAGCAATTTATTTTACCAATTTTGATCTTCGTTCAGGATATCATCAAATTAGAATGAAGATTGAAGATATTTTGAAAACAACATTTCGAAATCATGAGGGTCATTATGAATTTTTGTTCATGCCTTTTGGCCTTACCAATGCACCTTCTACATTTCAAGGGTTGATGAATCAAATTTTCAAACCCTTCCTTAGAAAATTTGTGTTAGTATTTTTTGACGATATACTAATCTATAGCAGGTCTTGGAAGGATAATTTTCAACATGTTGATAGGGTGCTCAAACTATTGGAGGATAAACAATTATCTGTAAAAAAATCCAAATGATTCTTTGGAGTACAAGAGGTGGAATATATGGGTCATATTATATCTCAGGAGGGTGTTAAGGTAGACCCTAACAAAATTAAATCCATTAAGGAATGGAAAATCCCCACAACCATAAAGTAAATACGAGGATTTCTTGGGTTAATAGGGTATTATTGCAATTTTGTTAATAATTATGGGAGAATAGAAACACCTATAATAAAATTATTGAAGAAAGATGCATTTTCATGGACTCGTGAAGAAATTAAGGCCTTTGAACATCTTAAAGAGGCAATGTGCCTAGCATCGGTATTAGCTACGCCAAACTTCACAAAAACCTTTATTATGGAATGTGATACCTCAGGAAATGGAATTGGTGTGGTTTTAATGCAAGAAGGAAGACCCATTGCTTTTGAAAGTTTTTCAATCAAAGGAAAGCATTTACAGACAGCTATTTATGATAAGAAAATGTTGGGAATAATACATTCATTAAACAAATGGCGACCTTACCTAATGGGAAGAAACTTCAAGATAAAAACTGATCATGATATTCTTAAACACTTTTTGCAACAAATACTATTTGCAAAAGAGAAACAAAAATGGGTCACAAAGATGTTGGGTTGTGACTTTGAAATCATCTACAAAAAAAGGAAGCTAAATGTTGTTGTAGATGCACTCACAAGAAAGGATGAAGAGGTGGAAGCATTTCCTTGTGCCATTTCTATTATCCAACTAGATTGGATAACCGAAGTAAGGGATGAATGGAAGAAGGATGAAGTGTAGACACTCATTCAGAAGTTGCAGCAATATCCTAGTACATCTTATACATTTAGTTGGAAAAATGATTCCTTATGGTACAAATGTCGCTTATATATTTGTAAGAATTCCCAACTAAAACAAAATATTCTTTTGGAATTGTACACTTCTCCTTTAGGAGGACATGCAGGATTTTTAAAAACTTGCCACAAGGTGAAGAAATATTTTTTTTGGGATAGCCTTAAATCTTATATTCAAATGTTTGTGGTGGAATGTTTGGTTTTCCAGCAAAATAAAGTTGAGACAATTAAGACCCCGGGTCTTCTACATCCTTTATCCATTCCAAGTCAATGTTGGGAGGATATTTCAATGGATTTTATCACAGGTTTACCTAAGTCCAAAGGAAATAGTGTCATCATGGTGTTAGTTGATAGAATTACCAAGTATGCACACTTTTTTGCATTATCTCATCGATTTAAAGAAAGTACATTTGCTACTGCATTTATGGAAACAATTCAAAATCTACATGGAAACCAAAATATTATTGTAAGCGACAGAGATCCCATTTTTATTGGAAATTTTTGGACGGAATTATTTTCTTGTTTGGGTACTCAACTAGCTCATAGCTCATATTATCATCCTCAATCTGATGGTCTAACTGAGATAGTGAGCAAATGTTTGGAAGGATATCTTCGTTGTTTTGTATCTGATAAAAAAACACAATGGGTCAAGTGGTTACCTCTCACTAAATGGTGGTATAACACTTCCTTCCATAATGCAGCAAAAATGACCCCATTTATGGCACTTTATGGATATCATCCACCTTCCATCACATCATCTTTAAGAGAAAATTCTAAGGTCAAGTAGTGGAAGATCACATCAAGCATCAACAACAAGTTCTTCAACTCTTAAAGGATAACCTAAATTTGGCATAAAATCGAATGCAACAACAGGCAGATCAACATCGCAACGAGAGAAGTTTTAAGGTAGGAGACTGGGTATTTTTACGACTATAACCATACAAACAAATGTCCCTCAAAAAATCTAATAAAGATAAAAAAATTATTTCCAAAGTACTATGGGCCTTACAAGGTGTTGCAAAAGATTAATACTATGACATACAAATTGGAGCTTCTTGCTTCTTCGCAAGTGCATCCAATTTTCCATGTTTCATGCTTAAAGAAGGTTATAGGTGAAAAAAATCCAGTTCAAACAATATTTATAGAGCTTCATGAGGGAGGAAAAATCATATTGGAACCTGAAGTAGTCATGGAAACAAGAACTCGACAGCTATGAAATCGATCAATTTCAAAGTATCTCATCAAGTGGAAGAACTTACCCACTGAAGATTCTACATGGATGGATGATGATTTTATATAGAAGCATCCAAAGCTACTCAAGAGTTGAGGACAACACTTTTTTGAAGTAGAGGGGCATGTTGGTCCCTATATTACTAGTGAAGTCCCTTATTGTGGTTAGTATAGCCCCCTTATTGTTATTATTGTACCCCTGTAACCTCAATATTTTTATTATCGTGCGCTTACATTATTATTGTTAGGTCGGATAGGATTATATTGTGACCCCATGGACTCCTATATATAGAAGGATGTTTTGTCATTTGTATCATCCAATAATTTTTCATTTATGTAATGTAAAGCAGGTTTCCCCCTCGAAGTGTCTTATTTCTAAGGTGTTGGTCCATTTTTTCTTCTATTTTTGGAGCTAGCTTCATAACATTATCATCGTCACCATTATCATTTTCTCACATTTTAACTCTCACCTGAGTTCCATTTTTATTTTGATTTTTTTGCATATTAAGAGACAAAAACAAATCGTTAAAGCACAAAGACATCAAAAGGACACATCCCATGGAGGGTGATTTATAGACCCACATTGTAAATATTCTTCGCCAGGTGTTTCAATAAAATTATAATTCATTTAAAAGTATTCTATTGGGTTATCACATTGTTTTTTTCTTGTTGTTCTACATTTTGGGTTGCATATGATATTTTTGCTACAAAGTTTTCTTATTTTTTCATTGCAGATATTAGGTGTAAAAAACGATATCTTGTTGTTAGGGTCACTTTTCACTAGTGACTTAAGTGAAACATTTTTGGAAAACTTTCTCAAAATATTTATACTAACCGATTAATCTGTTATCACCTAAAAAATGATCACCTAGCCATTTCTAACTAGGTGTATTGAATTACACCATGTAGGATTAATTTTACCATAGTAAAATCACTTTCACCATACGAAATAATTTAGTAAACCATTTTTATTAAATTATTTATGTTAAAAAAAAAACCAATGAGAATAATTGAATAAATCATTATTTATTTAATTTTCTCTAGAAATAATTATTAAATGATTATTTATTTACACATTTGACTAAATCACCTTGAAATAATTAAATAAATCAACATTTATTTATTATTCCTTAATTTATTTTTGGAATAATGGATAAATCAAAATTTAATAATTATTTCGAATTCACACATTTCTTAATCCTCTCAAAGTAATTAATAAATAATTTTATTTGTTAATTACTTCAACAGATATTTGACCATTTTGAATATATTCCTAATGGTTAGATTTTGATTTGGTCAATAATAATTTATTATTTTCCAATTCCTAATTGAGCCCAATACTTTGTTATAAATAAGATGGTTTTCCATTCACTTTTCACCATGATCACTATCATTGTCACCACTATCGTCTTCTCACATTTGAAGTCCCACTTGAGTTCCATTTTTCTTTTGGGTTTTCTGCATATTGAGCGAAAAAATAGGTTGACGAATCATAAGAACATCAAAAGGACCCATCCCACGGAGGGGGATTTACAGACACACGGTGTAAATCTTCTTTACTAGGTCTTTCAATAAAATTATAATTCATTAAAAAGTATTATATTGGGTTATTACATTGTTTATTTCTTGTTGTTCTATGTTTTGGGTTGAATATGATATTTTTTTGTAGTGTTTTCTTTTTTTTTTCATTTCATTTCTGAGGTGTAAATAGCCATATCTTGTTATTAGGGTCACTTTTCACCAATGACTTAAGAGAAGCATTTTTAGTACACTTTCCCGAAATATTTACACCAACAAATAACGACTCCAATGGTGTAGTAATTCAAATCCTTGGTGACTATCATTTCATTTTTTTCCAATGTTTATCCAACTATTCTTAGCCTCTAAATTTCTATTTTTTGATATACTTTGTTTTCTGGAAAAAAAGTTTCTGTTGTTTTTTCACATCTTTTTGTGGGTCATAGGCACCAACTGAGAAGGACACGACACAATATAGGAAATATATGTTGAGCAAGAGTTGTGGGAGAAATTTTTTTTTTTTCCTCTTCTCTGCTTTAGCAAAGCACTTTTCAGGCCTCTTTCTACATTCCAACGCAATTTTCAGGTCAGTTTCTGCATTTTGTCAATTTTCATAATTTTCTGGATTTGCATATGTATTACGTTTTGAATAAGAAGTATTTCTATTCTTTCGTGAGTCACCTATAGGCCTAGATTCTCTTATTAATTTCTCATTGAGGAAGGACAAATCACCCAATGGTTTAGAGTACACCTCCATCATTTAGGAAGAAATTTTTTGAGTTGAGATGTCTAGGGTACAATACTTTTGGCCATTGATTTCTAGGATTTTGTTACATCCATTTTGGAAAGGTCTCTTCATCATTTTAATCCCTTTAGAGTTTAGTGTTGCCTTCCCCCCTTAGGATCCCCTTATGTGTCTTAGGTTTTAGAGGTTCTTGGGTATCCCTTTTCAACATTTTTACCTTTGATTTTTTATGATTGTCTGCACCATTTTTAGTAGCCTAGTGCCTTTAGATCCTAGTTTCTTAGATATTTGATCTTTTGGCCATTTGTGCATCTTTGAGTAGCTTGTTTTCCACTTCTTTATTTGTTGCTTGATTTCCTTTTTGGGTGGTGTTTGTGTGCTTGAACTTTCTATTTATTTTAATATCGATTTTTAGCATTATTTACAAATTTTCAGCACTTTATTTTCAGTAGCACATGGCATCATAAAACATGCTTAATTAACTCATACACTGAACACACTTTTCATACACACGTACACACTCTGAGCGAATGTGAGCTTGGTTAACACTGCCAAGAAAATAATTGAAACAAGCCACCTAATAATAATATAACACTCATATATAAGCCCACTTGGGAATTAGGGGCAAACAATATGTGTAGTTAGGTGTAAGATTAGTGGGATAGGCTTCCAATAAAACCCGTCCATTACTTACATTGAGACATAAAATTTGACATATAGGGAGCTTAAAATCCTTCACTATCACACGGTCTAAATTCAGAGTGCGTTAGAAACCCATTTCGGAGGGGGTTAGGCTAGGTCATCATGTGAGCGGTTCTCCTCAGGGTTATCCAACCTGTGGTAGGGAATCTCGTGCATTTTTTGATCTCCAAGAAGCTCAAGACTCGACCACCCTCGTGGGATGAAGGTAACCATAGTGACTAATCATAGGAAAACACCCTATAGAACAGGTTGTGGGCAACAATTGGTTCTTTACCCCACCTTTCTCAAGAAAACTATGCTTCTGGGGATCAGATTCTATCAAGTAAGAAGTATCTTTGAAGGCCACTTGAAACAATATATTTAGGACTTGATTGAGGATTTAGATCATGTATAAGCTAGAGGAAATTTTAATTTTATAGGACGTGTTTTCTTGAATTAGCCTTAGCATCTTAATATAGTTAGTTTACACTTGGAACCACTACACCAGGTGCCTTCTTGTTGTTTTCTTCTCTTTTTCTCCTATCATCTTTTACTATTAAGTCATCATTGTCTTGACATCATTACACCCCCTAGGCATTTATCGTGGATACTTCATGGCCTTCACCCCCATTTTCCTTTAGGACATCTTACTCCTGCCCGTCGAGTTAGAGTTCATCCTCCTAGTCCTCCATTTAGTCCTCATTATGATTATAGTCTTGTTGATTATTCTATTTTGTTTTGCAACCATGTAAAAAATAGAAGAAAATATAGATTAATGACATAAAAAATATCTTATTCAAGGGGGAAACCTCATTTACATTACATAAATGAAAAATTCTTGGATGATACAAATGACAATAACTCCTTTGTATATATAGGGGTCTAAGGGGTCACATTATAATCAGAGCCTACATAACAATATAATGTAAGGGAAAAAAAATAAAAATAGTGGTTTTATATTGGGCACAATAATAAAAATATGGGGGATACATGGGCACAAAAATAACAATAAAGGGGCTACACTAACAATACAAATAAAGGGGATACACTAGTATTCTAGGGACCTAACATGACCCTGTCCTTCAAAAAAACTATTGTCCTCAATGCTTGAGTAGTTATGAATGCTTCTATATAAAATTATATCCTCACATGTGGAATCTTCAGCAAGTAAGTTCTTCCACTTAATGAGATACTTTGATATTAATCTATTCCAGGGCCTTCGTGTTCTAGTTTCTGTGACTAATTGAGGCTAAAATATGATTTTCCTACTTCGATGAGTTCTCACAACACTGTTTGAACTGGAATATTTTCACTGATAACCTTATTTAAGCATGAAACATGGAAAATTGGGTGTACTGGGGAAGATGCCGGCAGGGAAAATTTTAAGGATGGGAAATTATTTTGAAGTTTAAAACATTGGCGAATATCACTAGTCCCTAATATGAAAAGTATAAAGTTTTTATTGATATATTTGTAAAATTATTCAAATTTATAATTATTTTATATATACTCTCTATATAATGTTGTCTATTTTTAAGTTAAAATAATTTTATATTGTAAAATTTGGGAGAATCTTTTTTATAAAAAACAAAAATTGGCAAATCTTTTTTTTGGAAAAAACATGGAAAATTAGCCCATCTACGAATATTAGCCCCTAAAATTTTCCATGGATGCAGGTAACTCCAATTTGTATGCCATAGTACGAATCTTTTGAAACACCTTGTAAGGACCATAATAATTGGGTGATACTTGATTATTCTTCTTAGATTTCTTGAGGGACATTTGTTTGTATGGTTGTAGCCGTAAAAATACCCAGTTGCATACATCAAAACTTCTTTCACTCCAATGATGATCTTCTTGTTGTTCCATTCGATTTTTCACCACAGTGAGGTTATCCTTTAATATTTAGAGAACTTGTTGTTGATGCTGGATGTGATATTTGACTACTTGAACCTTAGAATTTTCTCTTCTAGATGATGTGATGGATGGTGGATTATATCCATAAAGTGCAATAAATGGGGTCTTTTTTGCTGCAGTATGGAAGGAAGTGTTGTACCACCATTCAAATATAGGTAAACACTTGACCCATTGTGTTTGTTTATCATACAAAACAAAACAAATATCCTTCCAAACAATTTTTCACTATCTCAATTTTCCCATCAAATTGAGGATGATAAGATGGGCTATGAGCTAATTGAGTACCAAGATAAGAAAATAATTTCATCCAAAAATTTCCAGTGAAAAAGGTGTCTTTGTCACTTACTATAATCTTTAGGTTTCCATGAAGCTTTTGAATTGTTTCCATAAATGCATTAACGACTGTACTAGATTTAAAAGGATGTGATAATGCACAAAAGTGTGAATACTTGGTAAGTCTATCAACTACCACCATGATGACACAATTTCCTTCAGACTTGGGTAAAACTATGATAAAATCCATTGAGATCTACTCCCAATGCTGAATTCTAAAGGCTAAAGGTTGTAAGAGACCCAGGGTATTAATTGTCTCAACTTAATTTTGTTAGAAAACCAAAAAAATTTCCACAAACTTTTGAATATCATATTTAAGTCCATCCCAAAAAAATTCCTTCTAGAACTTCTAGGAAGATTTAAAAATCCTTAGTGCCCTCCTAAGGGAGAGGTGTGAAATTCCAAAAGAATGTTTTGTTTCAGTTGGGAAATATTACAAATATATAAGCAATATTTGTACCATAATGAATAATTTTTCTAGCTAAATGTGTCATATGTACTAGGATCTTGCTGTAATTTTTGAATGAGTGTCCACACCTCTTCATCATTCTTCCATTTATCCCTTGCTTTGGTGATTAACTCATGTTGGATAATATAAATGACACAAACCAATGCTTCCACATCCTCATCCTTTATTGGGAGTGCATTCAAAACAAAAATTTTCTTCCCTTTTTTGTAGATGATTTCAAAGTCATAACCCAGCATCTTTGTGACCCATTTTCGCTTCTCTTGTGAAGATTATCTTTGTTCCAAAAATTATTTAATTCTATCATGATTTGTTTTAGCTTGAAGTGTCTTCCCATCAGGTAAGGTCGCCATTAATTTGGTGCATGTAGTATTTCCAACATTTCCTTATCATAAACAAGTTTGTGTAAATACTTTCCTTTGGTTGGATGACTTTCAAAAGTAATGGGTATTCCTTCTTACATTAAAACTACACCAATTCTATTTCCCAAGGCATCACATTCCACAGTAAAGTTTTTTGTGAAGTTTGGCATAGCTAATATTGGTGCTTGGCACATTTCCTTTTATAAGATGTTCAAAGACCTTATTTGCTTCTGGAGTCTAATAAAATGCATCTTTCTTCAGTACTAATGTTAGAGGTGCCTCTATTCTCCACTAATTAATAAAAAAATTATGATACTACCCTGCCAACCCGAGATATCCTCGAAGATACTTTATGGTTGTGGGAATTTTCCATTCGTTAATGGCTTTAATTTTGTTAGGTTCTACCTTAACACCCTCATAGATACAATATGACCCAAATATTCCACCTCTTGTACTCCAAACCACCTCTTGTACTCCAAAGAAACATTTGGAGGTTTTTGCATATAATTGTTTCTCCTCCAATAGTTTGAGCACCCTGTCAACATGTTGAATATGATCCTTCCAATAGTTTATGTAGATTAGTGTATCATCAAAAAATACTAACAAAAATTTTCTAAGGGTTTGAAAATGGAATTCGTGAAACCTTGAAATGTGGAAGGTGAATTAGTAAGGCCAAAAGGCATGACCAAAAATTTATAATGACCCTCATGAGTTTTGAATTTTGTTTTAGGAATTTCTTCAGACTTCATTCTAGTTTGATGATATCCTGAACGAAGGTCCAGCTTGATGAGGTAAATTTCTCCATGTAATTCATCCAAGAATTCATCGATCACAGGAATTGTAAATTTATCTTTAATAGTGATCTTGTTGAACTCGATATAATCTGGACACATATGCCATGATCTATCCTTCTTGTGCACCAATACTACTGGAGCACAGAAAGAACTTTGACTAGGTTGAATTATGCTAGCCTCTAGTATTTCTGCAACCATACGTTCAATCTCACTCTTTTGGCCATAAGGATATCTGTAAGGCCTAATGTTTGGAGGAAAACTTCTTGGACTCAAATGAATAACATTATCATGATAACAAATAGGTGGGAGGCCTTTGTGAGTCTCAATCACCTTGGAATGGTTTTCACGGACTTTTTGGATATCTTTAGAGATATATGATTTCAATTTTTGAACGTCTAGTGAGCACAATTTTTTAATAGTGGCTCATTGTTCTTTCTTCAGAAGTTTTTTCATGGAATTAGATCTAGTTATGTTTCCTAGTTTCCTTATAATTCCTCTTAATTGAACTTCCTTTCTTTCCCAAAAAAAAATTCAAGAAAATTTCTTGAAAATTAAAATATATTGTCCCCCAAAATTTTAATCATTGGACTACTAGTACAACATTAGCACCACCCATTGGAACAGAAAGCATTAGAATATTCAATACATATTCCCCCATGGTTAGCTTGATATTATAGAATTGTCCAGCGAAATTTATAGTTTCCCCATTTGAAACCATCACTTGACATTATGGTGTTGGATATAGGAAGAAATTCCATTCCTTGGATATCTTACAATTAATAAAATTATGGGTACTACCTGAATCAGTCAACATTATAAATTTTTCTTCTTGATATATCCTTATATCTTGAGAGTTTGAGGAGTGGTAACTCCTTCCAATGCATTACAAGATATGGCCGGATTCAATTATTATTTCTATGGGGTTGGTTCCTGGTGTATATAATCCTCTTTTGTTGTTTCATGTTCCTTTTATTCCTCCTCTTCACAACCTATGTAAAATAATTTATTCTCGGCACACTTATGACCTTTAGTATATTTTCTATCACAACTATAGAAAATCCCTTTTTCTATTTTTTCCTGTAATTGTTGTGGTGTCAACCTTGTAGGTTGTGGAAGGATAATAGCAACAACACCTTCATCTTTATAGTTGTGATTGGTAGACTTCCTTGTTTCCATAATTTTGCTTTCATATTTTCACGCTGCCATGAATGCCTTCTCCAATGAATCAGGTTACCAAAGGCGAACCTCGGGTTGGATGTTATCCTTTAAATTCCCTATGAAGACATCAATCATATTCTCCTCTAGAATATAAGTTACCCTGATATTCAATTTTTGGAAGTCCTCAATGTTCTCTTCCATTGAACGCTTTTGTTTGAGATTTATCGATTGGATAAAGAAGGTGTTACTCTTTGTATCCTCATAATTTCCTATCAATTTATCTATGAAAATTGACTAAGTTACTAGAGGTTTAGGAGAACAAAGACATTGATACTATACAAATTGATTGGGTTCTAAATATAAAGTTGTAATGCATACCTTTTGTATGTGATGCACATCATGGAGATCAAAATATTGCTCAATATGTAGTATCCATGTTACCAGATCCTTGCCATCAAAATTCCTCATATTGATCTTTGGAATGTGGTGAGTATCAAACCTAGAGTTAGAGTCTCTAAAATCACAATTAACATTCCTTTTATTCTCATCATGATTTTCATGGAATACCTTTTCACCATTAGGAAATATTTCTTGTAGCAACTTTGTCAAACCTTCCTTCAAACCTTCCATGTCTTCTTTTAAACCATTCATGTCACCTTTCAAACAATCCATGTCTCCTTTTAAACCATCCATGGCGCCTTTTAAACCATCCATGTCACCTTTTATTTCTAATTTTAAACCATCCACATCCCCTTTTAGTTCATCTTTGGTTGCTCTTTATGAGAGAGAAATGTGTTACACTTGATTCATCATGTTGCAATTATTCCTCTTCATGCGACATAGTAGATCATTCTGAGGGCTTAATGGGTGTGGAATTTTTTAGCCAGCTATAAAATTTGTTATATCAAATGATGGCTAAATCGTTTTTGGAGCCTTCAAGAAACAAGTTTTATTGCTAAAAAATGTTATCTCTTGAAGACTGTTGAAGGCCTCATGCCTCTGTCCAAATCTTCACTACTGTTCCTTTTGTATACTCGGAAATTCTGCTGATTTCATGAGGAAAGACTGCTGCAAAATCATCCATTTTCCCCTATTTCCACTTGAAGCAACTAACCTCCATTTTTGCTCCTCTTTTATTCCTATAAAATTCCTCTGTTTTCATTTTCCCCTATTCCCCTTTCATAAAATCCCCTTTACAGAGTTTAAAAATCCTTTTGAACTCTGTCCTGTTGGAAATATTGTCATTGTTGGCAAAAGAATTGGCAATGACAGGAGCAACACCTAAAATATCCATAAGGCAAAAGAGACAGAGAGGGTAGCAGAGGCAGCAGAGGAACTAGAGACAGAACAATAGAGTTGAATTAGGGGTTTAATACAGTTTGCAAAGGACATGAAGAACTGTGGAATTTTGGAATCCCCTGAACCTCTGTATGAGTGTCTGCGTATGGAGTTAAAAGTGAATCCTTGATGAGACCTTCTTGTAATAAAGAACTGGCTTAGTTTGATATTTGTAGTTGCGGAACTACTTGGTTGAATATATGAGGGGCTCTCGAGGCATCCAGTGTATCCATTAAAGAACTTGATGGTGGCAGAGATATGATGTTTTTGAATGTACAGGTAGTAGCGGAATTGTGAGAGGATAGAACTCTGAAATGGTAGGTTGATATGCTATATATATCATAGCAGAATTGAAGAATGACATTGAATTGTCACGAGTTAATGCTTGTAAGGAAATCCTGTCAGAAGAGAACTACTTTTGTTCGTTGAAAATCCTGCCAAAATAGACCAGAGTTATAGCGCAAACCTAGAATAACCCTTTGGAATCATGAACGCAACCTTGAGCGAAGGGCGGAACCATGAAGGAAGAACAGGGAAGGTGGTTTATGGTTTTCATCGCACCACTTTCAACAGGCAAGCGGTATTCAAGAGGTGGGGAGCGATTCCATAGAACGGACGACACGCGTCCCTGTACGATTTTACGAAACCACTTTTCACTATGCGCCATCGCGCGTTATAGTTCGACCCAGGACGCCCAGCGATATCGTTGAGCGCCGTTGATCTGGGAAGGGGTCATCGGATGGTCGTCATTTGTTAAATATGCGCGAAGATTAACACAAGTGGGGCGGACCATCGCACGTTAACATTCAGCATTGAAGGTCGAGCGATATGTATATACGCCGTTGATCTGGAAGTTTGCTAATCTAATGGTGATCAGACGCTGGACTTGCGCGAAGTTTACTATGGTATGATGGGAATATTGGATTGGCTATTGACTGTGTATGTGGGTCTAGGATCAAAGGTTTATCGTAAGATTAATTTGAAAGCGTTGTATATTTCTATAAAGTCCGAAGGCTTAAAATTTAGATATAAGGCTTGGGAATTCAAAATTTATAAATATATTTGTTTGTCAATTTCTTTTAAATTGATAAATAAAAATTAAAAAAAGATCAAAAATCCATGTGGGATAAACTAAAAAGAATACTGACAGAGGAATACCATTAGCGGTTCATGGTTTTGACTCATGGTTTTAATAAAGGCAAAACTATATAAGGAGAAGAAAAATAAAGAACGAGTTGTGCATTGTAAGGGTGGTTAACGAAAAATTTCTCCAAGGAATATCTGTATGGGCAAGCTCTGTTCTTAACTGATAAATATAAAAATACGATGCACCCATGGATAGAATGATCTGACGATGATGAATCTCTGGTTTTGAATGATGGACGAAATCATGAAGAACTGGTGTGAGTGTACTGAATGAACAAATCTGGTGGCTTGCAAGGTATGTCATGTGGAAACTAGTGGATCCAGTATAAAAATTGATGAAACATGGTCCGCAGTGGTGCTGAGGGTTGAAGCCTTCAGTGAGGGGGTTGTAGCTCCCTTCCAGTGGTAGCTGGTAAACGAGAGTAGGGGGTAGTAGCTCCCTTCCAGGTTAGGCTGGTAAATGAGAGAAGGTTGTAGCCTTCTACAGGTGGGTGCCTGCGTGTTGGTATAAGTCTGCACCAGCATATCTTGTAAGAAGTTTTCTCTATAATAAATATTTAAGACTGAGATTACAGCAGCGGTGGTTTTCTCCCGATTTGGGTTTCCACCTTAAATCCTGGTGTTCATATGTGTTGTTTATGTTTGATGGTTTTTTCTGTTATTTCTGTTCATGCTTAATGCTTATCTGATGCAATGATCTAAGTAAAGACATAATAAGATATCTGGACATATATGTTGGATGCAGTACTGTAACATAGGTTTTAAGAGAAAGAAAAGAAAAATTGTTCAGCCCTAAATACTGATTCACCCCCCCTCTCAGTATTTTTCCAAACAATTGGTATCAGAGCAGGTCCTTCTAAAAAAGCTTAGCCGCTAGAAGGAAGATCAAGCAAGATGAGCAATCAAGATGGAACAACATCTATCAGGCCTCTGCTCTTTAACAGAAACAATTTAATCTTCTGGAAAACAAGGATGAGATCCTATCTTCAGTCTCTGGGAGCGCAGGTATGAAATCAAGTCAATATTATTAACTCTTGTCCAAAATGGCAGACTAAAAATAAGATCCAACGGAAAGAAAGAATTATGAAACAAATGCAAAGGCGGTCAATGCTTCAATGAAATCAAGAACTTAATTTTTCAACTGTCACTAATACAAATAATAGATACATAAAATTATTCTGGTTATGAAGATGTACAATGCAAGAATTCAAACCTACATTCCACAGGACCAAAGATAATGAGGAGAGCATTTCCAATTTCTTTTTACGTCTTGATGATATTGTAAATCATATGAGAAATCTGGGAGAAACAATAACCGAATCTACTTTGGTTGAGAAATTCCTAAGATCACTAACGACAAAATTTGAGTCAAAAGTCTCTGCTCTTGAAGAAAAGCAGGATCTTCAAAATATTACTGTGGTGCAACTTCATGGCATACTAACTGCATATGAAATGTGAAGAGGAGGACCATCTGAAGTCAAAGAAGCAGTTTTTAGAATTTCTACAAAAGGGAAGGAAGTACAAAAAACAGAAGGATCGGGATATATCTCAGAAGAAGATGAGATAAACTTTGTAAAGAAACTTCAACTTGGCACATGACGGTTCAGAGGTAAGCTTCCTTTCAAATGTTTTGATTGAGGAAGAGTTGGTCATTATGCTACTAAGTGTCCTTATAAAGAAACACATAAAAAAGGGAAGGAAGTAGCGAAAAGGAATAAGAATCGTTTTAGCACTAGAAAGAGTTACTATACTCATGAAGACAGTGATGGGTTATCTGAGAGTGAGGAAGAATGTGAACAAGATCTTAGACTTCTCATGGCATTTGAAAAAGAATCTAGAGAAGAAAAGGATACTTTTGTGGATGCTCTAGAAGACAGTTATTTTCTTGATGAAAACAATAAACTCAAAATATGCTTAGAAGAGAGTAAAATAACCATAGAAACTCTGAAAAATCAGCTTGAAGAAAAAGAGAAATACAATGAGAATTTAGAATGTAAAGTAGTAAGTCTAAGAAAAGAACTTGAGAAAGTAAAAACTCTGAATCTTAGATTTGCTAAAGGATCTGAAACCTTAGATGAGATTATCAAGGTACAATGTTCTCCTCTTATAAAGACAGTTCTTGGATATATCGGAGAATCTTCTCAGGCTTCAGCACCAAATTATCTAAAAGCAGTTACAGTTGGTTTACAACATGCTGCCACTCAGTAAGGGAATAAATAATCCTTACATGTAAAGCATGATCATCTCAATTCAAAGAACACTAACAGGAATGTCTTTCAACGAAACACCAATCAACAGGTAAATTCATGTAGAAGATTTTATGATCGCAGAAATCTCTTCTTCAATGGACAATGTTTCTCATGTCACAATTTTGGTCATAAAGTTGTTCAATGTGTTGCATATAAAATCATCATGACAAGAGAAGAAAGAAAGAAAAGGATTGATATTGAAACAAAGAAGAATTCTTATAACAACTTTTCTCCTCTTCAAAATGAAGTTGAATGTGCTTATTGCAATAACTTTGGCCATGAAGAATCTGAATGCAGGAGCAAAGTTCAGCTAAAAGAACACGTTCCTTCAAGCTCCAAAGTATGGAAAAAGAAGGAATTATAGGTTGAAAATTGTGGCATAGTGTTATTTGCAGAAGATGAAGAAAACACAAGGTACATTGATAGTGGATGCTCAAGACACATGACAGGTGATAAAGACAAACTTCTTGCATATAGTGCTCTAGAAAAGGAAAAGAATGTTACATTTGGAAATGATACTCCTGCGATCATTAAGGGAAAAGGGTATGTTTTTCTAAAAGAAAAGGCGAAAGCTAATGAAGTCATGTATGTGGATGGATTAAAGCATAACTTGTTAAGTGTAAGTCAAATGTGTGATCAAGGAACTGAAGTTGTCTTTAGTTCAAAAGAATGTGTGGTACGTGATCTTGATACAGGTAAAGCAATTATCAAAGGGAAAAGAACTCCAAACAACCTATATATATTGAATAACTGCAAAGAACAATGTTATTTGAGTAAATCTTCAGAAAATTGGCTATGGCATAGAAGGTTGGGGCATTTGAGCTTCTCTCAAATCAACAAATCAAGCAGAATTAAAGCTATTCGTGATCTTCCCAATATTACTCTACCTGAAAATATCATATGCAAATCTTGCCAATTCGGCAAGCAAACCAGAGTACAATTTAATGCCAAGGAAGGATCATCAAGCAAGCCTCTTGAACTCATTCATACCGACATATGTGGACCTATGAGGAAAAAGTCACCACGTGGTGAAGAATACTATATCTTGTTCATTGATGATTTCTCTAGAATGTGTTGGATTGGGTTGCTTAAACACAAAGATGAAGCATTTGAGAAATTTCAGATCTTCAAAGCACTAGTTGAGAATGAATTAGATCTAAAAATCAAGTGTCTTATATCTGATCGAGGAGGAGAATATACATCAGATGAATTCCTTGAATTTTGTGAACAACATGGCATAAAAAGACAGTTTTTTGTAGCTGGCACTCCACAACAAAATGGTGTTGCAGAAAGAATGAATAGAACAGTTCAACAAATGGCTAGAGCTATGCTTGATGATTCCGGAACACCTGACACATTTTGGGGAGAAGTAGCACATACAGCAGTAAACATTCTCAACAAGGCACATGTTCGTGTAAATAGTGATAAAACTCCATATGAACTCTGGTATGGTAATCCTCCCACTATAAAGAATTTTAGAATTTTTGGAAGCAAATTATTTATCAAGAATAATGATGAAAAACTTGGCAAGTTTGAACCCAGAGCAGATGAAGGAATATTTCTTGGTTACTTCTTTAGGAGTAGGGCATATAAATGTTACAATAAAAGACTTCAGAAGATTGTTGAATGTATTGATGTTGTTATTGATGAGTCTCCTGCAACTCCAAAAGATGAAAAGAAAATAACAGATGAAGATGATGATGACACATATCCTTCTACATCAAATAGTAATGGTACAAATAGTGAACCCAGTGAAGAACCCGAAGATGATTTGTCTCAAAAGGCTCCCTCTAGATATGTTCAAAAGAATCATCCAGAATCTCAAATTTTGGGAGAAAATGGATCAGGTGTACAAACAAGAAGGACTCTTGTGGGATCTTCTATCAATCTGGCATTTCTGTCCACTATTGAACCTCACAGTGTTAGTCAAACTAGCAAAGATGTGGGATCTTCTATCAATCTGGAATTTCTTTCCACTATTGAACCTCACAGTGTTAGTCAAACTAGCAAAGATGAATGTTGGATTCAAGCCATGAATGAAGAGCTTGATCAAATTGAAAATAATCACACTTGGGAATTAGTACCAAGACCTCATGACAAAAATGTCATTGGAACTAAATGGATATTCAAAAAAAAGTTAAATGAGAATGGTGATGTTATAAGAAATAAAGCTAGACTTGTTTGCAAGGGGTATGCTCAACAAGAAGGTATAGACTTTGAAGAAACCTTTGCTCCTGTAGCCAGACTTGAATCCATAAGAATGTTTCTTGGTTTTTCACGCTTCCAATAAATCAAAGGTTATCAAATGGATGTTAAATCTGCTTTTCTCAATGGTGATATAGAAGAAGAATTTTACATCGAACAACCAGAAGGATTCATTTTGGGAAATGATGAAAAACTTGTTTTTAGACTTAAAAAGGCTCTATATGGTCTCAAACAAGCTCCAAGGGCATGGTACTATCGTCTTGACAAATATCTTCATCAACAAGGATTTTCAAAAGGGTCTGTTGATAGCAACTTATACACAAAAACTGAAAATGACAAACTATTGATTGTGGTTGTATATGTTGATGATATCATTTTTGGAAGTAATAAAGAGTCTATGAGTCAAAAATTTGCTTTTGATATGTAGCAAGAATTTGAAATGTCTTTTCTTGGGGAACTAACATTTTTTCTTGGCTCGCAAGTGCAACAAGCAACAGATGGCATATTCTTATCACAAGAAAAATACCTCAAGAAAATCTTAAAGAAGTATGGCATGGAAGATTGCAAACCTGTAAGTACACCTATGATAACCGGATGTAATCTCAGTTCTAATGATGATTCCCCCACGGTGAATCAACCAGAATACAGATCTATGATAGGAAGTCTATTTTATCTCATTGGGACAAGACCAAACATCATGCATGATGTTGGAATTGTTGGAAGATTCCAAGCTAATCCAAAGGATTCTCATCTTCAAGCTGTGAAAAGAATATTCAAATATCTACAAGGAACTCAAGACTTTGGACTATGGTATCCAAAGAATGCTGACCTTACTCTTCATGCATACACTGATGCAGATTGGGCTGGAAGTTTTGATGATAGGAAAAGCACTAGTGGTGGTGCATTCTATATGGGGCCCCGGTTAGTGTCTTGGTTTAGCAAGAAGCAAGGCTCTATTGCCTTATCTACAGCAGAAGCAGAATATGTGGCTGCAGCATCATGTTGCACTCAAATTCTCTGGATGATGCAAACCCTACAAGACTTTCAAATCAAATGTTCACCTCCTATCTCCATTATGTGTGATAATACAAGTTCTATCAGTATCTCAAAGAACCCTATTATGCATTCCAAGACCAAGCACATTCCCATCAAATATCAATTCTTACGTGAACAAGTGCTTGAACAAAAGGTGAAATTGGAGTATTTTTCCTCCAAAGAACAAGTTGCTGATATATTTACCAAACCTCTACCCAGGGAGGCATTCGAATATATCAGACAGAAACTGGGAGTGGTCTCTGCCATGCAGAGGATCAGGTCTACTTAAATACAGAAGATTAAATTGGTTGTGAGGTTTTGTTAAGCATCTCTGAATGCACAGGCTCAGGGGGAGCATGGCATTGTCGGTTCAAAGGATCTTGTTCACACTCTTTGCCATTGATTGCAAAGGGGGAGGAAAAGCAACAAAGGGCTTCTATAAGGCATATTGCCATCAATGCCAAAGGGGGAGATTGTTGGAAATATTTTCATTGATGGCAAAATAATTGGCAATGACAGGAGCAGCACCTAAACTATCCATAAGGCAAAAGAGACAGAGAGGGTAGCAGAGGCAGCATAGGAACTAGAGACATAACAATAGAGTTGAATTAGGGGTTTAATACAATTTGCAAAGGAGATGAAGAACTGTGGAATTGTGGAATCCCCTGAACCTCTGTATGAGTCTCTGCGTATGGAGTTAAAAGTGAATCCTTGATGAGACCTTCTTGTAATAAAGAATTGGCTTAGTTTGATATTTGCAGTCGTGGAACTACTTGGTTGAATATATGAGGGGCTCTCGAGGCATCCAGTGTATCCATTAAAGAACTTGATGGTGGCAGAGATATGATGTTTTTGAATGTACAGGTAGTAGCGGAATTGTGAGAGGATAGAACTCTGAAATGGTAGGTTGATATGCTATATATATCATAGAAGAATTGAAGAATGACATTTAATTGTCATGAGTTAATTCTTGTAAGGAAATCCCATCGGAAGAGAACTACTTTTGTTCGTTGAAAATCCTGCCAAAATAGACCAGAGTTATAGCGCAAACCCAGACTAACCCTTTGGAATCATGAACGCAACCTTGAGCGAAGGGCGGAACCACGATGGAAGAACATAGAAGGCGGTTTATGGTTTTCCTTGCACCACTTTCAACAGGCAAGTGGTATTCAAGAGGTGGGGGGCGATTCCATAGAATGGATGACACGCGTCCCTGTACGATTTAAAAAAACCACTTTTCACTATGCGCCATCGCTCATTATAGTTTGATCCAGGACACCCAGCGATATCATTGAGCGTCGTTGATCTGGGAAGGGGTCATCGGATGGTCGTCATTTGTTAAAGATGCACGAAGATTAACACATGTATGACAGACCATGGCACGTTAATGTTCGACATCGAAGGTCGAGCGATATGTATATACGCCGTTGATCTGGAAGCTTGCTAATCTAACGGTGATCGAACGCTGGACTTGCATGAAGTTTACTGTGGTATGATGGGAATATTGGATTGGCTATTGACTGTGTATGTGGGTTAGGGATCAAAGGTTTATCGTAAGATTAATTTGAAAGCATTGGATATTTCTATAAAGTCCGAAGGCTTAAAATTTAGATATAAGGCTTGGGAATTCAAAAGTTATAAATATATTTATTTGTCAATTTATTTTAAATTGATAAATAAAAATTAAAAAAAGATCAAAAAGCCACGTGGGATAAACTAAAAGGAATACTGACAGAAGAATACCATTAGCGGTTCGTGGTTTTGACTCACAGTTTTAATAAAGGCAAAACTATATAAGGAGAAGAAAAATAGAGAACGAGTTGTGCATTGTAAGGCTGGTGAACGAAAAATTTCTCCAAGGAATATCTGTATGGGCGAGCTCTGTTCTTAACTGATAAATCTAAAACTAGGATGCACCCATGGATAGCATGATCTGACGATGATGAATCTATGGTTTTGAACAACGGACAAAATCATGAAGAACTGGTGTGAGTGTACTGAATGAACAAATTTGGTGGCCTGCAAGGTATGTCATGTGGAAACTAGTGGATCCAGTATAAAAATTGATGAAATGTGGTCCGCAATGGTGCTGAGGGTCGAAGCCTTCAGTGAGGGGGTTGTAGCTCCCTTCCAGTGGTAGCTGGTAAATGAGAGCAGGGGGTAGTAGCTCCCTTCCAGGTTAGGCTGGTAAATGAGAGAAGGTTGTAGCCTTCTGCAGATGGGTGCCTGCGTGCTGTTATAAGTCTACACCAACATATATTGTAAGAATTTTTCTCTATAATAAATATTTAAGACTGAGATTACAGCAGCAGTGGTTTTCTCCCGATTTGGGTTTCCACCTTAAATCCTGGTGTTCATATGTGTTGTTTATGTTTGATGCTTTGTTCTGTTATTTCTGTTCATGCTTAATGCTTATCTGATGCAATGCTCTAAGTAAAGACATAATAAGATATCTGGACATATATGTTGGATGCAGTACTGTAACATATGGTTTTAAGAGAAATAAAAGAAAAATTGTTCAGCCCTAAATACTGATTCACCCCACCTCTCAGTATTTTTCCCAACATGTCCAAACCCTCAAAATCCTTTGAAAACTAGAAAAAATCATAAAAAATACATATTTTTGTATAAATTCTTAAGCCCCTTTTGGCTTAGTCTTAAAAACCACTTCCCCTCCATGTGCCCCAGCGCTAGAACCAATTGCTAGGGTCCTGAGTGCTCACCGCATCGGATTTTTTCTGCCGGCTCATTTAAAAAGTTTTATTCAAAACCACCGATTGTGATCTCCCGATGAATCTCCCACCGTCGATCTGATCTGCAGATCGATGGTCTACATTTGATCGCATTGGATCTTTTCATCGGGTGCGTTCTTAACATTTGTTTTTTCCCCCACCGATTCTGATCCTCCAATTGAATCTGGGCCATCCACGTGTTTGGATCGAATGGTCCCAGATCATCCCTGCATTATTTCATCACCCTCCGCCTTCCACCAAGAGGATTTTAAATGCGTAATCCATGTCGTTGATCTCTGCATGATCAACGGTTGTGACTTATTTTTCCCTTTGCTCTTCTTTTGACCTCCGCGAGCAGATCTACACCCTTGGTTGATGCCATCCAATGGCCATGCTCCTCCCCACACCCTCTGAAGCAGTAAAACCAAATAACGCAGGATTTTGTAATGTAGTTTTGTATTGTGCAGGTGTTTGAATGAAATTCCATTTTATGAGTTAGATTCTATACTTCATGATCGGCTATAGATCAATGGAAGGATCGATAGCACTCCAGTATGGTACTGTAATGTTGTTGCTCGTAGGAGCTGCGAACCTTGTCCAAAGGAAGAAATATGCTTATAGAAGAAATAAATCAGGTTTATAGTTAATGGAGCCACAGTTCCGAGGTTTGAACCTAGAGTTTAATGGACTGAAGTGAATAGGAAGCAGGGTGTTAACCCCGGTTTAACATACGGTCACTTACTGTTCAAAAGCCGAAAGCAGTTTTGATCGCACCACTTTTGGTACAGGAAGGAAACCACTCAATAGCAAGCGATCCTGTGAAAAGCCGCCAGGTCGACGGGGCAATATCGCCTCTTCGCTCCCTCATCGCACGTTAACTGTCGACTGTGGGCTTAGCGCGATATTGACGTATGCCGTCCGATCTGAGGCTGGCTCATCGAATGGTGATCGCACTCAAAGGAGCTCGGGGGATAAACTAAGGTTGTAGATTCACTTTGGTAAATGAAAGGTGAACCTACTTGTAGTGGGTTTCGCTCTTCATCACCTTGACGCCATATGGGCCTTGCGCGGCCTGCACATCAACAAGACACAGTGAATAAAATCACAATCAAAGAGTATCAGTGTCAAAGATAAAACATACCAGAACAGGAGATTGAAGACAGATCTGTGGGGATTACAGCTAAGATTGATTATCAAAAGCCTAATCCTCCCAAATTAAAAACATATTTAAAAGAAAATCATAAGTGTTTTATCAGACAGAAAGGCCCCCACTGCCACATTAGAGGAAAATTGATTCCTCCCAGCTACCACAAAGCCACCTGTGCCTCAAAGCATTCAAACAGAGGCTGAAGTTATTGATCAAAATCAGATATTTTCCTCAACACAGTCAAAGAATTAATTCTTCCAAAGGAATTTAATGTAAAAATATCAGCAGAGTTATTACATCCTGAAAGAGAGCCTTAAAAGTCAACAAAAGCTCCCACTGAGCTTAATATTAAATGTAAAAAAATTAATACAGACAGAAACATCTGTAAACTTCTTCATCGAGCCCCTCAAAGGCCCAGAAGCCATTAAGTCTATATTAATTGACCCAGGAGATATTTTATCAGATCCCACCTCCTCATTCTTCTATAAATACTACTGGAGAAGATGAGAAATTGTTGGTTGCTGAACTTTCAAATATACTTGAGCTTGAGACTTCTACTTGTAAATAGTATTCACTGGCTCTTGAAGCTCTGCTTGTGATAGATAAGTTAGGCTGGGAAGTGTAGATGATTGCTAAGATAAAACATTGGACTTAGAGTTGTAACTGGTTTGGAGCATCAATACAAGCTGATTTATGGGATCCTAGTCTATGTCGACAGTGATGTTATTTCTTATTGTAAATTTTTATTTTATTTATGTTTTCATTGTGTTCATCTTCTCATATAAATAACAACATGCATAGAGTTAAGATCTACTGTATATTAGTACCTTTGTCTGACTGAAAATCTTTATCTACATGTTTTCTTCCGATTTGTGTTATTTAGGAATGATTTAATTCAGTTTAAGCATAGGAATGTTGGCGTTCCCTCATCCTACTGTCTGAGCTAGTTTTTATTCTTAAATGTAATTTTCAGTATATGTTAACTAGAGATGAACTAAGGAAGATATGGTGTGCCCTGGTCCTAGTTTTATCCCAAAAGACCGTCTGAAAGTTTCCCTTGGAATGTGTTGAAAGCTGGCTAGTGTTGAAGAAATCACCAGATCTTAGGCCATTCTTTGTTATCTTTGTGTTTGTCCTGAAAGTTACCAAATAAAGCAGAGCTAGGATAGGATTTGTGGTGAGCCCGGCCTGCTAGTTTCTTCTCCAACGGTTGCCTTCAAGTTTCCCTTTGTTTTGAATGTTTTCTATTGAAAGTGCATCAAAAGCAGGATAGTTTAGAAGTACTGACCTGATCTTAGATTAATTTTATGTCTTCCTTAAGTGTATGTCAAAAGTAGGTTAGTTTAGAAGTACTTACCTGATCTTGGGCTACTCTTTGTTCTTCATCTGTTTAATTCCCATTCTTATTGTTTCATTTCATTCCATAAATCAATTTTGAAGAGATCCTTAGACATAGAAGACTTGCCCCATAGACCACTCTTGAGCTTGTTGTTTCAATTAAACCTTATTATGACTCCATAGCCCAATGGACTAAAACCTGCAATTATCTATCTTTTTGGCCGAAGCTTGTTATATTTGCTTGCAACTTCTCACCTTTGAAACTCTTTGCATTTAGAACTTTCCACTCAAATAATAATCATGCTCAACCATAAAATAAAAATAAAAAACAAAACCCTCGGCCTTCATAACTAGCCTAACATCATTATTATAAACTTCAAAGACAAATCCATCTTTGCACTTATTGGAGAGATCCCTCTCCGGATTCAGGAGGGCTAGATCCTAGAATCCCAAAGTGGTTGAAATAATGTTGTTTCTGTGATTGGACTTTGCCAATCTTTCTAATTACAGATTCCTAACATTTTTGGTGACTCCACTGGGGATCGAACCCAGAATCTCTGTTTCCCCTTAAAATTTCATACAAAAATTGTTTAGTGAGTAAAAAGAAGCCTTTTCAAGAACTACCTATAAATGGTAATCATGATGATGCTTGTTTGAATCAGGGACGAACTAGGAAAAACCTAGGATTCGCATAAGAGTTTGTCTAACCTTGAAAGATCAACTGGCTTAGCCATAAGAGTAGACTATCTTTGTCTCATAACCGTAGCTAAGTTTTGAAACGGATTTAGGACACTCTTAACAACCAATAGGACTGAAAAATAACTCTGAAAACCCAAAAATATTTCAGACTGGTATTCCAATAAACATGGTGGTGGACCATAAAACCTTTTACCTCTGAAAAAAGCTAAAAAATTCCACTTGGTGACTCCACAATCCTTAAAACAGACCTTAAGAATCCACTGGGAAGAACCTTTTTCATCATAATATCTTTAAAACTCAGTTAGAGCACTGTAGGATTTAAATTTGTGAAACAGACTGGTTAACCTCTCAAATATTGTCTTATCTGGTTGAACTTTTCTTGATTAGTTGGGTCTAAAAACACAGCATAGTGGCTCCTAGAAAGATTCATACTAGAGCCTACCCTGACCCAAACCCACCTGAGATAGTTGATGACCCAGAAAGTATCCTTAGGAAGTCTCCTAAGATTAAATTTTCAACTGTTTTCAGATCACCCTTGAGAGGTAATTCAGTTCCTGAAAATATTGCAGCTCTACAAGAGTCATATGGTGGTGGAACCATAAAACATTTTACCTCCTTACGAGCTAAAAATTTTCCACCTGGTGACTCCACACTCTGAAACTCCTAAAAGACCAAATGAATCCACTGGTAGAAGACCTTGAACTGATTGAACAAACACAGTGACCTCTTATTCTGATTAACAAACATGGATTTAGATATAGACCCAGATGACAAACATATGGTCATGATGGAAAAATTGATGTACATGCTTGGAAGAAGGGTGGATAGGTTTATGGCTAATTTAAACACCGGTGGTACAAAGAAAAATGTGCCTTTTCCTGTCCAAACACAAACCCTACCCCGACAAGATATGTACGACGATCAAAATTATAAAGAAAATAAACAAGAGATCATGATGGAAAAGATGATGTACATGCTTGGAAAGAGAATGGATAGGTTGATGGCTAATATGAATATTGATGAGCTGGGGCAAGCTATGATTTCCCCTGATCAAATACAAGCCCAATAACCTCAAGGTCAAGATAGTGACCAAGATATGTTTTATGATCAACACCTTATGGAAAATGATGAGCAAACTTACAAATAAAGCAATAAAGAAGGTAGTCAAGGAACTTTTGATTGCCTTCTTATGTCTTGTACTATGCTGATAAGAGATCTTCACAATCAAATTGTAAATACTAATGGTGAGTAGTTCTTTGAGGAAACAATAGAAAAACCTCAAATTTTCCCTGCAAACACAAGTCAAGATCTCCTAGAAGAGGCTCAAGAAAACATCCAGCCTCAAAACCAGCCTTTACAAGAGACACAGAACTGTTGTACCTCTGTTCAAAGGGACATAGAAATATCCTCCCTGTTGACAGAAGAAGAGATAGATCAGACTATTAATAAATAGCCAGTCTCTGATATTTATTGCAAAACAAATACTCTTGCTCATTCACATAGAGAATGTTGTTATAAAGATGAAGAAAGTTCTTTTGTTGGTCATAAGAAACAAGGCAGCTCTTTTTCTGTTTATATCGAAAGAAAAATTTCTCCTTTAATAGAAGAACAAATTTAGCTAATATTAAGCAAGTAGCTACCCTCCAAAACATCTTCTCAACGAGAAAATCATGAACATGGTGCCTGTTCCATAGAACAATCCGATGGCACTCAAGACAAAGATGATAGTAAGAAAATCAATGATAATAATGAAGCTAGTCCTCTTTGGAATATGAATTTTGATGGGTTATGTACCAAAACTAATGCAGGCACAGGAATATGGCTTTACAATACAGGAAACAATTATTCTAAAGCCTATTCATACAAACTGAATTTTCAATGCACAACTGACATAGTAGAGTATGAGGCACTTCTCTTAGGGCTACACTTATTAAAAAAACTATGAGCCCAGAAGATAATAGTTCACGGAAATGCAGAATTGGTAATTAGGCAAGTGAAAGAAGAATGCATGGTTTAACATCCTAGACTTAAAACCGATAAGGATGATACCATAGATTTATTAAAATATTTTAAATATTTCCAACTTATCCTTGTTCCTAAAAACCAAAACAGTTTTGCTAGGGGTTTAGCCCTTGTGGCTAGTAGATGTTTAAAAACTTGGGAGAGCAGACAATATTCAATCCAAGAAAAATTCAGACCTACTGTCCCAAACAATAAAAGATACTAGAAAAAATTTGAAGAAGAAAAACAAATAGAAGACTATCCTATTGAGGATATACCATCTTTTCAAGAACCAAAGAACCTAAACTTATATCAGAAGCAAGCATAGTTTTAGAGAAAAAAGAAATCTCACTGCTTGTTGTTTTGCAGGTTAAGGATGATGATACTTCCAAGCAACATTCTGAAGATATACTCCTCAAAGTTGAAGTCTTGGAAGCAAAAAATCTACCAGATATGGAGAACCAAAAAGAAGAGAATCTTCATCCTTTCTTTGTTGATCCTTTGGTAAAGTGTGTGGAAGCCCCAACTAGCTCAAACTATCAAGCATGGATCCTTTGCAAGAGCCAAATGAATGAGAAAATGTCACCACCTGGGATAGTCTTGGTTTTGAAGATTAATCTTCAAAATGTACTATGGATACCCTTTAAAAGCAGCCAGAGTTTCTTTTTCTTTATGACACTACTCAACTGGCTACATTGGCACTTTTGTATCATATGAAGATGTAAATAATTCAAGTTAGAATAGGTTAGATAGGAATGTCAATATAGCTCAGTTTTGAGCAGTTAGATAGTTGTTGATTTTTGTCTCCGAAGAAAAATAAAAAACACAAAAATACAAAAAAAATAAAAGAAAGAAAAGAGGGCAGATTGTAAAAAAAAGAAAGGTACAGCCCCATACCAAAAAGAGAAACAAATTTGAAAGTGTGCAAGCTCAAATGCCACTCCTAAAGAACAAACTTCTAGTTATTCAAACAGCCTAATCTTGACTAATTAGTTTTAAATTTTCTGCTGATAGGATAGTGAATTCGATTTGCCAAATTGTTTAATCTTGGCTTATCAGTAGATAGTTTAGGATAGAAATTAAAGGTTCTGTTAGCACCTTGTAATTAGCAAGATTGGAAAAATTCCAAATGCAGGGAGAACATTATTTCAATCACTTTGGGATTCTAGGATCTAGCCCTCTTGAATCCGGAGAGGGATCTCTCCAATAAGTGCAAAGATGGATTTGTCTTTAAAGTCTTGGGTAATGATATTAGGCTAGTTATGAAGGCCGAGGGTTTTGTTTTTTTTTGGATGGTTGAGCATGATTACTGTTTGAGGTGGAGAGTTTTAAATGCAAAAAGTTTCAAAGGTGAGAAGTTGCAAGCAAATAGAACAATCTTTGGCCAAGAAGATAGATAATTGCAAGTTTTAGTCCATTGGGCTATGGAGTCATAATAGGGTTTAATTGAAACAACAAGAGGCAAGAGTGGTCCATGGGGAAAGTCATCTATGTCTAAGGATCTCTTTAAAGTTTGATTTATGGAATGAAATGAGACAAAAGGAATGAGAATTAAACAGATGAAGAACAAAAAGCAGCCCAAGATCTGGTAAGTACTTTTAAACTAGCAAGCTTTTGACATACACTTAAGAAAGACATAAAAGTAATATAAGATCAGGTAAGTACTTCTAAACTAGCCTAATTTTGATGCACTTTCAATAGACAACATTTAAAACACAGAGAGAAACACAAATGATAACAAAGGATGGTCTAAGATCTATTAAGTACTTCTAAACTAGCCAGCTTTCAACACATTCCAAGGGAAACATTCAGACAGTCTTTGGGGATAAAACTAGGACCAGGGCACACCATATATTCCTTAATTCATCTCCACTTAACATATACTGAAAATAAAATTCAAGAATAACAATCATCTAAGGCAATAGGACGAGGGAACGCCAACATTCATATGCTTAAACTGAATTAAATCATTCCCAAATAACACAAATTGGAAGAAAACATATAGATAACGATTTTTCAGTCAGAGAAGGGTACTGATATATAGTAGGTCCTAACTCTATGCATGTTGTCTTTATAAGAGAAAATGAACACAGTGAAAACAGAAACAAAATAACGAGTTACAATGAGAAAAACATCACTGTCAACATAGACCAGGATCCCATAAATCAACTTGTATTGATGCTCCAAACTAGTTACAGCTTCAATTCCAATGCTTTATTTTAGCAATCATCTACACTTCCCAGAATAACTTATCTATTACAAGAAGAGCTCCAAGAGCCAGTGAACACTATTTACAGGTAGAAGTCTCAAGCTCAAATACATTTCAAAGTTCAGCAACTAACTCAACCAACCCCTCTCTCATCTTCTCCAGTAGTATTTATAGAAGAATGAGGAGGTGAGATCTGATAAAAGATATCCAAAGATAATTAATACAGACTTAATGGCTTCTCGGCCTTTGGGGGGCTCGGTGAAGAAGCTTACATAGGTGTCCTCTGTATTAAATAATTTACATTAAGATTTAAGCTTGGTGGGAGATTTTTTGACTTTTGAGGCTCTCTGTTATGTTAAAGTAACTCTGCTGATATTTCATCATTAAGTTTATTTGCAGAATTCACTCTCTGGCTGTGCTGAGGCAAATATATGATCTTTATCAATAACTTCGGTCTTTGTTTGCATGCTTTGAGGCACAGGTGGCACTGTGGTAGCTGGGAGGAATCAATTTGCCTCAGATGTGGCGGTGGAGGCCTTTCTATCTGATAAACACTTATGATTTCTTTGAACTATGTTTTAGTTGGGAGGGTTAGGCTTTTGATAATCATTCTTAGCCGTAATCCCCCACAGATTTGTCTTTAATCTTCCATTCTAGTGCATTCTGTCTTCGACACTAATACCCTTCGATTTGTGATTGATTTACTATGTTTTGTCGGTGTGCAGCGCTGCGCAGGGATCGTGAGGCATCAGTTCCTTTGGATCATTGACGAGGCGCAGAAATTTGAACCCTGGATGGATCCTCTTTAAAGAATCGAAGGCGCGAGAATTAAACCCCAGCCTTCGGCCTTTCTTCAATATATAATGGAAAAACCATACAATTTCCCTTACCAAACAATATAACCGGACTTCAAAATTTGATAAAACCAAGTTGTATAATCATTTCAGGTCACAAAAAGTGTTTGTTGACGTCAGGGTGAGTGTGAACCAAAATTTCTTTCAAATCCGTTTTATAATGCTCCCCGGGTTCGGATTTGTTGACTGTGCAAGGAACCAATGAAGACCCGCTCCAATCTGCTGCTGCCGCATGTGCGCTGATATGTATGTTGACTAGGCGTTGGGGACCACCGGTTCTGTGGGACCGGTGATTGCTATCGTGGCTGTGGGGACCAGATCAACTAATTTTGTGCCATCGATCTGCAGATCAGATCGACGGCGGAGATGTTTTAATGAATGCGCCGTACTAGATTTCATCTCCCGAGCTCCTTTTGAGTGCGACCACCGTCCAATGAGCCGGCCTCAGATCGGACGGCTCACACGAATATTGCACTGAGCCCACAATCGAGCTTTAATGCCTAGGGAGAGCGATGTTTCCAAACCGCCCACGGCCACGTGTTGGCCTGCGACATTGATCGCAACCAAACGACGAAAATAGCTTTCCCTTCAAAGGCGGTGCGATGAAAACTGCCGGTTTTCTACAGTGATTGACTGTGGGGACCACCAGGGTGATTCATTTGTGGGCCATCAATCTACAGGTCAGATCGACAGTGGGGAGCGTTTAAGCTTGGCACCGGCGGAAACCTTTCAGACCCTGCAAAAAACACAAAATATTAATAAAAACAAAGGGTTTAGCATCGGGACAGTTTTATATATGTGAAGTGGATAGGCGCCCGACTGCGGGGCCTTGGTTTATATGAAATGCAATATGATCGGGGGCTATGATATATAGGGCTAATTGGCATCGGAGCTTTAAACACGGCAAACAGACTTATGCGATCAGATTTTTGCGATGCGATAAGCGCTTTGTGGGTCTAGCACCTAGTTCTACGGTGCGGGCATGTGGAGGGGAAGTGGTTTAAGACTTACCCCAAGGGGGCTTAAGTCTGTAGTACAAAAATATGTTTTTTACAAAAAATTTCAAGTTTTTCAATGGTTGTGATGGTTTTGATAAGGCAAAGAAAGAATCTTAAAACCTTATCATAGGGGTTTTGAGGGAGGGGAAAGGGAAAAAAAAATATGATAATGAAGGATTTTTTATGGAGAATGAAGGGGTAAAAATGAGGTTAGTTTTGGAAGTGGAAGGAGGGGAAAAATGATGATTTTGCAGCAGTCTTTCCTTATGAAATCAGTAGAATTCCAGAGTGTAAAATGGGCACAGTAGGGAAGATATTGGACAGAGGCATGAGGCCTTCAAGAGTCTTCAAGATCCAACACTTTTTTGCAATAAAATTTGTTCCTTGAAGGCTCCAAAAATGATTTAGCCACCTTTTGGTATAACAAATTTTATAGGTGGCTAAAAGTGGCTCCACTTGGGGATGGTGCCTTCTTGAAGGCATCAAGAACTTCAGACTTGCATTCTCTAGGAGGCTGATTAGTGCCTCATCCATTGGGCTGCCTTTCTTTGCTGGAATGATCTTCTTTTGCTCTGGAAAAGTCAACAGCCATGGAAAACAATGGATCTTTCATCAACAAGCTTTCTACCTACCCAATCCTATAGATCTAACATTTTTTCTTCTTTAGAGTGCACTTGGATTGGCAAACTCTTTTACAACATTTTATTCTTTTGAAAGCAGGAAATCTAAAATATTTCTACTCCTTATTTCTCCCTGGACTCAAATTAAACAGTTAAGCCCATATGATTCTCTACCTAATCTACCATCTGTTGGGATTAAACTATCCAACATATTTTATTTACTAAATTCTACAACAGAAATTTAAAAGCATTCAAGTCAGGATTGAACAGTCTAACTTGTTGTTGATCTATGGCATAAAAAAAAGCTGCACATAGAACTTATTTTTGAAGAAAATTAAAACAAAATGGAAAGCTTAGGATCTAAAATTACAAGCATTTCCTTTATCTTTTTTACAGCTCTATTTTGACTTTCATTTTGAGTTGTCTTTCCTTTGTCAACTGGTTCAGATTTTCAGTTAATTGGAACCATATTTACATCTTTCTTGACTCAGAATTTGAAACAGATTTGAGTCATTCTCTTTGGAAACTTAGGTTCAGATTTTGAGCATGTTTGAACCTTTGATTTCTATCCTAAAATATCTACTGATAAGCCAAGATTAAACAGTTTGGAAAATCAAATTCACTATCCTATCAGCAGAAAATTTAAAACTAATTAGTCAAGATTAGACTGTTTGACTAACTAGAAGTGTGTTATTTAGGAGTGGCATTTGAGCTTGCACACTTTTAGATTTGTTTCTCTTTTTGGTATGGGGCTATACCTTTCTTGTTTTTATAATCTACCCTATTTTCTGTCTTTGTTTTTGTATTTTTGATTTTTTATAACTTTGAATGCAATGATGGGTGAAGTATATATAATGAAAAAAAAAGATAAAAAGGCTTTTATAACATAACATGGATCAGGAGAAGTAATGCTTAAGCATCCTGCCATTGACAGGACGCCCAAACAATTCCGCTCCATTCAAATCTTGCAAGAAATAGGCATTATTACCAGCAGCTACATGGATAGAGTAAGGGCCAAGCCATAAGTTGTCAAATTTTCCATGCTTGCCATTGTCTTCCCTCCTCGAGTCCCACTTCAAAACTTTGTCCCCAATATTGAAATTGCTGGCCTTTGTTCTTTCGTCAAAATGATTTTTAATGCTGTCCTGCTTCTGCAATGCTTTGTTATAAACCTCCTCCCTGGTTTGCTGAAGATGAATGGTCTGATTTATTCTTCTGATTATGTCACTATCTTCAGTTTGAAACTCCTGAATCAACTTCATAACTGGTACACCAAGGCTGTTTGGAAAAATTGCATCAGTACCATATACAAGCTAGAAAGGTGACATGCCAATAGATTTCTTCAAAGTCAATCTGTCAGCCCAAAGTGCATGAACTAGCTTTGTGTGCCAAGACATTTTGTTGCCCTCCAACAGTTTCTTGATTATGTTCACTAAACTCTTGTTTGAGGATTCTGCAAGTCCATTACCTTGAGGGTAATAGGCCGTGGAATGACCCAATGTTATCTGATATTTGTGGTAGAATTCAACCATCTTCTTTTATCCAAATGCTACTGCATTATCAGTGATGATCTTGGTAGGATAGCCAAATCTGGAGAGAATATTATTCTCTATGAATTTTATAATAACAGAATCATTGGCTTGCCTACAAGGTATGGCTTCTATCCACTTAGTGAAATAGTCTGTGGCAGTGAGAATCCATCTATGCTGAGCAGAAGATGGTGGATGGATTTCTCCTATGAAGTCAAGTCCCCACTGTTGAAAAGGGGCTTCAACAGTGATTGGATGCAGAGGCAGGGGTAGCAGTTTTCTTTTGCCTTCAAAAATTTGACATTTATGACAGGCAATGATCATCTTGTGTATATCAAGAAAGAGAGTAGGCCAATAGAAACCAGCCCTCAAAATTTTGTTGGCTGTTGTCTTCCAGTACAAATGACCTCCACACTCTCCTTCATGGAACTCGTGTTTAACCTTCTCTGCATCATACTCAGGGAAACATTTAAGAAATACACCACTTTCATTTTTCCAATAAATACATCTATCTATAATGCAATAGTTTACAACTTTTAACTTTAGGAATCTTGCCTTTGTTTTTGTCAAACTAGGAGGTGTATTTAAATTAAGAAAAACATAAATAATATCAGCATACCAAGAGGAATTCATAAAATGGTCTTCAGCAATAGGAATTGAAATTTCCTCTTGATCCTCCAAAGCATGGATCATATTAATATCAAGAACTTCAAAATTGGATTCAACCATTAATCTAGCTAGACCTTGGCCTTTGATGAGTTTAGTGGGCTTTATCTATAAATCATATTCAAGGATAACAACAATCCACTTACCTCTCTTACCATCTGGGTCCTGTGTTAGAATGTCTTTAACAACTGAGTTTGGGACAAAGGCGATGATGTGTGAGTGAAGGATGTATACTCTGAAGTCTTTCAAAGGTTTAACCAAAGAAAAAGCTTGCTTCTCCATAATGTTATATTTCAGAGGGGCATCCCTCAATGCCTTGCTAAATAATGCAATAGGTTGATCTTGTCCTTGCGGATTTTTCTGTAAAAGGACAACATCTATGGTATGTTCTGATGCAAACGAAAAAATATAAAAATCTTTTGAAAAATCATGACTTATTAGAACCAGTGTCTTGGTTAATGCTTGTTTCACCAGTTCAAAGGACTTATTTGCTTCCAAGGTCCATTTTACCCCTTGCTCCTTCTTCAGCATCTTTGTGATATTTCTAAGGAGCTCAGCCAAGTTGGGGATGAACCTTCTCAAAAATTTAATCTTTCCAATGAAAGATTGCAACTCCTTGATGTTTCGAGGATGAGAGATTTGCAATATGGCCTCAATCCTTTTGGGATCTATTTAATACCCTCTTCTGAAATGATGCACCCAAGAAGTTTACCTTCTTGGAGACCGAATAATGTCTTCTTAGTGTTTAAAGATATTCCAAACTTTCTGCATTTCTCGAAAAATTTTCTTAAGTATTCTAAGTGCTCTTCATCTGTTTTTGAAAACACAGTAACATCATCAAGGTATATAATGATGAAGTAGCCTAACTCTTCATAGAATGCTATGTCCATGGCTCTCTGAAAATTTGCTCCAGCATTCATTAGACCAAAGGGAATTTTCACATACATGAAAGTGCCCCATGGTGTAGTAAAGGCTGTCTTTAATTTATCAGCAGGGTGAACCAAGATCTGATTGTACCCTGAGTAGCCATCAAGAAAATAAATTCTTCTAGACCCTACCACCCTTTGTAAAATATGATCCATCTTAGGTAAAGGGTAGTTGTCTTTTAATGAAGCTTTGTTTAAGTCTCTAAAGTCCATACAAAGCCTGATCTCTCCAATTTTTTTCCTAACTGACACCAGATTAGAGACCCACTCAGAATATCTAATAGGGACAATAATACCAGCATCGTACATTTTCATGATCTCCCTTTGAACCAAAGGCAACTGAATAAGGTTTATTCTGCGCAGTTTCTGCTTGAATGGTTTTTGGTTTTCCTTGAGAGGGATTTTGTGCTGTATTATTTCAGTGTCAAAGGATTTAAGATCTTCGTAACTCCACACAAAAACATCAGAAAACTCTTTAAACAACTCTATGTATTTGATTTTAATGCGATCTGGTAAAGTTTTAGACAGTTTAATCATCAGAGGTTTAAGTTTATTGCCTATATTGCACTCTTCCACTTCAGTCTCTACAGGTTCCAGTTTTGGCTTCCTGGCCACATCGTTAAAATAAAACAACTCTTCTAATGGTATCTGATCGCTTGGCAAACTTTCATCTTTAGAGTGTAGAGTTTCTAACTCCTCTGTTTCTATTTTTACATTGAGTTTTGTTTTGTTTTTAAGTTTCCTAGTTAGAAGATTAATATTGACAAGCTCAGGAGACAACTCTTCTTCACCAAGAAAAATTTCTTCATTGCAGTCTGTATCATAATCTGAGTCCGAACTGTTTAGTTCAAATTCATTTCTGAATTGCATGAAGTCTTCTAATTTTTTGTCTCCGTCAAACACCTGCCAATACTTTTTATTATCAGGCACGGCTAGTCTGAATTTTATCTAAGTTGTGCAGTCTTTGGTTTCATATGGCGTTAAGCACGTTCTAGCAGCAAAGGCTAAATTATGGGCCACAATATTTTTTTTCTTGGGACAAAAATCAGTTTGGACTCCTTGAATGTTTTTAAAAGGTCCATGACATTGTTTCGGTAGGCCCTAAGTCTGGGATGATTTGCGTTATACTCCCCATTGAATTGCCTAATGACTAACTCAGAATCCCCATGTGTTTTGATTCTTTTGGCTCCTAACTTCTTCAACAATTGTAAGCCTAAGAGAAGGGATTCATATTCCGCTATGTTGTTAGAACACTGAAAGTTTAATTTGAAGGAAATGATTTTTGTGTGGTTGTTTCAGTGTTGTGGATCCAGACCCCTGCACCAACATTGTTCCTAGTGCAGGATCCATCAAAATACATACTCCACAGAGGACTATTCTTGGTTTCATCTGTTTGGTGGTTGTCTTCTCCAACTAAAGTGCTTTTGGATGTTTCCTGAATGTTAGCACTTAGCTGGACTTGTTTTAATTCCTCAAAATTTTCAATATGTTGAGGAATGTTTTATTGACTATCAAGGCTTAAGAGAAAAGGAAACATGATTTTTAGCTCAACACCTCTATTTTGTTTGCTAGATTTTTCAACTACAACAAACTATTTTGACACTCCTACGTTATCTTCTTCCTCCTCTCGATTTGTCATTGAATCAGACAAGGTCACCTTTTTACTGAAAGTTTCATCATTAAAAAGGATAAATGAATCCAGGCCCGTGTCTATAGAATAAAGGGGAGAGTTCTATGGTCTTTCTTGTCTTGTAATTGTGTATTGCATATGGGACTCCCTGTAAAGTCTTCTAGTCTGATTGAAAACAGGGATAGTCGCATAGGTCATGTCCATTTGCATAGTCCCTTGTAACTTAGCCCCCCAAGATCTAGATAATATCATTCCATACTTTAGGGGCACATCAGCCACAACAATATCCATTACTAAGCATTTGGCTGGAATCTGGGCTAAGTTAATGTAGAGGTCTTTGATTAATCCTAAACATTTCACTCTGCTTGAGTCAAAGGAGTAAAGGTCTTTATAAGTTCTGGTGATTTCTAGACCTAGGCTCTCCATTACAGCTTTTGGAATTAAATTGTGAGAGGCCCTTGCGTCATGCATAGCATTGTGAAAAATTTTGTCATGAAGGTTTAAACTTACATAAAAGGGAGGAACAGGTCCCTCTTGATATCTACCTTCAATCTTGGGACCAAAAATGAGCTCTGGCTAGTCATCATTAAGATTGAATGTGTCATTATTCTCTTCAATGTTTAAATCCTTCAAAATTTGGGTCCTATATACATTCTGGGCGGCTAACTCAGTCAAGGGAACAAAAATTTTGATTTTGGAGATTTCCTGTTCCAGGCTAAAAGGACTTTCATTATTTGAAGTAGTTGTCTCAGCCTTACTAGCTGCTAGTCTATCAGCAACATCAGCTTGCTGATTTGTTTTATTTACATTTGAAAAAATGGCTTTAACAGGAGTACTAGCTAAAGTGTTAGTACTACTAAGGTCTGCACTCTGTTTTTCATTGTTTTGAGTGCCTTTCTCTTTACCATTATCAGAATTAATAGCCACTGTTTTATCCTTTTGTTTGACCACTTTAGGCTTGGTGGCAGTGCTGTTTTGTGAAGATTTGTCATAGGTTTTGTTGTTGGGGGTTTGTTGACTGGTTTTGCTTCTAAGGTCGTATTCTCTTTGAGACTCTATGATGACATTTTCCATGTCTTGATAATATTTTTCATCATCATCTCTTTTGTCATCATAAGGTGTATATAAACCTTGTTTTCTATCATAATGAACTTCAAAGTCATCATTATCTACCCCCAGCATGTTGATATCATCTTCCTCTGTTATATAATATGTTTCCTCAACCTTATTTACATAGTTTTGATGAAAGGGAGGAGTGATTTGTTGATCATCTTCCCTAGGTCTGTTTGGAGGTTGGTTCCTTCTAAAATTCTGATTCTGGTTTTGGTTTCTATTTTGAGGAGAAGTTTGGTTTTGACTGGCTTGTGCCCTCTCAAGGATGCTCATTTTCTTCATCATCTCCTCCATCATTCTCTCCATTTTTGAGTTGGAAGTAGAAGGTGTGTTTTCCTCCCTAAAAGACACTCTCTTCTCATTTTTCATTCTTGCTCTCTTCTCCATTAAGTTTACTTCCACAGTGAGAGCTCCTTTTTTCATCTCTTCAAGAGTTGTAGGATCTCTCTCTCTCAGCTGATAGGCCATTTCAGGGTAAAAACCTTCGAGAAACTTGTTTAAAGCTGAGCCTTGTGGAGGTTTTAGATCTGGGGAAAGGGCATTATACACATTGTTAAATCTAGTACAATAAGCTTGCACACTTTCCCCAGTATTTCTATGGAGGTTCTTGTAATCAGAAAGGACTTGGAGAGTATTCCTCTTTACTTCCAATTTGTTTAAGAATGTCTAATGGAAGGCTTGGAGATCATTGATACTATGGGGGGTTAAGCCTTTAAACCATTTTCTTACTTCTCCCCCTAGACTTTGAGAAAACAATCTAAGCTTGACAAAATCATCATTAATTTCATTTCTGTCAAAGCAGTCATTCATCTTATCCACATGCTGTGATGCAATTGTAGCATTACTAGCATCATACAATGGAATTTTGGACTGATAGTCCTGTGGAAGATTGACTAATGGTACAGGAAGGACTAAGGGAGCATACCATGTTGCCATGATATGTGGTGGGGGTGGATTCACAAGGGGTGGCTTAACAAGAGGGAAAGTGGGCTGGACTGGAGTGGTTTGAACAGTGGATGTAGGGTGAGCAGAAGTGGATGGACCAAGAGTAGATTGCTGAGCTGATCTTGGATGAGAGACACCTAAGTTGTGAAGGAAATTTTAATCAGGAGGCATTGTTTCTCTGCTACCAGGATGTTCACTTGTTTCAGGAGATGAAAGTGAAGACTCAGAATCTAACTGATCCAAGTCATCAAGAGACCTAGTTCTAAAGGGATTTACCAAGTCAACTTGTGATTGTTGTAGAGCTGAAATATTTTTAGGAACTAAATTATCTCTCAGGGGTGATCTGAAAACAGTTGATAATTTAATCCTAGGAGACTTCCTAAGGATAATTTTTGGGTTATCAACTATCTCAGGTGGATTAGGGTCAGGATAAGCTCTAGTGTGAATCTTTCTAGGAGTCACTATGATGAGTTTTTCAGACCCAAATAAACTAGAAAAGTTCAACCAGGTATGACAGTCTTTAAAAGGTCAACTAATCTGTTTACACCAACTTTAATCCTACAGTCCTCTAACTGAGTTTGAATGATATTAAAATGATAAGGGTTCTTCCCAGTGGAGTCTTAATGTCTGTTCAGGATTGTGGAGTCGCCAAGTGGAAGTTTTTAGCTCCTAAGGAGGTAAAAGGTTTTATGGTCCACCACCATGTTTATTGGATACCATTCTGAAATATTTTTGGTTTTTTCTGAGTTATTTTTCAGTTGTGTGGTTTCTAAGAATATCCTAACTCCGTTTCAAAACTTAGCTACGGTTATGAGACAAATACAGTCTACTCTTATGGCTAAGCCAACTGATTTTTCAAGGTTAAATCAACTCTTGTGAGAACCCTAGGGTTTTCCTAGTTTGTCACTGATTCAAACAAGTTATATCATGATTACCATTACTTGGTAGTACTTGAAAAGGTTGCTTTTACTCACAAGGTTTTATGAAGTTTTAAGGGGAATCGAAGATTACAATTGGATTCGGTCCCCAGTGGAGTCGCCAGAAATGTTAGTTGCTGGTGGCTCGGCTAGTTAATATAGCAAATGTTCTTTGAACCAAATTTCTGATCTCGTATGATTACCTTAAAATGAAAATTGCTCAGAAAATTCCCTAGCGGAGTCACCAGAAATGTTAGCACCCTGTAATTAGCAAGATTGGAAAAATTCCAACTGCATGGAGAACATTATTTCAACCACTTTGGGATTATAGGATCTGGCCCTCCTAATCCAGAGAGGGATCTCTCCAATAAGTGCAAAGATGGATTTTTCTTTGAAGTCTTGGGTAATGATATTAGGCTAGTTATGAAGGCCAAGGATTTTGTTTGTTTTTGGATGCTTGAGCATGATTACTGTTTGAGGTGGAGAGTTCTAAATGTAAAAATTTTAAAAGGTGAGAAGTTGCAAGCAAATAGAACAAGCTTTTGCCAAGAAAATAGATAATTGCAGGTTTTAGTCCATTGGGCTATGGAGTCATAATAGAGTTTAATTGAAATAGCAAGAGGCAAGAGTGGTCCATGAGGCAAGTCATCTATGTCTAAGGATCTCTTTCAAGTTTGATTTATGGAATGAAATGAGACAAAGAGAAGGGGAATTAAACAGATGAAGAACAAAGAGCAGCCCAAGATCTGGTAAGTACTTTTAAAGTAGCCAGCTTTTGACATACACTTAAGAAAGACATAAAAGTAATCTAAGATCATGTAAGTACTTCTAAAATAGCCTAATTCTGATGCGATTTCAATAGACAACATGTAAAACACAGAGAGAAACACAAATGATAATAAAGGATGGTCTAAGATCCGGTAAGTACTTCTAAACTAGCCAGCTTTCAACACATTCCAAGGGAAACTTTCAGATAGTCTTTGTCGATAAAAGTAGGACCAGGGCACACCATATCTTCCTTAGTTCATCTCTACTTAACATATATTGAAAATAACATTCAAGAATAACAATCAGCTAAGGAAATAGTATGAGGGAACGCCAACATTCCTATGCTTAAACTGAATTAAATCATTCCCAAATAACACAAATTGGAAGAAAACATATAGATAAAGATTTTCAGTCAGAGAAGGGTACTGATATACAATAGGTCCTAACTCTATGCATGTTGCTCTTTATAAGATAAAATGAACACCATGAAAACAGAAACAAAATAATGAGTTACAATGAGAAAAACATCACCGTCAACATAGACCAGGATCCCATAAATAAGCTTGTATTGATGCTCCAAACCAGTTACAGCTTCAAGTCTAATGCTTTAATTTAGAAATCATCTACACTTCCTAGTCTAACTTATCTATTACAAGCAGAGCTCCAAGAGCCAGTGAACACTATTTACAGGTAGAAGTCTCAAGCTCAATTAGATTTCAAAGTTCAGCAACTAACTCAACCAACCCCTCTCTCATCTTATCCAGTAGTATTTATAGAAGAATGAGGAGGTGAGATCTGATAAAAGATCTCCAAAGATAATTAATATAGACTTAATGGCTTCTTGGACTTTGGGGGGCTCGGTGAAGAAGCTTACATAGGTTTCCTTTGTATTAAATAATCTACATTAAGATTTAAGCTCGGTGGGAGCTCTTTTCGATTTTTGAGGCTCGCTGTTATGTTAAAGTAACTCTGTTGATATTTTGTCAAGTTTATTTGCATAATTCACTCTCTGGCTGCGCTGAGGCAAATATTTGATCTTGATCAATAACTTCGGTCTCTGTTTGCATGCTTTGAGGCACAAGTGGCACTGTGGTAGTTGGGAGGAATCAATTTGCATCAGATGTGGTGGTGGAGGCCTTTGTTTCTGATAAGCACTTGTGATTTCTTTGAAATGTGTTTTATTTGGGAGGATTAGGCTTTTGATAATAATTCTTAGCCGTAATCCCCCACAGATCTGTCTTTAATCTTCCATTCTGGTGTGTTCTGTCTTCAACACTGATACCCTTCGATTTGTGATTGATTTACTGTGTTTTTTCAGTGTGCAGCACTGCGCAGGGGTCATGAGGCATCAGTGCCTTTGGATCATTGACGAGGCATGGAAATTTTAACCCTGGATGGCTCCTCTTTAAAGAATCGAAGGTGTGAGAATTAAACCCCAGCCTTCGGCCTTTCTTCAATATATAATGGAAAAGCTATACAATCGCCCTTACCAAACAATATAATCGGACTTCAAAATTTGATAAAACCAAGTTGTATAATCATTTAGGGTCACAAAAGGTGTTTGTTGACGTAGGGGTGAGTGTAACCCGAAATTTCTTTCAAGTTCGTTTTATAATGCCCCTTGGGTTCGGATTTTCTGACTGTGCGAGGAACCATTGAAGACCCGCTCCAATCCGATGCTGCTACATGTGCATTAATATGTATGTTGACTAGGCGTCAGGGACCACCGGTTCTGTGGGACTGCTGATTTTTGTCGTGGTTGTGGGGACCAATGCGATTGATTTTGGGCCGTCAATCTGCAGATCAGATCGACGACGGAGATGTTTTAATGAATGCGTCGTACCTAATTTCATCTCCTGAGCTCATTTTGAGTGCGACCACCGTCTGATGAGCTGGCCTCAGATCGGACGGCTCACGAAAATATCGCGCTGAGCCCACAATCGAGCTTTAATGATCGGGGAGAGCAGTGTTTCCAAACCACCCACGACCATGTGTCAGCCTATAGCATTGATCGCAACCAAATGGGGAAAACAACTTTCCCTTCAAAGGCGGTGCGATGAAAACTGCCGGTTTTGTATAGTGATTGACCGTGGGGACCACCGGGGCGATTTATTTATGGGCCGTCGATCTACAGTTTAGATCGATGGTGGGGAGAATTTAAGCTTGGTACCGGCGGAAACCTTTCAGACCTTGCAAAAAACACAAAATATTAATAAAAACAAAGGGTTTTGCATCGGGATAGTTTTATATATGCGAAGTGGATAGGCGCCCTATTGCGGGGCCTTGGTTTATATGAAATGCAATATGACCGGGGGCTATGATATATAGGGCTAATCGGCATCGGAGCTTTAAACACGACAAAGAGACTTATGCGCTTAGATTTTTGCAATGTGATAAGCACTTTGTGGGTCTGGCACCTAGTTCTAGGGTAAGGTCATGTGGAGGGGAAGTGGTTTAAGACTTAGCCCAAGGGGGCTAAAGTTTGTAGTACAAAAATATGTTTTTTACGAAATTTTTCAATTTTTTCAATGGTTGTGAGGGTTTTGATAAGGCAAAGAAAGAGTTTTAAAACCTTATCATAGGTGTTTTGAGGGAGGGGAAAGGGGAAAAATATGATAATGAAGGTTTTTTTATGGAGAATGAAGGGGTAAAAATGAGGTTATTTTTGGAAGTGGAAGGGGGGGGAAAATGATGATTTTGCAGCAGTCTTTCCTTATGAAATCAGCAGAATTCCAGAGTGTAAAATGGGCACAGTAGGGAAGATATTGGATAGAGGCATGAGGCCTTCAAGAGTCTTCAAGAGCCAACACTTTTTTGCAATAAAATTTACTCCTTGAAGGCTCCAAAAATTATTTAGCCACCTTTTGGTATAACAAATTTTATAGGTGGCTAACAGGTTCAAAAATGCTCAAAATCTGAACCTAAGTTCCCAAAGAGAATGACTCAAATCTGTTTCAAATTATGAGTCAAAAAAGATGTAAATCTGGTTCCAATTAGCTCAAAATCTGAACCAGTTGACAAAGGAAAGGTAGCTCAAACAAAATTCAAAACAGAGATGTAAAAAAAAGATGAAGGAAATGCTTTGAAATTTCAGATCCTCAACCTTCCATTTTGTTTTAATTTTCTGCAAAATGAGATCTATGTGCAGCTTGTTTTATGCCATAGATCAGCAACAAGTTAGATTGTTCAATCCTTACTTGTATGCTTTTAAATTTCTATTGTAGGATTTAGTGAATAAAATCTATTGGACAGTTTAATCCCAATAGATGGTAGACTAGGTAGAGAATCGTATGGACTCAACTGTTTAATCTAAGTCCATGGAGAAATAAGGAGTAGAAATAGATTAGATTTCATTTTTTCAAAAGAATAAAATGTTGTAAAAAGAGTTTTCCAATCCAAGTGCACTCTAATGAAGAAAAAATGTTAGATCAGTAGGATTGGGTAGGAAGAAATATTGTTGATGAAAGATCTATTGTTTCCCTGGCTGTTAGCCTGATTTTAGAACAAAAGAAGATCATCCAAGTAAAGAAAGGCAGCCCAATGGATGAGGCACAGATCAACCTCCTAGAGAATGCAAGTCTGAAGTTCTTGATGCCTTCAAGAAGGCACCATCCCCAAGTGGAGCCACTGTTAGCTAGCTATAAAAATTATTATATCAAATGCTGGCTAAATAATTTTTGGAGCCTTCAAGAAACAATTTTTATTGCTAAAAAATGTTATCTCTTGAAGACTCTTGAAGGCCTCATGCCTCTGTCCAAATCTTCACTGTTTTTCCTTTTGTATACTTGAAAATTCTACTAATTTCATGAGGAAAGACTGCTGCAAAATCATCCATTTTCCCCTACTTCCACTTGAAAAAAATAACCTCCATTTTTGCTCCTCTTTCATTCCTATAAAATTCCTCTATTTTCATTTTCCCCTGTTCCCCTTTCATAAAATCTCCTTTACATAGTTTAAAACTCCTTTTGAACTCTGTCCAAACCCTCAAAACCCTTTGAAAACAAAAAAAAATCATAAAAAAAAACATATTTTTGTATAAAGGCTTAAGCCCCTTTGGGCTTAGTCTTAAAAACCACTTCCCCTCCATGTGCCCTAGCGCTAGAACCAAGTGCTAGGGTCCTGAGCACTCATCGCATCGGAGTTTTTCTGCCGGCTCATTTAAAATTTTTTATTCAAAACCGCCCATTACGATATCCAGATGCATCTCCCACCGTCGATCTGATCTGCAGATCGACGGTCTACATTTGATCGCATCAGATCTTTTCATCGGGTGCGTTTTTAACATTTGTTTTTTCCCCCACCAATTTTGATCCTCCGATTGAATCTGGGCCATCCACGTGTCCGGATCGGACGGTCCTAGATCATCCCTGCATTATTTCATCGCTCTCCGCCTTCCACTAGGAGGATTTTAAATGTGTAATCCCCTCCGTTGATCTCTGTGCAATCAACGGTTGTGACTTATTTTTCCCTCTGCCCTTCTTTTGACCTCCTCGAGTAGATCTACACCATTGGTTGATGCCATCCAATGGCCACACTCCTCCCCACACCCTCTAAAGCAGTAAAACCAAATAACATAGGATTTTGTAATGTAGTTTTGTATTGTGCAGGTGTTTGAATGAAATTCCATTTTATGAGTTAGATTCTATACTTCATGATCAGCTATCGATCATTGGAAGGATCGATAGCGCTCCAGTATGGTACTGTAATGTTGTTTCCCATAGGATCTGCGAACCTTGTCCAAAGGAAGAAACCTGCTTATAGAAGAAATAAATCAGGTTTTTAGTTAATGGAGCCACAGTTCCGAGGTTTGAACCTGGAGTTTAATGGACCGAAGTGAATAGGAAGCAGGTTGTTAACCTCGGTTTAAACTACAGTCACTTACTATTCAAAAGTCGGAAGCATTTTTTATCGCACCGCTTTTGGTACGGGAAGGAAACCACTTAATAGTAAGCGATCCTATGAAAAGCCACCACGTTGACGGGGAAATACCGCCTCATCGCTCCCTCATCACGTGTTAACTGTCGATAGTGGGCTCAACGCGATATTGACGTACGCTGTCCGATCGGAGGCTGGCTCATCGAACGGTGATCGCACTCAAAGGAGCTCGGGGGATAAACTAAGGTTGTAGATTCATTTTGGTAAATGAGAGGCAAACCTACTTGTAGTGGGTTTCACTCTTCATCACCTTGACACCATATGAGCCCTATGCGGCTTGCACATCAACAAGACACAGTGAATAAAATCACAATCAAAGAGTATCAGTGTCAAAGACAAAACATACCAGAACAGGAGATTGAAGACAGATCTGTGGGGATTACGGCTAAGATTGATTATCAAAAGCCTAATCCTCCCAAATTAAGAACACAGTTAAAAGAAAACCATAAGTGTTTTATTAGACAGAAAGGCCTCCACCACCACATCAGAGGAAAATTGATTCCTCCCAGCTACCACAAAGCCACCTGTGCCTCAAAGCATTCAAACAAAGGCCGAAGTTATTGATCAAAATCAGATATTTGCCTCAACACAACCGAAGAATTAATTTTTCCAAAGGAATTTAATGTAAAAATATCAGTAGAGTTATTACATCCTGAAACAGAGCCTTAAAATTCAGCAAAATCTCCCACCGAACTTAATCTTAAATTTAAAAAAATTAATACAGACAGAAACATCTGTAAACTTCTTCATCAAGCCCCTCAAAGGCCTAGAAGCCATTAATTCTGTATTAATTGACCCAGGAGATCTTTTATCAGATCCCACCTCCTCATTCTTCTATAAATACTACTGGAGAAGATGAGAAATTTTTGGTTGCTAAACTTTGAAATTTACTTGACCTTGAGACTTCTACTTGTAAATAGTGTTCACTGGCTCTTGAAGCTCTGCTTGTGATATATAAGTTAGTCTGGGAAGTGTAGGTGATTGCTAAGCTAAAACATTGGACTTAGAGCTGTAACTGGTTTGGAGCATCAATACAAGCTGATTTATGGGATCTTGGTCTATGTCGACGATGATGTTATTTATTATTGTAAATTGTTATTTTATTTCTGTTTTCACTGTGTTCATCTTCTCCTATATAGAACAACATACATAGAGTTAAGACCTACTGTATATCGGTACCTTTCTTTGACTGAACATATTATCTACATGTTTTCTTCCGATTTGTGTTATTTAGGAATGATTTAATTCAGTTTAAGCATAGGAATGCTGGCGTTCCCTCGTCTTATTGTCTGATCTAGTTGTTATTCTTAAATGTCATTTTCAGTATATGTTAACTAGAGATGAACTAAGGAAGGTATGGTGTGCCCTAGTCCTATTTTTATCCCAAAAGACCATCTGAAATTTTCCCTTGGAATGTGTTGAAGCACTCACCAGATCTTAGGCCATTCTTTGTTATCTTTGTGTTTGTCCTGAAAGTTACCAAGTAAAGCAGAGCTAGGAGAGGATTTGTGGTGAGCCCGGCCCGCTAGTTTCTTCTCAAACAGTTGCCTTCAAGTTTCCCTTTGTTTTAAATGTTTTCTATTGAAAGTGCATCAAAAGTAGGCTAGTTTAGAAGTACTGACCTGATATTAGATTACTTTTATGTCTTCCTTAAGTGTATGTCAAAAGAAGGTTAGTTTAGAAGTAATTACCTAATCTTGGGCTGCTTTTTGTTCTTCATCTGTTTAATTCACCTTCTTATTGTTTCATTTCATTCCATAAATCAACTTTGAAGAGATCCTTAGACATAGACGACTTGCCCCATAGACCACTCTTGAGCTTGTTGTTTCAATTAAACCCTATTATGACTCCATAGCCCAATGGACTAAAACTTGCAATTATCTATCTTTTTGGCCGAAGCTTGTTATATTTGCTTACAAATTCTCACCTTTGAAACTCTTTGCATTTAGAAATTTCCACTCAAATAATAATCATGTCAGCCATCCAAAAACAAAAAAAACCCTCGACCTTCATAACTAGCCTAACATCATTACTATAAACTTCAAAGAAAAATCCATCTTTGCACTTATTAGAGAGATCCCTCTCCAGATTCAGGAGGGCTAGATCCTAGAATCCCAAAGTGGTTGAAATAATGTTGTTTCTGTGATTAGACTTTGCCAATCTTGCTAATTACATATTCCTAACAGAATTATTTTGTTTGGGAGGAATTTTAGAATAAAATATTGATATATATGCTTCAATATGCCCTTGGAACCACTTCAAACTTATTTTTAAAACAAAATTTATGAAATTTAAAAAAAAAATACACACCTTTTTCTTTCTTTTAGGAGCTCTGTCTTGAAATTTTTGTAACTATGTAATTTTGGATCTCCAAAGTCTACAATTTGTTCCTGTGGAACCACTTTTAATCTTCTATCCATGATGAATTGATTATGTATAGGTTTAGTAGAGTGAATTTTTACAGGATGCCATGTGTCATTGTTTCAACATTCAGCCCTAAAATTGCTACAGGACAAACTATAAGCCTCTTAGTTTCAACTACTTTTTACAGAATTCAAATTCGATGTCTGAAACAAAATTTATGGAAATTTTCCCTAGGTCACATGTTTGAGACTGAATTATAGAGCATGCACAAAGCCTAACTTTCCTAGATCATATCTCTGAAAATATAGCGAACTGAGATATGAAATTTGTACACAAATTTCACCAAGAGTTCATCTCTACATGGTCAAAATTTAAGATTTTGAAGCCTAGTATAAAAAACAAAATAGAGGAAAAGATAGATCAATGACTTAAAAATTAGCCTCTTTGAGGTGGAAACCTCCTTTACATTACATAAATGAAAAATTCTTGGATGATAAAAATGACAAGATTTCCTTTGTTTATATAGGGGTATAAGGGGTCACAATATAATAGGAGCCTACATAACAATAATAATGTAAGGGAACAACAATAACAATAGTTGGTTTCTATAGGGCACAACAATAATAATATGCGGGATACATGGGCACAACAATAACAATAAGCTAGACTAGTATTATAGGGACCTAACACAGTTCTTCCTTTGATTCCGCATCTTCCCAACCCTGTACTGGCACCATGTCAGGTACCAATGTGGGTACGGAAAACCAAGGTGGTAACCAAGGTAACCCCATAGATGAAACCTATGTCAATATGGTCACTAACCTCCCATTGATCCCCTATATCGCTAGTTTGAGCTTTCCTAATTTCAACCAGATCATTAATGACCATCTTCTCCATAACCCAAATTAGCCTCCTATGCCTACCAATCTTCCTTCTCAGATCCCCAAGTTTGAAGGAAATCCTCGATAAGACCCCATAAATATTGTTTTCTCATTTCACATGTGGTTTTCATCCATCTTCGCCTCTTCGAACACACCCTTACTGGAGCTACTGCCAAATGGTATGTGGATCAACCGTGTGCCTCCCATTCCACCTTCATAAATCTAACTAAATTTTTTCTATCCTACTATCATTTACCTCTCTGTTATGACACCGGTATTGAACTCTTGACTTATTTTCGTCAAACTTCTGCCACCTGCCTATATTACCATGTCCAAGAATGGCGCAGAAGGAGGAGCATGTGTAGGGCCCCGAAATTTGAATACCTAGTTTATATGGATTGGTTCCTTAGAATTATTTTGGCCCCCACAGGTAAATATGTTTCCTATGACTTCCCCTATTATGAGGAAGGAGCGCTCCAAATAGATTTTAAATATGACTTGATGTATGCACAATCAAGTTATATTTATATTGTCCTTCTCGATCTACCTCGACCTGGTGCTACTAATACACTGGGGGCATCTCATGCTGCTAACAATGTTGTTGGATATATATCACACCCTCCACCTCCACCATATCCTCAACCTCCTATGAGTTATGGTCAACCCCACGGGGGGGCTGTTATGAAACCAGCTCCCAAAATAGAAGAAAAGATAGATCATGCATTAGAAGTCAACCACTTCGAGGGGGAAACCTCCTTTATATTACATAAATGAAAAATTCTTGGATGATACAAATGAAAAAACCTCATTTCTATATATAGGATTCCATGGGGTCACAATATAATCCTAGTCGACCTAACAATAACAATGTAAGGGCAGAACAATAACAATAGTGGGATTTTATGGGGCACAATAATAACAATATAGGGACTACAGGGGTACACCAATAAAAATAATGGGGCTACACTAACAACAATAAGGGACTACACACTAGTAATATAGGGATCTAACAGAGACCAGCTCCTCTAACACCTATCTCCCTTCCTATATTTCACATGGAAACACTTATCCAAGCCCTGACACTTCATATTCATATTCCCATATGCATTAACAGATCTCAGGCCTAGTTGTTTATTCACATGTTTATCCTAATGTTGCCCCATATCCTTACTATCGGTATGCACTACCTAGCGCTCTGGCCCCACCAGCACCAACACTCAAAACCCCCATGCCTAACCCACCTCTACCACAAAAGCAATCACCTCCTCAAGGTCAAGTGTATGCTCAGTGTAGAGCGACCAATCCCCCCAACCCCAAAAGATGAAACAAGGGGAAGGGTAACCAGAACCAACCATCTCAAGGTAATCAAGGCCACCAAGGCCCACCACCTAATTCCTCTAAGGGAGACAATCCTAATCCCGCAACCCAACAATATGGTGAATAACCCAAGAAAAACAAGGCTCTTTGTACGAAAAAACCTTGTGCCTGTTGCAGAGTATTTTTCCATTATAATCATGAGTGTCCCCTTTTACCTCATATGTGTTAAGCATGGAAAGCTTAAGAAACTACTTCTAGAGTACCTTATCCCATTTCTCCACCTCCTCCCCCTTCTGCTTCATCAAAATTAATTGTTCTTACCAATCCTTTTCCTCATCAAGGATATATAGTTTCCAAAAACACATAGGTTAATGCAACCCATCAACCTTCAAAATATGGCTAGAACAATTACTAGATCCTCATGATGAATTCTGTTGAATTCAACACTAAAAAAATCAACCTTTAGACTCAGTCACGCCAATATGACAATCCCCATGCAAAGTTAGTGATTGATTCCCAACCTCAAGTTTCCACTCAGCCTCTATCGTTACCAAATGGTACCTTACAGATCCCTCACCCTAAGGTAGAGGTTATCCCCAATATTACCAAAGGTCCATTACATCAAAATGTTGCTTCTTCTAAATCCGCCCATGTCTATATCATAGTAGATGAGTCGGCGTAGTCTCTTGCTTCCATGTCAATGCTAGAAGTCCTATAGATGTTCCCATCCCAATGGAAAGCTCTAATATCATCCTTGGGAATTTTGGATCCTTCTGATGATCGTATGCTTGTCTTTGATGTTGACAAATCAAAAACCTCTCCTCCCCTTCCCTCCGCAGTTTCCTTTCAAATACCAATCTCCATGAAGAATGCCACAATATAGTGGTGTATCAGAGACAAAGGTGCCTCCACCTGTGTGATGGCCTCCAATGTTTGGAAGTAACTTGGTTCACCCGACCTGTCCCCATCCACCATTACCCTTCGTGCTTGGTATTTTCATCCCTTACAACCTCTTGTTTTATATCGCAACTGTCTAATTGTTACAGGTCAAAATACCTCCTCATTGGCTCAGAGGGGAAGACAAATATGGAAGAAGTACAAAGACCTAAGCTAAACCTATTTCTGCGAGGGTAACACCTATGAAGAACAGAACAAGAGCGTTATAACGTAGGCAAGCAGTGCATTGGCCGCGTTAGTGGCTAGGGCAACGCTCTATTTACACGGAAGGGAAGCGTTACCCGTGTTTTAAGTTTGAATTGGGAAAAGAGCGCGGAGAATGATTTGAATCTCCGACTTTCCCTCACAAAGGAGTCAGTTCACAAAGGAAACTACAGAAGCACCAGTTCATTATTGGTCATTGCCATGAAAGACTGAACTCCAAAGGAGGCAAAAGCATAGAGATCAAAGAAACATCTAAGCTTTTTCCATTCCAAACTAGTGGAAAGAGAAGGGCAACAATGGCTTTCTCCCTCTCCTATAAGAAGGAGCTGAAGGCTCTTAATTGAAGGTCGAAGGATTGCTCAAGGTTCTTGCATACTTGTGGAATAGAGAATAGTGTGACATTGTGAAGGCCAAGAGTCAAAGAGGCTCTTAGAGAGTTTGTTGACTTGGAATTCTTCACTAGAGAGAGAAGAGAGATTGGGAGACTGAGGAGGGCTTGGTACAACCGATGGTTGTAATCCTCCTTCTTGCAAAATCAATAGAACTGAGTTCGTTTTGTCCATTCAATGCTTAATGTTATTATTGTTGTTTCAATATTTACTTAGTATGATATGAATGGCTCAGATGTGTATAATCTAGATGTTTTTCGTTGATTTAATTGATAGAATACTTGTTATATTAGAAATTACGCGGGTGCTTTGACTTATTGCAGGTCTCACATTTGGAGCCAGCGAAGAAGGACTCTTACTTTGCTGCACAGCGCTCTCCAAGGGATTCCAAGACCGTCAAAGAGGTAATTCTCTATTGTATTCCTTCAAGTTATTTCAAGCTAATATGAACATACTCATGCCATCTTTGTGAACAGCATAGCTAATCTTACTGTCTGCCTCGGGCACCGGAAAGCCCTGAGAGGGATCCACGAAAACCAACCACCCAAGCAGTTTACCCTATAGCACTAATTACTATTTCCAGTAAGCCAATATTAATTGATATAGAAGTAATTGATGCCCCATTATATTATAACATCTTCTTAGGTCATATCTACACCTATGCCATTTCTCTTGTCGCATCTGTTGTTTTTTGCAAGATGTGCTTTCCTCACAATGGAAATATCGTCACTATCAATTAGTTGATTTACTATGATACTCAGTCTCAAACCACTCCCTAGACCACTATCTCATCAATGAATGGAAATAACATTATCCCATTCTTCACCAATGTTTCTCATGGAGTCTACAAATATTACACACTTCTTGGTGTTTATTATGGCCCATCACCTACCCTTTGTGAGCCTAGATCATCTAGTGTTTTCATACTTCAAGTGTCATGGGATTCCAACAAGCTATTTGGTATGCCTTCGTAGCATCCAACCCCTCTGCAACTGCTTTCTCCCAACTCAACCCAGCCTTCGTGTATAATTGCTTCAGGGCCATTTTCTTCTGCTGGTATCTCTACCAGTCCTTTTTAGCCTGGAACCATTCCCCCGGGTCTTAAGAATTCAAGAGCAGTTCCTCCATGTCATTACCAATATGGCCAGATAACTTTCTTATTCCCAGCACATGGAATATTTTCTACCCCTGTTATGGCTACACTGAGTTTACTTAAATTTACCTTCGGGATCCCAGTATGGTACATTGATTCCCCCATAAACAATCTTCCTAATCAACTCAAACCTTAAGAAACCAACAAGTTGTGTGAGTTACATAAAAGCGCCACTCACAATACACATGAATTTCGCGCAAAGCAGGCACTGGTGGCCAAGCTAAGAGACTCAAAGACAGATGCATGCTTTGATTCTGAGCTAGAACCCAACAAGGGTAAGTAGGTCATTGACATAGAACCCATAGTGAAAACAAGCTCCAAAATGAAAAACCTAAAGATCCAGAGGAGGGGGAGTGCCTCTTTCACTCAAATATGTGGATGAAGCAATCTCCGCTACAATTCATTGTTGACAACGAGAGCCAAAAGAACCTCATTTTAGAAGAGGTCATGAAACGGTTGGGGCTACCGACCACACTACACTTGTAGCCATACACCATTGGGTGGCTTCACCAAGGATGAGATCTCCACATCAACCAGCAGTTATGCCTTCCCTATAGCACCAAGGCCTTCGCCGATGAGGTATTTTGTGATATAGCACCTCTTGAAGTTTCTGATTTATTATTAGGCCAACCATAGTTATGGAAGTGTCATGACGTGTATGAGTTTAAGCCTCACATAGTTATCATCTCTTTGGGTAATAATCTATATAGGATAGCGGAGGTATCCCCACCTACGAGAATCTCTTTGATATCTTCTAAGAAATGTAGTAATATCATCTCCCAGACCATGAAATTTGTTTTCTTTATGATTCACCCTCAAAGTAAGGGGAATATTGTAGCCACATCCATGGCCCTTGGGATGGGTTCTGTTGGAGTTCCAGTGTTTTGGCCAGATTGGCAAGACCAAAAGACCAGACAACATTAAAACCACTTTGGGGCCCTAGGATCTAGCACTCCTGGACCTGGAGAGGGATCTCTCCAATAAATACAAAGAATGATGTATCTTTGAAAGTTCAAATGAGGTATTAGGCTAGGTATGAAACACAAGGGGGGTTTGAAATTATTTGGTTGGTTTTTGGGTTGGTCATAGATCATTAACTGAGAAGGTTATGGAATGGAAGGAGAAAAGAAGTAGGATTTTTTGGTAAAAGAGGATGGGTTAGGAATGTGCCATCCATTGGGCTATGGGGTCATGAAATGGAATTACTTGAAAAACAACTAGCCAAGGCTTTCATAGGGCAAGTCATCTATACTAAAGGATCTTTAAAATAGATGGTGAAATGGAAGAATAAGGAGTGAAAGGAAAGGCACAAAGGGCAGCTTAAGAGCAGACCAGAGGTCATCTAACTACAGATCTACTTCAGCATACTCTCAAAGCAAAAAGATTAAGATTTGAACACAGAACTAGGCCTGAGATCATAGAAGGACTTTTAACCTTCAATGCTTTGACACTAGCTCATGAGATCTTAGAAAGGCCACTCTGTTTGAAAAGTACCCCAGTGGATAGGGCTCACACTAAATCCCCGGTATCCCAATTCTTCTATCTCAAACCCAACAAGAACAACTAAGCAGTAAACCCCGAATTCACACATTAGCTAGCAGTGAATAACAACCACTACATTGGTTAAATTACATGAATTTTCCCCTAGATTCACTATCAACAGAAAAAAAATCAAGGATAAGAAGAGCAGTGGGCATTAAGGTACCATGCGGGGGTATATCTTAAGCCTGATTTACTGCTCCTTATCATAAGATCGATGGAAAACATGAATAATGTAAATAAACAATGCAATAAGAGAAAAATCACCCGTAATATAGACCAGGATCCTGTGAAATTTTCTTGATTAATTGATGTGAAAAACCAGTCACATACACTGAGCTCAATGGCTGATTACAGTCCAAACTTCTCCTCCCAGCCTACTGCATTACAAACTACTCAGCTACCTTCCTCCAATACTGTTCTAATAGTCAAACGAAACCCTACAACTACAAAACAACAACAACAACAACCTTTACAATGTTTTATTCAGGATTCTTATAGGAGAATGAGTAGCTGTGGAAGTAGATACAAATTGAATGGATCCATTAAGACAGAGTGGGGGAAGGATCGAGCCCACTCTACTTAATAGCTCTGCGCTGTACTCTGTAGATTGGTTTGGAGTCTCTGTCAGGTCGATATTGACCTCAGATGTTTCTTTAAAGTCTTTTCTAGTTGTAAGGCACTCTGTTCTATCTTCTGAAGCAAGTAAGGTGACTGAAGGTCTTCTGGGTTTCCATGCTTCCATTATTGTTGTCCTGATAGTCTTTGGAAGCTTTATTTCAGTGAAATGGCTTTTAGGAACTTGAGGAGGCATGGAAACTTCTATAGGAAGGTGTACTGTCTGAGAAAATATGTTCTGCTGACATGAACACAGATATGGCTTGTTTCGTGTGCATTGGTTTTTGAACTGCGTCTTCTTCCTTTGAATAAGGATTAAAAAATCAAATATTCAATTACGGGCTTTGACACCCTTAATCCCTACTGTTGATACACTAGCCGCTTCTTCAATGGCCTCTCTGTGTTCTGAATCACATTGGCCGTGATTGTGGAAAACAGAGTGAATTCCCACTCTGTATACCCTGCACAATGAAATGAACCAATTAAACAATCCAGGGTGACAGCGGAGGAATTCTTTGAAGGCATGTGGAACGGTGGCACAATGGTGAAAACGGGAGAAAATCTCTGTGAAATGGTGAAGAACAGGGTTAATGAAGGCTTGGGGCAAGAAAGGGCACAGACCGTCTGATCATGTGCTGAGATGGTGATCAACGGCCAGGGCGACGAATGGGGACGTTAATACGAAACAGGTGGAGAAATGATGTTTTAGTGTAAAGCCCAGAGTTTTGAGGTTTCAGGAAGATACATAGAATAACATGGGAAATGAATGAAATAGAGACCATGATGTGGGACCCGGTCATGGATGGAGGGCGATTTAATGTGGACCATCAGATCTCAGGATGAGATCGACGATTGGGATGATGCGATGAAGCGTTAAGGCCGCGTGATGCAAAAAATCTGAATGGGATGCGAGATGCATTGTGGGCCGTCGATCTTGCTTAGATGGATGGATGCGATCAAATATGGAGGCATGGGGACAAAGGGGAGGAAAGCGGTTTTAGGAAGGAAAACTCCTGGTATCGCACGACTAAAGGAGGGTGAGGCGGTTTTTTTTTTTTGAATGCGATATGGGTCCCCAGCTGACACGTGGCACTTAAAAAACCGCCCATATCGCGTACGCTTTGACTGTTAAAGCTCAGACGCAAAACCTGCGTGATATTGATGTGAGCCATTGGATCTGGGATCAAGAGATCCCATGGCGGTGGAGGAGTGCGATACAAGGAACTTACATGGTCAATAGAGTGGGGGACAGCCAAAGGTGGTTTCAACAAGGGCCGTCCGATCTGTGGATGAACGACTGAGATCTAGAGAGAGAGAAACAATAGTGGTGGGTTTGGTTAGTGGTTGGGAGTAACACAAGCCGTTAGATCAAGCAAAATGAACGGTCATGATCTAATCAGAACCGGAGGAGGGAGGGGCCAAATCTCCGATGGGCTCATGAAGCGATTGGCTCTGTACCGTCGGATCTATGGGAGATCGACAGCTACGATTGGATCTAAGGGTGAAAATTCTGGGAACATAGGGCAGAATGATAAGAAATCTGGGCCGTTGGATCTAAGGGATTAAATGGCGAAGATCCAATCGGGGCTCGCCAATGGAGAGGGATCGATAGAGCGGGATTAGGCGATTGCAATGGTGCGATTGAGCGACCGCCGTCTGATCGGGAGACAGATCGACGGCTCTCATGTAATCAGAGGGTGATAGGAGAGAGGAAACGGGCGTGCCGCGGGATAAGCGCTGACCGTCAGATCTTTAAGAGATCGACGGCACAGATCACGGCAAGGGTCTACGGAGTAAAAGATCTCACATCGGGGAAAATCAGATGTAACAAACAAATGTGCCTACCTGTTTCTTCCAATTGTGATTAGCACCCAGGCCTTTAGCATTTGGTTTTGGGCATGGGACATGTGGGGAAGTGGTTAAGAGGCTGGCCGAAAAGAGGCTTAGCCTGTTATAAAGTAAAAAGTGGGTTTTTAAGCCAAAAAATAGGATTTTTAAGGCTAAAAGAGGGATTTGGTAGAGAGAATAAGGGGCTATTAAACCGGCCAAATAATATTTGTGGGGTTTAAAAGGGGATTTATGATGATTTAGAGGGTTAATGAGGAATTATAAGGGGAGAAAGGCGATGAAAACAGAGGTTTAATGGGGATGAAATAAAGGGGAAAGGGACTTTTTGGGCATTCTTCTTCACAAACAGAGAGGCTTTTCTCATGGAAACAACAGTGAGGATTTATCAAAGGTCAAAGGCACAAGGAGGCTTCAAGGATGATGTGTTTTCAGAAGGAATGCATTCCTTGAAGACTCAAAAAACATTTTAGCCCCCTGTTTTCTTGTCAAAAAATTCATAGGGGGCTAACAGTGGCTCCACATGGGGATGGCATCTTCTTGAAGGTGTCAAGAATTCAGAAAATAATATTTGGTGTAGGCTAGATGCCTAGTACTTGACACATCCATTTTATTTCTTAGCTCAGCTACCACAAATCATGAAGACATTACATCAGCAGTAATATTCTCTCAAACAACTACCTACCCATATGATAGTCCTAACATTTTTTCTTCTGGGTGCATTCGGACTTGCAGACCCTTTACATCATCAATTCTTACAAATATAAAAATAAACCTATTCTATTTCTACCCTTATTAATCCATGAGACCAGATTAAATTTTTGGCCTCATAGTTTCTCTACCTAAACTGCATCTGCTAGGATTAAACTGTCTAACAGACTTCTTCTCTACATTCTAAGATAGAAATTGAAAAACAATCAAGCCAGGATTAGACTGTCTGGCTTGCTGTGTGCCATGGCATAAGGACAAAACTGCTCATGGACTGACACTTTACAGAAATTTAAAATCACTAACTAAATGCTCATGGATTGAGATTTATTGAGATTTTCCTACCTACCCTACTCTAACTAGAGTATTTACAAGTCTAGCTTTCAAATATTGTCTTCCAATGCAACCAGTCGCTCAAGCGATCCCATGACTGGTCTTTCTTGCTCAATTCCTTGAGCATGATGGATAGGCAGGGCCACTCCCATTCTTTCTATTCTTGAACAACAACTTCTAAAATTTTTCTTGTTGTCTACAGCATGCTGTTCAAAATTACCTTTGATCCTTCTTCAAATTTTTGCAGGAAATAAGCATAAGGATCATGAAATGATACTTGGTTATGAATATTAGGCAGGCAAGCTTCAACCAGAATTTATTTTTCTACCACTGGATCAAGATCAAGACTCTCTTGAGAAAGAGAATCTCCTTCATCTTCTTCATTTTCTGAACTGGAGGACTCATCATATATTGCAACTGTGTCCTCTTGGAGCTCTGACATATTCTTCTCTGATGGGTTGAGCTCTGTGAAAAGATCCTATTAGGGGCCCATGATTTGGCTGTTTGGCAATCCAAATGACAGGGTAAAATCAAACCAATCTTTGGAGCCCAAGGACCTAGCCTTCCTGGACTCAGAGAGGGTTCTCTCTATTTGTGTAAGGGATATCTATGTGTTTTGCTTTTTATGTTTCTGATTTTAGGCTAGTTGTGAATTAGGTTTTTTGGTTTTTCTTTTAGGTTTGTGAGGAACTGATCAAAGACTAAGATAGATAAAAATATTGTCAGATCAACTGGGCTATGGGGTCGAAAAGGTCAAGAAAGCTTCAGATGGTGATACAAGGTATGTTGAAGGGCCAATTTGATCAAGGTAAAATGGATCTTTAGGTAAAATGGAGTGGGATGGACACTAAATTTGTAAATAACAAAGGATTTCAAACATAAATAGTTCAATAGCTAACATAAACATGGTAGGGCTAACCATTAATCATGATAAATGTAATTATAAACTGATAAATGCATAGAAATAAACATTCAAGCAATACATAGAGATATATGACTCTCTAACTTTAGGAAATTGCTATCGGACTTTGGGGAAAGACAATTAAGACAAACAAATAACTCAAATCACTATGAGGAAACGCCTAGAAATAGTATTTCAAGCTATCACGCACTTTGAAGTAAGATTGCATAGTTTTAGGCAAAGGGTAAGATCAATACAAGACCTCCTTGGTTAAACTAAGACAATCAAACAATCAAAGAAAAGTTTCAAAAGTGGAGCTATGACTATTCATGAGTAAATAGGGCATACCATGAATCATACTTAGAATGCATAAAACCATAAAAGAAACAAGCAAACAATTTCTTCAGTTATCAAAGAGCAATCGAGGATTCTTTGATATGACTAAGAAGGAAGAAAACATAGAAGCTATAAAGAAACATGAAATCTAAGGTGCCTCCAAGGGCATGTCTCAAATCTATTCTCTACTGTCTTATAGCAAGCAAGAACATGAAATATGTATGAAAACTAAGAAGCATAACAGAGAGGGACACTATACCATTTTACCAAGTCAAGGAATCCAACAACAGTCCTCTTTCATCATCCAAAACATTCAAGAAGTATCCAATGCATGAGACAAGTGTTTCCTCCAAGCCTGTATAACCATATATTTCTATATATCATCAAATTCAGCCTTATTTACAATGAAGTCTCTTGGAATATATAGGCCAAGATAAGGGAAAACCTCCTAGTGCAACTTGCAAGCTCATTGGCCCATCAAAAATATATGATTTTGTCCTTGAGGCTTTGCAAATCCCAAGGCACAAAATATCTATAAAAATATCCTAAAAATGCTAAAAAAGGAGATTATATTGACTTTTTCTAACTAACCATGGCCAAAAAAGGCTAAACGCACATTATGAAAATCCACTTCAGAAAAGTGCACTTTTCACAAAAATACTTAAGAAATATATCAGCAGAAAAACCCCTGTCTTGTCAGAAAATTTTTGAGGCCTTCCCGATGTCGAAACGAGGCCCGTGATAGCTCGCTGGAAAGCTATAGATGTCTATTTTCTGAAAATTCTTTGTTTTCTCCAAACTGATCAATGGAAGCCTATGAAAATATGACCTGTGTGAAAAAATTCAAAAATTAGACTTTGCTGATATGCGGGGCAAAGTGTTGAAAAAGGGACTATTTTCCGCCATTTTGGGGGACCAAATCATCTTCAATTGATCTGAAAATCACTGATCAGATGCCCCTAAAATTATGGCATCCAATGATTCCATTTTCATCCTTTGAGGATGTCTCAAACAGAAATGACGATTCCCATGATTTTTAGCAAAAAGCCCAAAAATGTCAAAAAACCAAAACTCGTTGAATTTTGCCCAATTTTGGCGAGCATGACCCTCATGGGTTTTCAGACGTATGTTGAGAATCAAAGGCCAAAATTTGAAGCCTTGATATGTATTTCTTTTTTTTTGGTGCTTAGCGCCTCTTTTGAGCCTCCTTGAGCTTTTCTTGTGTGGCCTTCAATTTTCGTTGGGCGAACTGATTAAGCTTCTTATAGTGCCTGGTCATTCTTCTTTAAAGGTCCAAATCTCTATTGGCATTTTCCAACTTCTTTTCCAAGTGATCATTCACCCTTTCAAGCCATGATTCTCTATTTTTTTTTGTCTCTTGGGTGAATAAAGTAGTGAGAGGAAAATATTGGAAAAGGGCAGCCTCTTCCTCTTTTTGTTTCTCTAAGGCTCTTCTGAGTCCCATGGTCCTTGGCCTCTTTCTTCTTGGATGATCTTCATCTTTGCTATCATTGAACTAGCCCATGAGTTCTTCCAACTTCATTTGCGCCTTGGAGGCCTCTTTTTGATATTTGATAGCCCGTGTCTCATATACAGCCATGTGGACACTCATCTGGTTGTTTTGTGTTTGCAGAAAGTGAATGAGGTTTTTAGACCTCTCTAGATCTACCCTTAGATCATGAATTTGTTCTTCTCTATTAATCAAGAGAGACTCTAGGATTCTGGCTTCATTGTCGCTATCATCACTGTTTATCTGAATTATGTCAAAGTCCCTCTCTTTCTCATGGCTACTTTCTTCCTTCTCCTTTCCCTTGCTTTGGGTGGCCTTCTTGGTCTTCCTCCTCTTGGGTAATTCAACAATGGATTGCTTGGGCAACTTCCCTTTGCTTCGGAGGGGTCCAGTAAGATTTGGAGTTACAGTTTGAGGCACCTCTTTCTTGATGTTCGGGGCTTTGTCACCTTTGGAGAAGAAAGCATGGCCCCTTGCTTAGGAGAGGCAGCTAGCACATGCTCTATTTGCTCTTTTCCCTTGCTACTCCCCTCATTATCCTTGCCACTGTTTTGACCTTTTTCATGAATGCTTTGACTGTCACCATGCATGTCTTTTTGATGGCTGCCCTTTTCACTCTTGTCCCTACTTTCTTCAGGACTTTTAGGCTCTGTATCCTTAAGGTTTTGTGCGTCATCCTCATCATTTTTGGTGTTGTGAGGGCTACCAATATCCTCCTCTTTGTGGCTGTTGTGTTCCTCATCAAACTATTTCATTTCTTCATCATTGCCCTCTTCATTGTTTTTCTCTTCTTCATGGTATTCTTCTTCATCAATGTGTTGCCTTCCCTCACTTTGTTTTTCTTCACTTTGCTCCCTTTGACTTGGATCCTCTTCACTGTTTTGTTCTTTATCACTATGTTGCCTTTCCTCACTGTGGTCTTCTTTCTCATTATGCTTCTCTTCATCATTATGCTGCTCTTCCTCACTATGCTCTTCTTCTTGTTCAATCATGGGAGATTTTAGCTTCTTAGGAATTGGCTTACTAGAAGAAGGAGAAAGATGCTGAGTGGAAGGTGAAGGAGATGCATGGGATGAAGAAAAAGTGGCAAAAACGGGATGTGTAATGAAAGTGTCCCAAGAGATTCCCTTCTTCTCAAGTTGATGAAGAATGACAATCTTGATAAGGGAATGATGGAAAAGACAAGCTGGTTGCTAAGATGGAGGTCTCTTTTGAACAGTGGAAGCCATCTTTTCAATACTTCTATGGAGGAAAAAGGGGGGGTTTAACAATTGGGCTCTTGTGAAGTGCATGAGCAACCGGACATGGTAAGCATAGACTCGAGAAAACCTTCCCTCGCATGTGAAATATTTCATGATTATCTTCATGAGGGGAGCATAGCTGGTCAACAAATATGAAAAAGGAAATATGGATGGGCATGCATCCCGATGCTCTGGCTTCAAAAAGGGTTTGTATTGATCTGAGTCTAGGTAGCTCTGCTTAAACCATTTTTCTCTGACATATGGGATTTTGGTAGCTCTGAAAATGGATCTAGGAGAAAACTTGAAATCTAAGCCTACCAGCTGAAAATGTTTTCTTTGCAATCTCAAAGCACATAGATGTGTTAAGGGGAGATAAATTTTCACCTCCTGAACCCTTTGAAAAAAATCCAAACATCCAACTTCATGAAAGTTAAAAAGAATTGAAGGATGGGCATTTACTTCCTCAGTTGAAAAAGGTTCATACCTTTTGTGAGGGCCACTTCTGCTATCTTTTCTGGGAGGCATTTTGCTTTGGATACTATTTGCTGGCTGACTAAGACAATGGCTGATTCAAATGGTTTCTGAAATAGTCTCCCAACACCACACCTTGTCCTCTTTGCAAGTCACTGTGCTTCTTGTTGAGATTGCAACAAGATGATGAGCTTAGTTAAAAGAGTCGCCTTCTCTAAGTGGGCCCGTAGGCTATTTTTGGTGCAAAGTCTATTTTTAGACTATGTCTACTTTTAAACATATGGATCATATTCTATGAGTTGCAGGATGCTATTTGTGGATGGTTGGTCAAGTTGGAAAAAATAGATGGACTTCTATTTTTAGACATATTGGGCGGAATCTATTTTTAGATTGCCAGTCTAAAAATAGATATGTCGAATATTATTAGCTCTTAATAATATTTGGACTCTAAACATTATCTTATTCTCTTGGAGCACTTCAGTTAAGTGCACAGATGTGGCACAGGAGCTGACAGAAGGAATTACGCTATTCCTGAGGGTTAAGTGGAGCTATTGCATGGATACTTAAGTTAGAACTCATGTGACAGAGTTTGGTGGAGTTGATTGAGGAGTTAATGGAGTTGTGTTCAGTTTAACTAATCTAAACATAGTTGAGCTAGTTGTATTTAGTCTAACTGATTGATACACTAGTGAAGAGTGGTGTGAATTAATTATTAATTAATTCACTAATTATAAACTCATTAATCAACTAAATAATACATCAATTAACTTCAGTGCATGGACAGTTTTAGTGGAGATCAGTGCAGAGATAGGTGAAAGAGCAGGTTAACTATTAGTTGTGACTATACTGTTGCATATTTGAAACTACCAATGATTGGAGGAGCCCATGAGGATTTCACAGTACAAGCTAGGTGGTTTATGTTATTTAATGAGCCATCCTATAGCAATAGAGGTTGGCTATCAGGTGGCAGATATTGGAGCATGTGTTTTGCTAGATCTAGCTTGATTAGTGTGTAGCAATTAGAGGTTGTGCTGAGAGCTTGTGAGGAGCTTTGTACAATGATTATTACATGATCTCTATGACATATAATATACAGATAGTTGGGGGTTTTCAGCTTTAAGCTTTCCCATGAAATATTGTGTTCATATGTGTGAATGTTTATGGTTTTAATGTGCGCATGCAATTGATTTTATTTCCGCAATTAATGGTCAATGGTAGAAGAGATTCTGTATTGTGCATGAAGATAAAATAGTGTGTGATCAGGAGAATCTTGGTGAATAATATATCATTTTTTCAAAATTTCTACATGGTATCAGAGCAATATTGATCATTGGAGCAATTGCAAAACATTGAAGTGGTTGAGTTTTGTGTTGGTGGAATTCGAATTTGCAGTAGTGTTTTCTTGGTGTCGAAGTTGAGATGCCTTTCAACGGATTGCGATTGGAGTATGCCCTTGAGGGTAGCTCGAATTATATTGCATGGAAGGACAGGATAGAGGCGGTGCTGGATGACAATGGGTTGAAGGAGTTCATAGATGCAGAAATTCCAAAACCTGCTTCTGGCGATGTTGCCGCACTTGACGCATGGAAAAAGAAGATAGCAAAGTGTCGAAGGATTCTGTCGGAAGGTGTGAAGTATCACATAGTGTCAAAACTTCATGGTAAGGCTTCTCCATTATTGATGTGAAAATATTTGACAGATTTATTTCAAAGAAAGAGCGACCAGAGGAATTTGGCGCTCAAGGATAAACTTAGAAACATAAAAATGGAGAAAGGCGACTGTATGCCCAAGTACCTCACGAAGTTCATCCAATGCAGGGATGAGCTAGAAAGTGTGGGGGTTACTGTTGATGACAAGGACTTGGTGAGCTTGGCTCTCGTTGGGCTTCCGAAGAGTTGGCATTCCTATCAAGACTCTGTCAATGGTCGGGAGAAATTTGCAGGATGGGAGCGACTTTGGTCGGATCTTGTGCAAGAGGAGATAAGGCAAAATACCAGGGACGGATCTTCATCAAAGAACTCATATGAAGAAAATTGCACTTTGGCTGCCAAAGAAAATAAGGGGAAGAGCAAGAAAGCTTCTCAATCCGGTGTGAAAGGCAAGAAGCAAGACATTTCCAAGGTGAAGTGCTTTCACTGTCACCAACACGGACATTACGCCACTAGTTGTCCACAGAAGATGAAAAATAAGAAGGCTACTGGAACTGCAGCTGGAGAGGCCTTAGCCTCGTATTTTTAGCTGGATTTTTCACTGATCACATGCTTGGTCTCAAGTGTGATGGGTTCAGTGTGGTTTCTTGACAGTGGTGCAAATTTTCACATGACAGGAGATCAAGATTTGTTTACTGATCTAGATGAGAAAGATCTTGGAGTGCACATCGAGATGGGCGATTATGGTAGATACAGTGCGACCGGTATCGGTACCATTTCCTTTGAGAGGGAGTCTGGTAAACCCTTCGTATTGAAGGAAGTGATGCATGTTCCAGGATTGAAGAAGAATCTTATCTCTGTGGCGATGTTAGAAGACGAGGGATATGATGTTGTCTTTAGCGAGGGAAAGGCTTTCCTATGCAATAAGGCAACTGGTGAGACCCGGAGGATAGGGGTTTGAGTTAAGAACCTTTATCAATTATAGGTAGATGGCTGTGCAGCAATGGCAGGCAAGGCAGAAGGAGTGGTGAGCCAGGATGAGGGCGAGTTGTGGCACTGGAGATTGGGCCACCTTCACCATGGAGCTTTGAAGATACTGCAACAGATTTCTACTGGGCTTCCTAAGGGTACTCTTATGCAGTCAGATCAGTGCAAGGGATGTACCTTGGGAAAATTTGTGAAAGCCACCTTTCACGAGAAGGATAGTCGCGCCACGACGATCCTTGAGAGAATTCACACAGACGTGTGTGGACCTTTCTCAGTAGCTTCGACAGCAAAGCACAAGTACTATGTGATCGTTGTTGATGATTTTTCTCAGAAGTGCTGGATCTTCTTCATGCAAAAGAAGAGCAAGACATACTCAAATTTTTGTGAGTTCAAGGCGCTGGTGGAGAAAGAATCGGGGAAGCAGGTGAAGGCTATTAGGAGCGACAATGATGGTGAATTCATCTCTGGCGAATTCAAGGACTTTTGCAGCGCAGTAGGAATTCGAAGAGAGCTCATAGCACCTCATAACCCACGGCGGAAACGGGGGTTGCTGAGTGGAAGAACAGAACGATCGTGGGTGCTGCATGGGTGATGTTGCATGATCAGGGCCTTCCCATACACTTGTGGGCTGAGGCATGCAATACTGCAGTATATGTGTAGAACCGTTGTCCTCACGGGATACTTGGCATGAGTACACCTGAGGAGGTGTTTTCTGGTAAGAAGCCTGATATTTCCCATTTGAGGATTTTTGGTTCACCTGTTTACATTCATGTGACTAAGGATGCCAGGAAGAAGCTAGAGCCGACTGCAGAGGTTGGGATATTTTTGGGGTACACTGATACACCCCACAACTATTGTGTGTATTTGCTAGACAGTCGCAATATTGTTGTGTGACGAGATATCAAATTTCATGAGGAGAAAGCCATGAAGTGTTCGCTTGAGATGGAGCCACACTTGCATGCGGATGAGGCGCTATTAGTTCCTAAGGATGGTCTCGGGATGTGGATCAGCCACAAGATGAGGTTCATGGAGTGGAAGAGACCACTCATGCGAGCGCCAACCATCGAGAGGGCGGAAGCGCACTACATAAGGCGAAGCCGGCGGCTCAAGATGCAGAGAAGGTTGTAGGAGCACCTACATCATAGCGCAGATAGAGACAGTCACCTGATCGGTACACTAGATACATGGCTCTCATGAGTCAATGTATCGTGACAGAGCCATCCTCTTTCGAGGAAGCTATGGAGGATCTCACATGGGTAGATGCCATGGTGGAAGAGTATGATTGGATTGTCAGAAACAAAGCATGGGAGACTGTCCCAAGGCCGGAAGGGAAATCGGTGGCGGGTTCGAGATGGATCTACAAAGTGAAGCAGGCAGCTGATGGGAGTGTGGAGAAGTACAAGGGAAGATTTGTTGCCCGAGGCTTTTCACAGATCGAGAGGATCGATTATGAGGAGACCTTTGCACTTGTCGCAAGGTATTCTTCCATACGGATGATTCTTGCTGTCTCAGTGTAGATGGGGTGGCACATTCATCAGATGGATGTGAAGACTACATTCCTCAATGGGGTGATTGAGGAGGAGGTGTACATAGAGCAGCCCAAAGGTTTCGAGATCTTCAGCAGCGATTCACATGTGTGCAAGCTCAAGAGAGCGCTGTATGGGTTGAAACAAGCACCTTGTGCTTGGTACACATGGATAGACAGTTATTTCACCGGACTTGGATTCTCCAAGAGTGAGGCGGATCCTAACCTATACCAGATAGTGGTGGAGGGTAATTTTTTGATCATTGTACTATGTATATGATTTGATCTTGTCGGTGATGAAAAATTGATACTCTCATGCGGGGCGATCTTGCGAAAAGAGTTTGAGATGGAGGACTTGGAGTCTCCTTCATTATTTCACAGGATTGGAAATTTGGCGGCACGATTAATTAGACATTTTGTTTTCTCAAGTAAAGTATGCCGGGGAGATCTTGGAGAAGTATCTTGGAGAAGTTCAACATGCATGGCTGCAAGCCTGTTGATACTCCTCTTCCTGGTGGTTGGAGGAAGGAGGATGCTACTTCGGCAGAGGTAGTGGATGCCACTATTTATCGACAATTGGTGGGGTCGCTTATGTATCTGGTCAATACACGACCCGAAATATGCTATGTTGTTAACCAGCTTTCACAAGCTATGGTTAAGCCTACCAAGCTCTTTTGGAAGGCAGGAAAGCATGTATTGAGATATATCAGAGGCACATCAGGATATGGATTATGGTACAGACAGTCGGATGAGGTGAAGCTATGTGGCTTCACGGATGCAAATTGGGCAGGGAGCCCAACGAACATAAAGAGCACATCTGGAGGTATTTTCAGTATCGGGTCGACAGCATTTTCTTGGTACGAGCGGGGCGAGAGATCAGAGTCGCACTCGGTTCGGCGGGCGGAGTATATGGCAAGAGTTTGGCTACAAGTGAGGCTATATGGATGAGAAAGATCCTGGTCGGGTTGTTCGGTTCACACTTAGATCCTACTGTGATTTATTGTGATAATCAGAGTTGCATTAAACTCTCGGTTAATCTGGTATTTCATGATAGATCTAAACACATTGATATCCGGTATCATCATATCAGAGATTGTGTGCAGCGGAAGATCATGTTACTTTCATACATTCCTATGGAGGATCAGGATGCTGATATCTTGACGAAGGCGCTCACCATGAGCAAATTCGAATACCACAGAGGCAGGATAGGGGTGGCAGATAATCCTCATCTTGTTGAGAGGGAGTGTTGAGATTGCAACAAGATGATGAGCTTAGTGAAAAGAATCACCTTCACTAAGTGGGCCCGCAGGCTATTTTTGGCGCAAAGTCTATTTTTAGACATATGGATCATGTTCTATGAGTTGCAGGATGCTATTTGTGGATGGTTGATCATGTCGGGAAAAACATATGGACTTCTATTTTTAGACATACTGGGCGGAATCTATTTTTAGATTTCCAGTCTAAAAATAGATATGTCGAATATTATTAGCTCTTAATAATATTTGGACTATAAACATTATCTTATTCTCTTGGAGCACTTCAGTTAAGTGCACAGATGTGGCACAGAAGCTGACAGAATGAATTACGTTATTCCTAAGGGTTAAGTGAAGCTATTGCATGGATACTTCAGTTAAAACTCATGTGACAGAGTTTGGCGGAGTTGATTGAGGAGTTAATAGAGTTGTGTTCAGTTTAACTAATCTAAACATAGTTGAGCTAGTTGTATTTAGTCTAACTGATTGATACACTAGTGAAGAGTGGTGTGAATTAATTATTAATTAATTCACTAATTATAAACTCATTAATCAACTAAATAAAACATCAGTTAACTGCAGTGCATGGACAGTTTCAGTGGAGACCAGTGCAGAGATAGGTGAAAGAGCAGGTTAACTATCGGTTGTGACTATACTGTTGCATATTTGCAACTACCGGTGATTGGAGGAGCCCATGAGGATTGCGTAGTACAAGCTAGGTGGTTTATGTTATTTAATGAGCCATCCTACAGCATTGATTACACAATAGAGGCTGGCTATCAGGTGGCAGATATTGGAGCATGTGTTTTGCTAGATCTAGCTTGATTAGTGTGTAGCAATTAGAGGTTGTGCTAAGAGCTTGTGAGGAGCTTTGTACAATTATTGTTACATGATCTCTATGACATATAATATACAAATAGTTGGGGGTTTTCAGCTTTAATATTTCCCATGAAATATTGTGTTCATATGTGTGAATTTTTATGGTTTTAATGTGCGCATGCAATTGATTTTATTTCCGCAATTAATGATCAATGGTAGAAGAGATTCTGTATTGTGCATGAAGATAAAACAATGTGTGATCAGTAGAATCTCGGTGAATAATATATCAGTTATTCAAAATTTCTACAATTCTTTGATTCCAACAAACAAGTACTTGTCAAATGATAACCAAAATCAATTTATCATTATGTTTGGGCAAAGATCTTGAAAAAGATGTGTTTATGGTTCTTTGTCAAAACAAGGATTTATTTTGTTTTGGCACAAAAATCCTCCCCTCAAGCACTACCCCTTTGCTATTCACTGCCCTTTAAAAGGTAAACAAAAACATCTTTCAACTGACTTGAATACCTTCACAGCAGACTCTGTTTTTGGACCTTGGGGCTACAACAAACTTTACTATCTCACAACACAGAAATGAACTTCTTATATTGACCAGGCCTTCATCCCTTTTACGACTGTCTAGATGATCATTTAGAAATTTTTTGAGACCTCTGTAACCTCTGTTTATCTGTCTAGAAACTGTGTATAGTTTTAGCTTTTTAATAACGCAAAAAGAGCTTTCAAATTCGCCTAACAAACCTCCCTTTTTTAATGTTTTATCATTTACTAGCCATGACCAAAGAGACCCTTTTCAATTTGACAAATAACCTATCTTCCTTAATCACTGTGTTTGAGCACAAGGTTTAAACAAGATATGTTGGTGGTTTTTGTTTGAAGTGGAAACTCCCTTTGTTTTGGCACAAACACCCTTTCCTTCAAACACTATTCTTTGCCATTACTACTTTTGAAAGGTAATTAGGGCTCTTAAAACTGATAAAACAACTTCCCCTATCACTGTGCTAATGTTTGATACCCCCAACAATTTTTTTTTTTGATTTTTTGACTAAAGACCCAATCTTCGGATCACTGCTTCTCTCTTGAAAACATAGCAAGAAAACACCCCTTTTTAACCTCAAAATTCATCAAGGAGTGAGGAAAATACCTTGGAAAATGTTTATCGATGTTTTTGATCATTTGGAACAGCTCTCAAAAGTGTTTTTGGAAGCCCGGAGGATGAGCGACATGTTTGCAAATGAGAGCGTCGCACAGATGGAGGCTATTGGGTGTTTTTCGGGCACTGGTGACTAAAGATATAGGCGTGCCATGCGCCGCTACAGGCGTGTCATGCTGTAGTTTAAATCCTTTTCTCGAGCGCTCACAAGTGTGCTGCACACACCTATAGGCACGCTGCACAGGGTTTTAACTCTGTAAACTTTGAAAAATGCTCGAAATTGCTTCTTTCTCCCGTGAGCAGGCTAAGAGACGTTTTCTTCGTGGTTTGAAAATGATAATGGGCCTTATTAAATGCTTTCTCTACCTTTTTATTCAAATGAGCTCAAAAAACCTTTGTATTTACTTCGTAAGGGTTTGAATGCCCTTTGAAAAAGGTTTTTGTTATATAAAAATACAACTCACCTCCTTGAGTTATATATCACCCTTTCTAAAATACCATAAAGACCCATTTTCGGACAAGACTTATAGACATAATGCTCTAGCTAACTTCCTTTGCAAACACTCATATGCATGAATTTTTTGAAGTAAAAAGGTCTCCTTAAAACAAGATTTTTCTCACTGCCTTTTTATTAAGGAAATAACCCTGTTACTGTTTGTCCATTCTGTCTTTCAAAAGGATCATTGCTCAAGAACCATATCCAAGATTGCTGAACTATTAGGCACCTTATATTGACATTTTCTTTTTTACTGTGGGTAAACCCTTAGTTCCACTCACCAAGTCTTGACTTACATCTGTATATCAAAGAGAAGGATTTTAAAGACCCTCAATGCAATCATATACAATAGCAGAGTTTGTTCATATGTACATAAAGAGGTCTTGTCTATGACTGTGGTATGCCTTGTTTCTTTGAATGTTGTCTTGACTTTGAGACATTTTTTCATACCCTTCCTATCATTTTGATGAGCCTGTTCCAAGTTTTGGAAATTCTAGCCTTTGGTTACTCTTCGAAGGAGACTTTTATAGATAAAGAGAAAAGACTTCTTTTGACACCCTTGTATCATTGTTTTGATGATTTCACAAATGGATTCAAACCATGAACCTTCAGTTGCTTCCCACTGAATTTCAATTCTTTCTTTCAAACAGTGAACATCCTTTAAGCACCCCTTGAAACACTACTGCTGTATCAGTCGTTTCATCCTTTGGAGGAAGTGGTGTAAACAAGTCTTTAGGCCATTTGAAAAACTGTTAGTCTTGTTCTCTTTGAATGAGGCTATACCTCTATTCTTGACCCTCTGATTTCAAAATGAAGGAGGCCTTTATCATATTCCTAACCATCTGCTTTTAAATGAAGGAGGTTAACATAATATTTCCAAAACATCTGCTCTTTATACTAGAGGAGGTTTACGACAAGTGACCCAACCATCTGCTCTTTATACTGGAGGAGGTTTACAACAAGTGACCCAACCATCTGCTCATGCTTGGAGGAGGTTAACACAGTCATGCCATTTCATCCCTTTTTCAAACTGTGTCATCTTTCCTTGTAATGCATATCTCTTTCTTGACTGTGTTTGCAGAGGTTTATTGAATTTTCTCTCTGACTAGCATTCTTATCCTAGGCTCAATACAACATGAGAAGCAACTGTCTTCTCATGTTTAGTTTGATAATGTCTTCTGGAATATTTTTTCATCTTTTCTTCTGAAAGAGACACTGAAACACTGTAGATCAACATTATATCAGCTTGGCTTTTGAAACATGTACTGCTGAGACATCAAGACCTTTTAGTGGCACGACCTATGGGTGTATCAAGCTTTGTTTTTTGCAGATTAAGTGCCAATTCAGGGTTGGCTGGTATTGAACAAAATATTTTGGCTCAGGAGGCTTTTGCCAAGGAAGGATTTCCTAAGGTGCCACTACCTAACTTAGGGGAGATTTTGACAGATTTTGAGTATTCTCTTTCGTATGAATAGATCTTAGGATGACATATGACCAGAGGTAGGGTGGTTGACTTTTTATCAATAGTTAGTTAATGAATGACCCGGGGATGAGGGTAAATGACAGCAGATGACTTTAGCTTATGACAGCTCATGGACAGGATTATATGACAGAAACTAGATAGGACTTGACAACTAGGTTTTTTCTTATCATAGGCTGACTGAAAAAAGGTAGGAGGACAAAAAATGTTTAGGGGTGTTTTCTAGATGACAGATTTGTCAAATTGGAGATCAACTTCTAGAAAACTTGGCTTTAAAAACTAGTCATCATCAATGGGTGAAAAACATTGATGACTAATAGTGGCTCCATTTGGGGAGGGCAGCTCCGTTTCAGGAGGTGTCCAGAATTTCAGATCTCTTTCCTTTGAAGACCAGTTCCTTTATCCATTGGCGCAAATTTCTTTCTTCCTTGATGTTATTTCTGAAAATTGATAGCATGATTAGCATCAAAGTCATTTCTACCTACCCCGCTACATTTCCTAACATTTGTTTCTCCTTTCGGGTGCATTTGGACTAGCAACCCTTTGACATAATATTTTTGAAAAATGACACTATCTAGTTCTACACTTATATCCACCGAGAGTTCAGATTAAGCTGATGAACTCCTTTGTTTCTTTACCTATGTTGGATCGACTATCAAGGTTAAGCTGTTTGAAAGGATTTTATTCTATAATCTAAAACATGAAATTGAAAAATGACCAAATCAGGATTAGACAGTCTGATTTGTCATGAACTTGTGGGATGAAAGACAAGCTACACACAAATATTATTTTGCATAAAATGAAATCTAGAAAATCAGGGCTAGGATACACAATTTGTTTTTCATCCATGATTTCCTCTTTGGTTCTATTTTGAGCATGTGGAACCAATATCTTTTCCTAATCTATCTTCTTTGACAAGTCAAGCTTACACAATATTGACTATCTCTCCTCTCACTAACTTATTAGCATATAAATTTAAAACATGTTCAGTTATGATTAGGCTAGATAAATGAACAAGACATTTTGAGCACTAGTAGTGGCATTTAGACTTGCGCACTTTCAGAATGACTATTTTTTGAACATGGGGCTTTCTTTATATTTTTCAAACTTCCCTCTTTTTCTACTTTTCTATTCTTTTTGAATTTTCTGTTTTTTTATTTATTTTTCAAACTATGATATATAAAATGATTGAAAATGTTTAAAAATGGAGCTCTTGAGAAAAATAATGCTTTAATGTCCTACCATTCACAGGACCCCCAAAATTTTCAGTCCTATCGAGTTCTTGCAGGAAAAAGGCATTGTTTCCACTAACTGAGCTAATGATGAAAGGCCCCTTCCATTAGTTTTCAAACTTGCCATGTTTACCTTTGTCTTCTCTTCTAGAATCCCATTTTAACACTTTGTCCGCAATCTGAAAATCATTTTCCTTGGTCCTTCTGTCAAAAATATGTTTTATCTTGTCTTGCGCTAACTGAGCCTTTTAGTAAACTTCTTCTCTTGTTTGCTGTAAATGGATAGTTTGATTTACCCTCCTTTGCATGTCATTTTCTTCTATTTGAACTTCTTGCAATAGGTTCATTATCAGAACCCCTAAAGATGTTGGGAAAATGGCATCCATGCCATACACTAGTTGGTAGGGAGACATACCGATTGATTTTTTGGTGGTTAGTCTATCAACCCATAGTGCATATAGTAGTTTTCCATGCCATGCTTTTTGATTTTGTTCCAGAAGCTTCTTGATGACGTTGACTAGGATTTTGTTAGAGGACTCAGCTAAACCATTACCTTGAGGGTAATAATATGTGGAATTTCCTAATGAAATGTGATATTTGTAACAGAAGTCAAACATTCTTTTAGAGGAAAAGGCAGCAACGTTATCCGTGATAATCTTCCTAGGACAGCCAAATCTAGATATAATGCTGGTTTCTAGGAACTTAATGATGATTGGATCAGTGGCATTCCTAGAGGGTATGGCTTCTATCCATTTGGTAACGTAATCAGTGGCTGTAAGAATCCATTTATGTTGAGCAGATGAAGAAGGGTGAATTTCCCCAATAAAATCTAGACCCCATTGCTGGAAAGGTCCTTCAACTATGATGGGATGTAAGGGCAGAGGTAAAAGCTTTTTCTTGCCATCAAAAATTTGGCACTTATGGCATGTCATAACTAGTTTTTGAGTGTCAGGAAATAAGGTAGGCCAATAATAATCGGCTCTAAGTATTTTGTTAGCTATGGTTTTCCAGTAGAGATGACCTCCACATTCTCCTTTGTGCATTTCGTGCATAATTTTCTCTGCATCATACTCAAGCAAACATTTAAGCAGCATACCAATAGGATTTTTCCAATACAGAACTCTATCTATAATGAAAAACTTTAGGGATTTTTGTTTAAGGAATCTTTCTTTTGTTTTTGATAAATTTGGAGGAGCATTTAGATAAAATAACACATAAAGAATATTTGCATACCAAAGTGAATTTAAAAACACTTCTTCAACATGAGGGCCATGCATTCTTCCTGTTCTTCTAAGTTGTCAACAAAATTTATATCTAATGCTTGGAGGTTAGTTTTGGCCATTAGTCTTGCAAGTCCTTGTCCTTTAACCAGTTTGGTGGGTCAGATTTCTAAGTCATATTCTAAGATGATAGCGATCCATTTTCCCCTTTTACCATCAGGATCTTGATTTAATATGTCTTTGGTGACGAAATTAGGAACGAAAGAAATGATATGAGAATGCAAGATGTAAACTCGGAAATCTTTCAGTGCTTTTACCAATGCAAATGCCTGTTTTTCCATGATGTTGTATTTTAAGGGAGCATCTCTTAGGGATTTGCTAAAAAAGGCAATGGGTTGTTCTTGCCCTGCTGCGTTCTTTTGTAACAACACGACAACTATCGTGTGTTCCGATGCAAATGAGAAAATGTAAAAATATTTGGTGAAATCAGGACTTATCAGTACCGGTGTTTCAATTAGGGATTTTTTAACTAATTCAAAAGATTTTTTGGCTTCTGTAGTCCATTTAACCCCAACCTCTTTTTTCAACATGTTTGTGATATCTCTCAGAAGTTCAGCAAGATTTGGGACGAATATTCTTAAGAAATTGATTTTTCCGATAAAGGATTGCAACTCCTTTATGTTTCTAGGGTGACTTATTTGTAATATGCCTTCAATTCTCTGGGGGTCTGTTTTTATTCCATATTCCAAAATGATGTGACCTAGGAGTTTTCCTTCTTCGAGACCGAAAAGTGTTTTCTTGGGGTTTATGGATAAACAATATTTTCTACATTTGTTAAAAACCTTTCTCAAGTGAACCAGATGCTTTTCATCTGATTTGGAATATACTATGATATCGTCGAGATATATGACTATGAAATAACCTGTGTCATCTGAGAAGGCTATGTCCATGTCTCTTTGGAATGTGGCACAAATATTCATCAATCCAAAATGCATTTTAACGTACATGAAAGTGCCCCAAGGTGTGGTGAAAGCCATTTTGTGTTGATTAGTGGGGTAAACCAGCACTTGGTTGTAAACAGAAAAACCATCAAGTAATGAGATCCTTTTAGCACCTACTACCTTTTGAAGTATGTGGTCCATTCTGGGCAACAAATAGTTTTCTTTTAAACAGGCTCTATTCAGATTTCAGAAATCGATACAAGGTCTGATCTCACCAGTTTTTTTCCTAACTGATACTAGATTTGAAACCCATTCAGAGTATCTGAGGGACACTATTATCCCAGCATCATACATCTTTTTTATTTCCTTTTCAACCAAAGGTAGTAATACTGGGTTTATTCTTCTCAACTTCTGTTTGAAAGGCTTCTGGTTTTCTTTGAGGGGAATCTTATGTTGAATGATGCTTGTGTCGTATGATTTCAAATCTTGGTATCCCCATGCGAACACATCTTTAAATTCTTTAAACAACTTGATGTACTTCTATTTTATGTGAGGAGGGAGGGTTTTGGACAGTTTGATATTTCTTGGTTCTTCCGTGCTTCCTATGTTATATTCTTCTATGTCAACCTCGGTAGATTCCATTTTTGGCTTTTTGGCCACATCGCTAAAATCAAACAATTCCTCTAAAGGTGCAAGCCCTCTGGGTATGGTGTCAATTTCACAGTGTAAGACTTCAAGTTCTCTTTGGTCTATGTCCTCTCCTATCTCAGTTTCATATGGATGATTTACCAAGTTTACATCTGTCTAAGAAGGTAAATTTGGCTCTTGATCTTGATTTTTTACAGGATTCTTTTCTTCATTTTATAAGTCTATTTTGGTTACTTCAAATTCATTCCTAGATTGTAAAAAATCATCAACTTGATCGTCATCTTTGAATATTTTCCAATGGTCAATATTGTCTAGTACTGTAGGGCGATGTTTGACCTGAATACTGTATTGCTCATTTAGACATGGTATTTGGCCATTGCTTGCAGCAAAGGCGAGCTCATTGGCTAGGCTATTTTGAACCTTAGGAATATAAGTGAGTTCATATTTCTCAAAGGTTTTGAGGATGTCTAAAGCTGCATTCCTATATTCTCTTAGTCTTGGGTTTTTTGCCAAATATTTACCTTTGATTTGTCTAATTACAAGTTCTGAATCTCCCTGGGCTGATATTTTCTTAGCGCCTAAGTCCTTAAGTATGTGCAGACCAAGGAGAAGGGCCTCATATTCTGCAATGTTATTAGTACATTGGAATTCTAATTTGAAAGAATGGCCTTCATTAGTATTTTGTATCCAGATTCCGGCCCCTGAACCAGTTTTTCCACAAGAACCATCAAAGCTTACACTCCAAAAAGTCTATTTTTCATACATGATACTAAGCTATTTTTCATATTTCTTGGAGCTTTGGTCATCAGTTTCTTCATTTGGGGATGGGAAATGTTGTTTTGATGGTTTGAAATCCTTTTCATTTTCTTTTATCTGCTCATTTATATCACTTTCATTGTATAAGATAAAATAATCTAATCTGGAATGAATGGAATAAATGGGAGTGTTGTTTGGCCTATCCCGGTTGCTAACCATGTATTTCATGTGAGTTTCTTGGTACAGTCTCCTAGTTTGGTTGAAAATTGGGATGGTAGCGAATGACATATCCATTTGAAGGTTACCTTGTATTTTGGCAGCCCATGATCTTGATAATAGCATTCCATACTTAGGAGGAATATCGGCCACTACTACGTCCATGACTACATTTTTTGTTGGTAATTGTGTTAAAGCAAAACCCAGGTTCTTTATTAGGCCTAAGCATTTGACCCGACTTGAATCAAATGAGTACAGGTCTTTGTAAGGTTTAGTTACCTCTAGACCCAGATTCTCCATGACTACTTTAGGCATGAGGTTATGGGAGGCACCAGAATCTAACATGGCGTTATGTAATATCTTTCCCTAGATGTTCAAACTTACATAGAAAGGGGAAACAGTTCCTTCTTGGTATTCACCTTCTATTTCGGGACCGAATAAAAGCTCGGGTTTGTCATCAGTCAAATTTAAAGTATCTGCCTCATCTCCTATGTTAAAAACTTTGAAGATTTTAGATCTATACCTATCTATAGTTATTAGCTCAGTAAGGGGTATGGTTATTTTTATTTTGGCAATTTCCCCTTCAAAACTAAATGGCGCTTGTAGTTTGGATAGATTTGTTTCAGTTTTTTTAGCCATGATTTTCTCTATGTTATTAATTTGCTGAATTTGGTTTGGGATTTTGTTCAACACAACCATCTTGGGAATCTTGGTAGAGGTACTAGGAAAATTTGAGCCAAGGTTTGTCTGAATAGCTTTATCTTTGTTTTGGTCATTTTTATTGACTACGATTTTATTGCTATCCACTGCTCTTTTAAGGATGTTATCAGGGGTTTTGGTAATAACAGTGTTTGAGCTACCTTTCTTGGAGTTGTCTTGGTTTTTTCAACTACTAATATCATACTTCCTGTGATCTTCTATTATGGTGTTCTGAAACCTTACAGTAGGATCTTCAGGGTCCTCATAGTTGGTTTCATTTTGATTCGGAGAGAAGAAAGCTTGTTCTTCTTCTGTGAGGTAAACCTCACCCTCGTTATCAAAACCTATTAGGTTTAAATGACTTTCATCAATGGGTTCTGTATCCCTCTCTTCTTCATCAACATAGTTTTCATTAAAGGGTGGTCTGATTTGTTGGTTAGTTTCCCTTGGTTTGTTTTGAGGCTGCTCTCTCCTAAAGTTTTGGTTCCGGTTCCTGTTTTGAGGGTTTGGCTGGTTGTCCCTAAGAGGTGTCTTTTCACTTATCTTTTCCCAAATTTTTTCCATGGAGCTAACCAAGTCATCTATTCTAGGATCTAAGGAAGGGACTGAAGGGGCGACCTCATCCCGTTATGTGACTTTCCTTTCTGATATGGTCCTAGCTCTCTTTTCTGCTAAGTTGGCTTCTACACTTATGGCCACTTTTTTCATTTCCTCTAAGGTTGGGGGGTCCTGGTCTCTTAGTTGATAAGTCATGTCTAGTTCAAAACCTTCAGGAAAATTTGCTAAGGCTGAGCCAAGTGGAGGTTTGAAGTGAGGCGGTAGGGCATTATAAACACTATTGAACCTAGTGCAGTAGTCCGAGACACTTTCCCCATTATCCCTTTTCATATTGTTATATTCAGACAAGATTTGAATGGGTTTTTTTCTGATTTCCCACCTATTTATGAATGTTTGGTAGAGTTTTGGGAGATCATGTATGTTGTTTGGAGTTAAGATCTTAAACTATTTTTGGGTTCTCTGCCTAGGCTTTGGGCGAACATCCTCATTCTTATGGTCTCGTCTTCTATTTCCATGTATTCAAAGGCATCGCTAATTCTATCTACATGTTGTTGGGTGGTAGTAGCCTCAACTCTGGTAAAGTGCGGGATTTTGGATTGGTAGTCATGTTGTAAAGGTGCCAAAGGGTGTGGTAACACTAAAGGTGCATGCCAAGCTGCCATGGCGGGAGCTAATGGATGATTTACAATATGAGGGCTTGTAGTATGAGTTGAGGTGATTTGAAAAGTGGTGGTTTGGATGGGTGTGGCGGATGTACTTGGGCTAGTGAACTGATTTTGAGCAGATCTGGGGTGGTACAAGCCAAAGTGGTGGATAAGTTGAAAGTCGGGAGGTGTAGTAGGTGAGGCTTCTCTACTAGGACTCTGTTGCAAATCTAGGGGCTCAAGATCATCAAAGTTGATTTTACTTTGTGACTTGCTTCTAAAAAGGGTTTTTGCTGATTTTAAGTCAAATGGGGAATCCTGCAAGGATGTGAGATGTTCAGGTACTGATCTTGCTTTACGGATGGACCTATCGGTAGCTAAGTTGCCAATTTCGGAAACTTTCCACAGAATCTTCTCTGGGTTATCAACTATGATAGGGGGATTTGGGTCTGGATGAGATCTGGTATTGATTCTGTGTGAAGCCAGATTTCGAATTTAGAGTTTAGAGAGGATGGTATTTGCGATTGTTTTGGATAGATGGCCTCTCTAGGGGTTTTTCTAATGTGATGGATGGTCAAAACAAAAAAGAAGGTTAGTGGAGTCACTAGGTGGATTTCTTTGAGATCTATGGTCCACCACCAATACTATCAAAGATGCTTTTGGGAAAAAGTTTTCTAGAAAACTTTGAGGTGAAGAATTGCAAGGAAGAGTGATCACTTAGTTTCAACAATTTGCTAGACTGTTTGGACAAGCTAAAGATTCTATTTGCAAGTTTATTTCTGTTCATCTCCTATGTTTAGGTGAAGTTTTTTGAATCACTAAGTTATACTTAGTTTTTCACTGATAATAGAGTTTACACCATGAATTTTAAGTTTTTGGAAAGGATGAGTCAACAGAAAGGTATGGTTTATGAAATTTTTTGGTTTTTATGGAGTTTTAGGCCTACTGGAGGCTAGTGGAGTCGCCAAGTGGAACTTGGTTGTTTTTATAGAGATGTACTTATGGTCCACCACCAATAACTAGGAAAATTCAATTTGGGGATGTTTTTGGGGTTTTCTTAGTTTTTTGTGTGTAGCCTATGAGGTTTGGAAGAGTTTCCTATAACTAAAACATCATTTTGCTAAGATGGTGAAAAAGCTAGCTTCTACTCTTCAGACAACACTTAAGTTTTTCTAAGTGTGATTGAGACTTTGAGAGTTACTAAGAAGTACTTAGATTGTCACTAACTCGGAAGGTCCCACCGTGATCAACATTATGTTAGGGAGCGATGGGATAAGTCCACAAGATAGTATTCTCAAAGGTTTCTGAAGGTTTTTAGGGAATCTAATTTTGTTTATCACTCAGAGTCCCACCGTGATCACCATTATGTTAGGGAGCGGTGGGATAAGTCCACAAGATAGTATTCTCAAAGGTTTCTGAAAGTTTTTAGGGAATCTAAGTTTGTTTATCACTAAGAGTCCCACCGTGATTGCCATTATGTTAGTGAGCGGTGGGATAAGTCAATCAGATAGTATTCCTAAGGCTGCTGAAAAGTTTAGGGAAGTCTAAGTTTGTTTATTACTCAGAGTCCCACTGTGATCACCATTATTTTAGGGTCTCGTGATTTGGCTGATTGGCAAGCCAAATGACAGGGTAACATCAAACCAATCTTTGGAGCCCAAGGACCTAGCCTTCCTGGACTCAAAGAGGGCTCTCTCTATTTGTGTAAGGGATGTCTATGTGTTTTGCTTCTTATGTTTCTGATTTTAGGCTAGTTGTTGATCTAGGTGGATATCGATGGCCACCCACCTATTCCATTTGGACTAGCACCATCAATTCTTGCAGCTTTTCACATTCAGCACAACTTACTATTTTTAGCAGGTTTTTGGGTCCTCCACTCCCGAAGCTGTTTTGGGGCCTTAATGATCCAGGTGGATATTGGTGGCCACCCACCTATTCCATTTGAACCCACACCATTAGTTCTTTCAGTTTTCAAGTTGCAAAAAAACTTACTATTTTTAGTAGTTTTTTGGGTCCTAAACTTCCGGAGCCGTTTTGAGGCCCTAAACAATGTTTTTTGGGAAAACGGAGAGCAACATGGGTCCATGGACCGATGTTTCTCATTCAAAAGTTTTACTCCTCGGATAGATCTTTCTAATGAGCTATTTAGCGCGTCAAGCGGAGATCGGATGCCAAAGTTACGCCCCCGGGAAGTTGAACCACCAATTTACCCAAACGGGCGCCCACAATTTTGGCGCCTCATCTCCTACGGTTAGGTTTTTGGACGTTTCGGATTCTACATTGTTTCTCAACAATAAATAGGCCCTCGAGCCTCATTGTAACATAGTTCAGAGGTTTGTAGCCATCACATCTCTTCTCAGAGATTCGCTACCAGCACCCTAGCTATTTTATTTCCATAATGCCTGTAAGCATATTTCTATTATTTGATATTAATGAAATGAAGCATTATTTCCGCTGAATCTCTATGTTCATGGTTATTTTTGTATTTTTTTTCGTTCCTGCATAAATCTGGATCAGTGGTATCAGAGCGGGTCTGCTCTTTCTTGTTTTTCTTTGCATGTCCCCAACGCAGTCAGGGTATAAGGAGTTAGGGCTCGATCTAGTTGAACCCTTGCAATATCAACCTCGCAAACCCTAACGACCTCCCATGGCAGAAGAAAAGAAAGATGAGGGAGCATGAGATCCTATCAAAATATTGCTCGAGGAGGCCCTCGAGAAACAAAGGAATGCGATGATGGATAACTTTGCTCAAATCTTTCAGCGACTGCCCACATATGGCGCATCTGCATCCAACGGCCACTCTGGAGGCGCCACTCCCTTCAAGGTGCAGGTAAACTTCGAAATTCCTATATTTTAAGGAAAAATAGATGCACACGCTATAGACAGATGGTTAAATTTGCTGGAAGGGTATTTCTCGGTCCATGACTTCTCTGACCGAGAAAAGATTATTTTTTCACTCCTCAAAGCTGGCCCCCATGTCAAATACTGGTGGGAAGCCTACTATGAGCAAGAGGGCGAAGGGGAACCCTCTCTGTTGTCGGCCACACCCACTTGGAATTCATTCCGAGACGGCATCAAGGAACAATATTACCCCGTGGGGAGCTATGAGGACAAATACATCCAATGGACCACGCTGCAGCAACAAAAGGATCAAGATGTGCACGAACTGACGAATCTGTTCCATACCCTGCGCACAAAGTTGGGTATTAAAGATTCGGAGAGACATTTGGTGCTCAAGTACCGCGGCTGTCTGCACAAACACATTCAGGAGGAAATGGAGTTCCTCGACATTACATCGCTTGGCACGACATATCGCTATGCCGCCAAGATCGAGCAGAAATTTAAGCAAAAGAAGCGAGACTTTGGATCTGCGAATCCGAAAGGTGCCCCCGAACCGAAGAACAAGGGGCAAGGCCAAAGCAATGTGACTCAGAACAACACCACAAATCCAAAGAAAGACACAGGGAAGTGGTGTGAATTTCATAACAGCCCCACTCACAGCACAAACGAGTGTCGGGCCAAATAGTCTTTGGTGGCTGAACTAAAGGCACCCGAATCAGATGCATTTTCTGATCCTGAGTTAGAACCAGACAAAGGCAATGAAAAAGGGAAGAAGATCATTGATGCGGATCCCAGTGCCATTGTTGCCACCACCAAGATCCAGAAGGAGGGTCCAGAGGATCCAGAGGAGGGGGAGCGCCTCTTCCAATCGCAGATGTGGGTGAAGGGTTCTCCGCTGCAGTTTCTCGTCGATAGCGGAAGCCAAAAGAACCTCATTTCAGCAGACGTCGTGAAGCGGCTCGGCCTACCAACCATAGCACACTCGCAGCCGTATACCATCGGGTGGCTCCACCCAGGGAGAGATCTCCGCATCCGCCAGCAGTGCCGACTTCCATACAGTATCAAGCCATTCACGGATGAGGTATTGTGTGATGTTGCTCCTCTTGATGTAGTTGATGTATTATTGGGCCAACCATACTTGTGGAGGCGACATGATGTGTATGAGTCTAGGCCTCATGTTGTTATTATTACTTTGGGAAATAACTTTGTAAAACAACGCAGTAAGATTGTTTCCCAAACTAGGAAATTCGTTTTTCTTACAACTCACTCACAGGGAAAGAAGAATATTGTGGCCACAACCTCGAAATAGGGCTCCCTTGCACGGCTGCAGCAGATGGAAAAAGTCATGGAGGAATACGAGGACATTTTATCCTCACTCATAGAGGTTCCGCTACACTGTCAGGACAAGCACTCCAGTGATCTGACTCCCAACGCACCACCGCCTGATGTTGCCATACATCCTACAAATACACATACAGAATCCAAACATGTACTATCTAAGGATGATAAAGAAACCAAATTTACTAAATGCTTCCAGCCTGTCCACCTGCAGGTCCATAACATCTTCAACACATCTAATACTCAGTTCAACAGAATTTGCCTCATCTCATGGAGGATCTCAATGCAATGGGGACCATTGCTTCCTAAGGATGGGGGAATGATCCAGGTGGATATCGGTGGCCACCCACCTATTCCATTTGGACTAGCACCATCAATTCTTGCAGCTTTTCACATTCAGCACAACTTACTATTTTTAGCATGTTTTCGGGTCCTCCACTCCCGAAGCCGTTTTGGGGCCTTAATTATCTAGGTCGATATTGGTAGCCACCCACCTATTCCATTTGAACCCCCACCATCAGTTCTTTCAGTTTTCAAGTTGCAACAAAACTTACTATTTTTAGTAGTTTTTTGGGTCCTAAACTTCCGGAGCCGTTTTGAGTCCCTAAACGATCTTTTTGGGGAAAACAGAGAGAAAAATGGATCCATGGATTGATGTTTCTCATTCAAAAGTTGTACTCCTTGGATAGATATTTCTAACGAGCTATTGAGCGCATCAAACAGAGATCGGATGCCAAAGTTACGCCCCCAGGAAGTTGAACCACCAATTTACCCAAACGGGTGCCCACAATTTTGGCGCCTCATCTCCTACAGTTAGGTTTTTGGACGTTTCGGATTCTACATTGTTTCTCAACAATAAATAGGCCCTCGAGCCTCATTTTAACACAATTCAGAGGTCTGTATCCATCACATCTCTTCTCAGATATTCGCTACCACCACCCTAGCTATTTTATTTCCATTATGCCTGTAAGCATATTTTTGTTATTTGATATTAATGAAATGAAGCATTATTTCCACTGCATCTCTATGTTCATGGTTATTTCTGTAATCTGTTGCGTTCCTGCATAAATCCAGATCAGTTGTGAATTAGGTTTTTTGGTTTTTCTTTTAGGTTTGTGAGGGAGGAACTGATCAAAGACTAAGATAGATAAAAATATTGTCAGATCAACTCGGCTATGGGGTTGAAAAGGTCAAGAAAGCTTCATATGGTGATACAAGGTATGTTAAAGGGCCGATTTGTTCAAGGTAAAATGGATCTTTGGGTAAAATGGAGTGGGATGGACACTAAATTTGTGAAGAACAAATGATTTCAAACATAAATAGTTCAATAGCTGACATAAACATGGTAGGGCTAACCATTAATCATGAGAAATGTAACTATAAACTGATAAATGCATAGAAATAAATATTCAAGCAATACATAGAGATATATGACTCTTAACTTTAGGAAATTGCTATCAGACTTTGGGGAAAGACAATTAAGACAAACAAATAACTCAAATAACTATGAGGAAATGCCTAGACATATTATTTCAAGCTATTGGGCACTTTGAAGTAAGATTGCATAGTTTTAGGCAAAGGGCAAGATCAGTACAAGACATCCTTGGTTCAACTAAGACAATCAAACAATCAAAGAAAGGTTTCAGAGGTGGAGCTATGACTAGCCATGAGTAAGCAGGGCATACCGTGAATCATACTTAACATGCATAAAACCATAAATGAAACAAGCAAACAATTTCTTCAGTTATCAAAGAGCAATAAAGGATTCTTTGATATGACTAAGAAGGAAGAAAACTTAGAAGCTATAAAGAAACAGGAAATCTGAGGTGCCTCCAAGGGCATGTCTCAAATCTATTCTCTACTGTCTTATAGCAAGCAAGCACATGAAATATGTATGAAAACTAAGAAGCATAATAGAGAGGGACACTATACCATTTTACCAAGTCAAGGAAACCAACAACAGTCCTCTTTCATCATCCAAAACATTCAAGAAACTATCCAATGCATGAGAAAAGTGTTTCTTCCAAGCTTGTGTAACCATATAATGCTCTATATAATCAAGTTCAGCCTTATTTACAATGAAGTCTCTTGGAATATATAGGCCAAGATGAGGGAAAACCTCCTAGTGCAACTTGCAAGCTCATTGGCCCATTAAAAATATCTGATTTTGTCCTTGAGGCTTTGCAAAGCCCAAGGCACAAAATATCTATAAAAATATCCTAAAAATGCTACAAAGGAAATTATATTGACTTTTCCTAACTAACCATGGCCAAAAAAGGCTAAACGCACATTAGGAAAAGCCACTTCAGAAAAGTGCATTTTTCACAAAAATACTTAAGAAATATATCAACAGAAAAACCCCTGTCTTGTGAGAAAATTTTGGAGTCCTTCCCGATGTCAAAACGAGGCCTATGATAGCTCGTTGGAAAGATCTAGATATCTGTTTTCTGAAAATGTTTTTTTTCTCCAAACTGATCAATAGAAGCCTGTGAAAATTGGACTTGTGTGAAAAAACCCAGAAATTAGACTTTGCTGATATGCGGGGTAGAGTGTTGAAAAAGTGATTGTTTTTCGCCATTTTGGGGGACCAAATAATCTTCAATTGATCTGAAAATCACTGAGTAGCCCCTGAAATTATGGCATTCAATGATACCATTTTCATCCTTTGAGGATGTCTCAAACAGAAATGGCGATGCCTATGATTTTTAGAAAAAATGTCAAAAAACCAAAACTTGTTGAATTTTGAAAAATTTTGGCGAGCATGACCCTCATGGGTTTTTAGAAGCATGCCGAGAAGCAGAGGCCTAAATTTGAAGCCTTGATATGTCTTGCTTCGTTTTTGGTGCCGGGCGCCTCTTTTGAGCCTCCTTGAGCTTTTCTTGTGTGGCCTTCAATTTTCGTCGGGCGAATTGATTAAGCTTCTTATAGTGCCCGGTCATTCTTCTTTGAAGGTCCAAATCTCTATTGGCCTTTTCCAACTTCTTTTACAAGTGATCATTCACCCTTTCAAGCCATGCTTCTCTATTGTTTTCTATCTCTTGAGTGAATAAAGTAGTGAGAGGAAAAGATTGGAAAAGGGCAGCCTCTTCCTCTTTTTGTTTCTCTAAGGCTCTTCTGAGTCCCATGGTCCTTGGCCTCTTTCTTCTTGGCTGATCTTCATCTTTTCTATCATTGAACTCGCCCATGAGTTCTTCCAACTTAATTTGCGCCTTGGAGGCCTCTTTTTTATATTTGATAGCCCGTGTCTCATATACAGCCATGTGGACACTCATCTGGTTGTTTTGTGTTTGCAGAAAGTGAATGAGGTTTTTAGACCTCTCTAGATCTGCCCTTAGATCATGAATTTGTTCTTCTCTATTAATCAAGAGAGACTCTAGGATTCTGGCTTCATTTTCGCTATCATCACTGTTTATCTGAATTATGTCAAAGTCCCTCTCTTTCTCATGGCTGCTTTCTTCCTTCTCCTTTCCCTTGCTTTGGGTGGCCTTCTCGGTCTTCCTCCTCTTGGGTAATTCAACAATGGATTGCTTGGGCAACTTCCCTTTACTTCGGAGGGGTCTAGTAACATTTGGAGTTACAGTTTGAGGCACCCTCTGTCCTGATGTTCGGGGCTTTGTCACCTTTGGAGAAGAAAGCATGGCCCCTTGCTTAGGAGAGGCAGCTAGCACATGCTATATTTTCTCTTTTCCCTTGCTACTCCCCTCATCATCCTTGCCACTTTTTTGACCTTCTTCATGAATGCTTTGACTGTCACCATGCATGTCCTTTTGTTGGCTGCCCTTTTCACTCTTGTCCCTACTTTCTTCAGGACTTTTAGGCTCTGTATCCTCAAGGTTTTGTGCTTCATCCTCATCATTTTTGGTGTTGTGAGGGCTACCAATATCGTCCTCTTTGTGGCTGTTGTGTTCCTCATCAAACTATTTCATTTCTTCATCATTTCCCTCTTCATTGTTTTTCTCTTCTTCATGGTATTCTTCTTCATCAATGTGTTGCCTTCCCTCACTGTGTTTTTCTTCACTTTGCTCCCTTTGACTTGGATCCTCTTCACTATTTTTTTCTTTATCACTATGTTGCCTTTCCTCACTATGTTCTTCTTCCTCATTATGCTTCTCTTCATCATTATGCTACTCTTCCTCATTATGCTACTCTTCCTCACTATGCTCTTCTTCTTGTTCAATCATGGGAGATTTTAGCTTCTTAGGAATTGGCTTACTAGAAGAAGGAGAAAGATGCTGAGTGGAAGGTGAAGGAGATGCATGGGATGAAGAAACAGTGGCGAAATCGGGATGTACAATGAAAGTTTCCCAAGAGATTCCATTCTTCTAAAGTTGATGAAGAATGATAATCTTGATAAGGGAATGATGGAAAAGACAAGCTGGCTGCTGAGATGGAGGTCTATTTTGAACAATGGAAGCCATCTTTTCACTACTTCTATGGAGGAAAAAGGGGAGGTTTAACAATTGGGCTCTTGTGAAGTGCGTGAGCAACCAGACATGGTAAGCATAGACCCGGGAAAACCTTCCCTCGCATGTGAAATATTTCATGATTATCTTCATGAGGGGAGCATAGCTAGTCAACAAATATGAAAAAGGAAAGATGGATGGGCATGCATCCCAATTCTCTAGCTTCAAAAAGTATTTGTATTGATCTGAGTCTAGGTAGCTCTACTTAAACCATTTTTCTCCAACATATGGGATTTTGGTAGCTCTGAAAATGGATCTAGGAGAAAACTTGAAATCTAAGCCTGCCAGCTGAAAATGTTTCCTTTGAAATCTCAAAGCACATAGATGTGTCAAGGGGAGATAAATTTTCACCTCCTGAACCCTTTGAAAAAAATCCAAACATCCAACTTCATGAAAGTTAAAAAGAACTGAAGGATGGGCATTTACTTCCTCAGTTGAAAGAGGTTCATACCTTTTGTGAGGGCCACTTATGCTGTCTTTCCTGGGAGGCATTTTTATTTGGATACTCTTTGCTCGCTGACCAAGACAATGGCTGATTCAAATGGTTTCTGAAATAGTCTCCCAACACCACACCTTGTCCTATTTGCAAATCACTGTGCTTCTTTGATGCTAACAAACAAGTACTTGTCAAATGATAACCAAAATCAATTTATCACTGTGTTTGGGCAAAGATCTCGAAAAAGATGTGTTTGTGGTTCTTTCTCAATACAAGGATTTCTTTTTTTTTGGCACAAAAAACCTCCCCTCAAGCACTGCCCCTTTGCTATTCACTACCCTTTAAAAGGTAAACAAAAACATCTTTCAACTGACTTGAAGACCTTCACAACAGAATCTGTTTTTGGACCATGGGGCTGTAACAAAATTTACTATCTCACAACATAGAAAGGAACTACTTATATTGACCAGGCCTTCATCCCTTTTACCACTGTCTAGATGATCATTTAGAAATTTTTTGAGACCTCTGCAACCTCTGTTTATCTGTCTAGCAACTGTGTATAGTTTTAGCTTTTTAATAACAGAAAAAGAGCTTTCAAATTGGCCTAAAAAACCTCCCTTTTTTACTGTTTTATCATTTACTAGCCATGAAAAAAGAGACCCTTTTCAATTTGACAAATAACCTATCTCCCTTAATCACTGTGTTTGAGCAAAAGGTTTAAACAAGATATGTTGGTGGTTTTTTCTTGAAGTGGAAACTCCCTTTGTTTTGGCACAAACACCCTTTCCTTCAAACACTGCTCTTTGCCATTACTGCTTTTGAAAGGTAATTAGGGCTCTTAAAACTGATAAAACATCTTCCCCTATCACTGTGTTAATTTTTGATGCCCCCAGAAACAAAAAATTTTGATTTTTTGACCAAAGACCCAATCTTCTAATCACTGATTCTCTCTTGAAAACGTAGCAAGAAAACACCCCTTTTTAACCTCAAAATTCATCAAGGAGTGAGGAAAATACCTTGAAAATTGTTTATGGATGTTGTTGATCATTTACAATAGCTCTCAAAAGTGCTTTTGGAATCCCGGAGGATGAGCGACATGTTTGCAAACAAGAGCGTCGCGCAGATGGAGGCTGTCGGGTGTTTTTCGGGCACCGGTGACCTGAAGATACAGGGGCACTGCGTGCCGCTACAAGCGCGTCGCGCTGTAGTTTAAATCCTTTGCTTGGGTGCTCACAAGCGCACTGCGCACACCTACAGGCACGCCGCGTAGGGTCTTAGCTCTGTTAACTTTGAGAAATGCCCAAAAATGCTTCTTTCTCCCATGAGTAGGCTAAGAGATGTTTACTTCGTGGTTTGAAAATTCTAATGGGCCTTATTAAATGGTTTCTCCACCTTTTTATTCAAATGAGCTCAAAAAACCTTTGTATTTACTTCATAAGGGTTTGAATGCCCTTTGAAAAAGTTTTTTATTATATAAAAATACAACTCACTGCCTTGAGTAATATATCACCCTTTCTAAAATACCACAAAGACCCATTTTTGAACAAGACTTATAGACATAATGTTGTGGCTAACTTCCTTTTCAAACACTCATATGCATGAATTTTTTGAAGTAAAAAGGTCTCCTTAAGAAAAAGATTTTTCTCACTGCCTTTCTATTAAGGAAATAACCCTGTTACTGTTTGTCCATTCTGTCTTTCAAAAGGATCATTGCTCAAGAACCATATCTAAGATTGTTGAACTATTAGGCAACTTATATTGACATTTTATTTTTTACTGTGGGTAAACCCTTAGTTGCACTCACCAAGGCTTGACTTACATCTGTTTATCAAAGAGAAGGCTTTTAAAGACCCTCAATGCAATCATATACAACATCAGAGTTTGTTCATATGTACATAAAGAGGTCTTGTCTATGACTGTGGTATGCCTTGTTTCTTTGAATGTTGTCTTGAATTTGAGACATTTTGTCATACCCTTCCTGTCATTTTGATGAGCCTGTTCCAAGTTTTGGACATTCTAGCCTCTGGTTACTCTTCGAAGGAGACTTTTATAGATAAAGAGAAAAGACTTCTTTTGACACCCTTGTATCACTGTTTTGATGATGTCACAAATGGATTTAAACCATGAACCTTCAGTTGCTTCCCACTGAATTTCAATTCTGTCTTTCAAACAGTGAACATCCTTTAAGCACCCCTTGAAACACTACTGTTATATCAGTTGTTTCATCCTTTGGAGGAGGTGTTGTAAACAAGTCTTTAGGCCATTTGAAAAATTGTTAGTCTTGTGCTCTTTGAATGAGGCTATACCTTTGTTCCTGACCCTCTGCTTTCAAAATGAAGGAGGCCTTTATCATGTTCCTAACCATCTACTTTTAAATGAAGGAGGTTAACATAATATTTCCAAAACATCTGCTCTTTATACTGGAGGAGGTTTACAATAAGTGACCCAACCATCTACTCATGCTTAGAGGAGGTTAACACAGTCATGCCATTTCATCCCTTTTTCAAACTGTGTCATCTTTCCTTGTAATGCATATCTCTTTCTAACTGTGTTTGCAGAGGTTTACTGAATTTTCTCTCTGACTAGCATTCTTATCCTAGGCTCAAGACAACATGAGAAGTAGTTGTCTTCTCATGTTTAGTTTGATAATGTCTTCTGGAATATTTGTTCATCTCTACTTCTGAAAGAGACACTAAACATTGTAGATCAACATTATATTAGCTTGTATTTTGAAACATGTACTGTTGAGACATCAAGACCTTTTAGTGGCGTGACCTATGGGTGTATCAAGATTTGTGTTTTTCAGATTAAACACCAATTCAGGGTTGGCTGGTATTGAACAAAAGATTTTGGCTCAGGATGCTTTTGCCAAGGAAGTATTTCCTAAGGCGCCACTACCTAACTTAGGGGAGATTTTGACAGATTTTGAGTATTCTCTTTGGTATGACTAGATCTTAAGATGACATATGACCAGAGGTAGGGTAGCTGACTTTTTATCAACAGTTGGTTAATGAATGAGCTGGGGATGAGGGTAAATGACAGCAGATGACTTTAGCTTATGATAGCTCATGGACAGGATTATATGACTGAAACTCGATAGGGCTTGACAACTAGGTTTTTTCTTATCATAGGCTGAATGAAAAAAGGTAGGAGGACAAAAAACGTTTAGGGGTGTTTTCTAGATGAAAAATTTGACAAATTGGAGATCAGCTTCTAGAAAACTTGGCTTTAAAAACTAGTCATCATCAACAGGTGAAAAATACTGATAACTAACAGATCCATGTATTTTTGAGCAGGGGTTTGTTCTATTACTTCCTCTCTTCTAAGAGAAAGCTCCTTGCTTTCATCATGCTAAAAAATATCTTCTTTTTTTTCTTCCTCATCCTCTAAAGTGAAAGACTGCTGGTCTTCGATCACATGAAAATCATCACTGATGATATGAGGTGTAACATAGTGAAAATTCAATGAATCTTCATCTATTACTATGCTTTTGTAACTTTCCCCATCAGTGTCATAGATAGGCTGACTTAGTTCATTACCTCTCTGAAGTTGCAGCCCTGATCTTCCTCCCATGAATCTACTGATGATGGTCCTGCAAGCTCATCTTCCCTCTGGAAACAATTGTCATAAAATAGATCATAACTGGGAAAATCATAATCATAAGCAATGTCACCAATCAAACCTGTCAGATTCTCAGCGGGTCTTTCTTCATTTTGATATGGAAAGGAGTTCTCTGGATCTGCATGATCAAACTCCTCAGATGAATGAGCAAGTGTATCAGTTCTATAAAATATTTCAGAGGTGGACTGTGTATCCAATATTATGTCCATCTCTTCTTTTGTTAATGGAGAGATTTATTTTTTAACACAGACAGAAGAAAAACAGTCCTTTGCTTCTTGTACGAACTGATCCAGAGGCTAGATGTCTTCTTGAACCTCTTCTTGAGCGTTTTCGAGAGCAAGAGAAAACTCCAGACCCAAATCATCATACATGTCTTGCTCATCGTCTAGGTCTGGAGTTGGCCCTTGCTCTGGAAAATTCATGGGTTGTTCTAAATAATCAACATTTGCATTTAAATTAGCCATATACATTTCCAGCACTTCACCAAATTTTTTCACCAGATTTATCACTTTATCCTCCAAAGCTTCTAGATTTGCGTCTTGGTCCATGTTTCTACAAAGAAGATCACTGCATCTTCTCAACCAGTTCAGAGTATTCTACCAGTGGAGTCATTTGGTCTTTTTAGGAATTATAGGGTGTGGAGTCGCCAGGTGGATGAATTTGGATGTTTGAAATAGGTTGTTGTCCACCGACAGTAATGAAATACCAATCTAAAGGCATTGGTCTGAGTTGTCCCCAGTGGAGTTGCCATTATGTTGGAGTTCCAGTGTTTTGGCCAGATTGGCAAGACCAAAAGACTGGACAACATCAAAACCACTTTGGGGCCCTAGGATCTAGCCCGCTTGGACTCAGAGAGGGATCTCTCCAATAAAAACAAAGAATTATGTATCTTTGAAAGCTCAAATGAGGTATTAGGCTAGGTATGAAGCACAAGGGGGGTTTAAAATGATTTGGTTGGTTTTTGGGTTGGTAATTGAGAAGGTTATGGAATGAAAGGAGCAAAGAAGTAGGAAATTTTGGTAAAAGAGGATAGGTTAGGAATGTGCCATCCATTAGGCTATGGGGTCATGAAAGGGAATTACATGCAAAAAAAATAGCCAAGGCTTTCATAGGGCAAGTCATCTGTACTAAAGGATCTTTAAAATAGATGGCGAAATGGAACACTAAGGAGTGAAAGGAAAGGCACAAAGGGCAGCTTAAGATTAGACCATAGGTCATCTAACTCTAGATATGCTTCAACATACTCTAAAAGGAAAGCATTTAATATTTGAACACAGAACTAGGCCTGAGATCATAGAAGTAATTTAAACCTTCAATTCTTTGACACTAGCTCATGAGATCTTAGAAAGGCCAATCTATTTGAAAAGGACCCCAGTGGATAGGGCTCACACTAAATCCCTAGTATCCCAATTCTTCCAGCTCAAACCCAATAAGAACCACTAAGCAGCAAACCTCGAATTCACACATCAGCTAGCAGTGAATAATAGCCACTACACTGGTTAAATTACATGAATTTTCCCCTAGATTCACTATTAACAGAAAAAACATCAAGGATAAGAAGAGAAGTGGGCATTAAGGTACCATGCGGGGGTATATCTTAAGCCTGATTTACTGATCCTTATCTGAAGATCGATGGAAATCATGAATAATGTAAATAAACAATGCAATAAGAGAAACATCACCCGTAATATAGACCAGGATCCTGTGAAATTTTCTTGATTAATTGATGTGCAAAACCAGTCACATACACTGAGCTCAATGGCTGATTACAGTCCAAACTTCTCGTCCCACCCTACTGCATTACAAAATACTCAGCTACCTTCCTCCAAGATTGTTCTAATAGTCAAACGAATCCCTACAACTACAACAACAATAACAACAACAACCTTTGCAATGTGTTCTTCATGATTCTTATAGGAGAATGAGTAACTGTGGAAGTAGATACAAATTGAATGGATCCATTAAGACAGAGTGGGGGAAGGATCGAGCCCACTTTGCTTAATAGCTCTGCGCTGTACTCTGTAGACTTGTTCGGAGTCTCTATCAGGTCAATATTGACCTCAGATGTTTCTTTAAATTCCTTTCTGGCTGTAAGGTACTCTGTTCTGCCTTCTGAAGCAAGTAAGGTGACTGAAGGTCTTCTGGGTTTCCATGCTTCCGTTATTGTTGTCTTGACAGTATTTGGAAGCTTTCTGTCAGTGAAATGACTTTTAGGAAGTCAAGGAGGCATGGAGACTTCTATAGGAAGGTGAATTGTCTAAGAAAATGCGTTCTGCTAACATAAACACAGATATGGCTTGTTTCATGTGCATTGGTTTTCAAACTGCGTTTTCTTCCTTTGAATAAGGATTAAAACATAAAATATTCAATTACGATCTTTAACACCCTTAATCCCTGCTGCTGATACACTGGCCGCTGCTGCAATGGCCTCTTTGTGTTCTGAATCACATTGGCCGTGATTGTGGAAAACAGAGTGAATTCCCACTCCGTATACCCTGCACAATCAAATGAACCAATTAAAAAATCCAGGGCGGCGATGGAGGAATGCTTTGAAGGCCTGTGGAATGGTGGCGCAATGGTGAAAATGGGAGAAAATATTTGTGAAATGGCGAAGAACAGGGCTGATGAAGGCTTGGGGTAAGAAAGGGTGCAGACTGTCTGATCATGTGAAGAGATGGTGATCAACGGTGGGGGTCGATGAATGGGGATGTTAATACGAAACAGGCAGAGAAATGATGTTTTAATGTAAAGGCCAAAGTTTTAAGGTTTCGGGAAGATACACAGAATAACATGGGAAATGAATGAAACGAAGATCATGATGTGGGACCCAGTCATGGATGGAGGGCAATTTAATGTGGACCGTTAGATCTCAGGAGGAGATCGACGGTTGGGATGATGTGATGAAGTGTTAAGGCCACGCGATGCAAAAAAACTGAACGGGGTGCGAGATGCATGGTGGGCCGTCTATCTGGCTTAGATGGATGGCTGTGATCAGATACGGAGGCATGGGGACAAAGGGGAGGAAATCAGTTTCAGGAAGGAAAACTGCTGGTATCGCGTGGCTAATGGAGGGTGAGGCGGTTTTTGATTTTTCAACACGATATGGGTCCCTAGCTGACACATGGCACTTAAAAACCGCCCATATCGCGTACACTCTGACTGTTAAAGCTCAGACGCAAAACCTGCGCGATATTGATGTGAGCCGTTGGATCTAGGATCAAGAGATCTGACAGCAGTGGAGGAGCGCGATACGAGGAACTTGCATGGTCAGTAGAGTGGGGGCCAACCAAAGGTGGTTTCAACAAGGGTCGCCCGATCTGTGGATGAACGACTGAGATCTGGAGAGAGAGAAACAATAGTGGTGGGGCTGGTTAGTGGTCAGGAGTAACAAAAGCTGTCAGATCAAGCAGAATGAACGGTTAGGATCTAATCGGAACTGGAGGAGGCAGGGGCCAAATCTCTGATGGGCTCATAAAGCGATTGGCTCTAGACCATCGGATCTATGGGGGATCGACAGCTGCGATTATATCGGAGGGTGACCAATTGGGGAACACAGGGCGGAATGATAAGAAATATGGGCCATTGGATCTAAGGGATTGAACGACGGAGATCCAATTGGGGCTCACAAATTGGGAGGGATCGGTAGCACGAGATTGGGCGATTGCGATGGTGCTATTGAGCGACCGCCATCAGATTGGGAGACAGATCTACGACTCTCATGTAATCAGAGGGTGATAGGAGAGAGGAAACGAGCGGCCGCGGGATAAGCATTGACCGTCAGATCTTTAAGAGATCGACGACACAGATCGCGGCGGGGGTCTACAGAGTAAAAGACCTCGCATCGAGGAAAATCAGATGTAACAAAGAAATGTGCTTACCTGTTTATTCCGATTGCGATTAGCGCCCAGGACTTTAGTGCTTGGTTCTGGGCACGGGTCATGTGGGTAAGTGGTTAAGGGGCTGGCCGAAAGGGTGCTTAGCCTGTTATAAAGTAAAAAGTGGGTTTTAAGCCAAAAAAAGAGGATTTTTAAGGCTAAAAGAGGGATTCGGTAGAGAGAATAAGGGGCTATTAAATCGGCCAAAGAATATTTATGGGGTTTAAAAGGGGATTTATGATGATTTAGAGGGTTAATGAGGAATTAGAAGGGGAGAAAGGTGATGAAAACAGAGGTTTAATGGGGATGAAATAAAGGGGAAAGAGCATTTTTGGGCATTCTTCTTCACAAACAGAGAGGCTTTTCTCATGGAAATAGCAGTGAGGATTTATCAAAGGTCAAAATCACAAGGAGGCTTCAAGGATGATGTGTTTTCTTAGGGATTGCATTCCTTGAAGACTCAAAAAACATTTTAGCCCCTTGTTTTCTTGTCAAAAAATTCATAGGGTGCTAACAGGTTCCTCCACATAGCAGAAGCAGGTGGATACGGTCGTGGAAGAATACAGGGACATCTTCTCCTCACCCGCAAGGGTACCCTTCCACTGTCAGGTCAAGCATTTGATCGATCTAACTCTCGGAGCACCTCTACCCAACGAGCCGATATATTGTTGCTCCATTCTAGAAAATTAAGAGATCAAGTGGTAAATCCAAGATTTTTTGCAAAAAGGGCACATCTGACCAAGTTCCTCACCTTTTTGGAGCTCGATTGCACTTTTACAGAAGAAGGATGGTACCTAAAGGCTCTGCATTGATTATCGGGCAATAAAAAAAATCATTTTCAGGAAGAGGCATCCAATCCCATGGATTGATCACCTTCTGGACCAACTCACGGGGGCCAAGTATTTTAGCAATATTGATCTGAAGTTTGGCTATAACCAAGTTCCAATAGAGCCCATAGATGTATGGAAGAACACATTCAAATCCAAGGAAGGAATTTTTGAATGGTTGGTTATTCCCTTTGAGTTGAAAGATTCCCCTGCTACTTTTATGAGGCTAATGGATGACATCTTGCGGCACTTCACCATTTCGTTCATGGTTTTTTATCTAGATGACATCCTCGTCTTCAATAAGATTTGGGAAGAACAGCTACAACACATTCTACAGGTCCTTCATATGCTTCGGCAACACAAACTGTGTCCTAGCTTGGAGAAATGCACCTTTGGCATGAGCCAGATCATATATTTGGGTTACACCATAGATGAGCATGGCATGCATGTGGATCTGACTAAGATCCAAGTCATTCGGGATTGGCTAGCCCTAACCACTCTAATAGAGCTTCGCAGTTTTTTGGGCCTTGGAAATTTTTATTGAAGGTTCGCGTTGGGATTCTCCCATATCACTTAGTCTTTGAGTCAAATTACTCATGATGAAGCGAAAGTAAATTTTTCCAGGTTTGAATCCCAACATAAGGCGTTCGTTGAGTTGAAGCACCTCCTCCTCTCTGCACTAGTACTCACACTTCTAAACCTGCAACAACCATTTGAAATTGAGACAAACACCTTTGCCTATGCTATTGGTGTAGTCCTTACCCAGCACGAGCATCCAATGGGCTATCATAGTGTGACACTTTCCTATACAATCTAAATGTACCCCGCCTATGATAAATACATGTAGTCCATCACGTAGGCTTGTCGGCAATGGTCACATTAAATTTTGCAGAAGGAGATGATCATCCACACTGATCACCAACCTCTTCAGTTTATACAAGAACAAGGGAAGTTGCAGACCGATCGTTGTTAAGTCTCCATTTTGGCCATTTTTCACACCCTTCCCAATCCTTACTTCTCTTATTCCTAAACTCCTTCAGGCCTTAATTATGCTTAGTTCGGCCATATTGTCTAGTTTTGGCTAAAAGGGTACTTGTTAGTATGAATTCTTTGTCGAAGCGTACGAAAAAGAACCACTTTAGCTACGCATAACTAATAGCCCTAACAACAATAATGGCTGCAAAACATCTTCAGATCTGCAATTAGTAGTTAAAGTGCTGCAACAAACGGATCTATAAATGGAAAGACATTAAGCAGTAAAGTAAAGAGTTTGCTCCATGCATCCAACAGACAAGACAAGAACACGATTTTTGAATGAATTTTTATATTACAGGGCACCTGGGAGGAAACAAGAAGGTGTATCCGGATCTCCTCAATGGGATGGGTTCTTTGTAGTCCTCAGCACTTCAGATCTAAGCTTTCTCTCTCTTGTAGATGTAGAAAACCCAATGTAGAAGGTAGAGCTCAATGGGAGCAACAATGGCAGAAAAATGAGACCAAGTGTATAGATCCAGAGTGATCTAGTATGCAACAAAAGGTGAAGAATGAAGGGGAAAACCCTCCTATTTATAACAAAATATTGAGTCATTCTAGATCTTGGTGCATGATTAAAATAATGTTAACCAAATCTAGATCCACCTCTATGGAATATTTTATTATTATTTGTTGGAGGGAAAGGGTGTTTGACTTGGGTCAAATCCCTTGATTAGTGAAAAATAAATAAATAAATGATTTATTTATCTTTTTAAGGAAGTGGTTGGGATATAATCGAATAAATAATGATTTAGTTGATTAATGGTGGTTGATTTGGTCATATTTAACAAGGAATATTATTTAAATAATTATTCCTAGAAAATAATAAGATAACTATGGGTTTATCTCATTAATTTCTTTGTTTTTGGGTTAAACATGACTGGGAATAATATTTAAATTATGGTTTAATTAATTATTCCTTTTGGGGTTTCCTAATTAACATAGTGAAAGCAGTTTTACTTGGGGTAAAACTGGTCTTACATGGTGTACTTGGGTCCATCTAATGATGAAGAGTTAGATGACCAAAAAATGGTGTAACAGTACTATAAGCCTAAGGTATGTTAATTTAACATAATAAGTGTCATTTTCCCTTAGAATTAACGTATTCTTTGATGTAGTTGTAACTATTACTAAATTACTACTTCCATTGATCCAAAACTTATGTGCAGATTTATTTTGATTTGAATTAGTTCCACAAAATCTTGAAGACAGCTCGTGAAGCCACATTTCCTGTAGCCGTTGCAGATTTCCTGCAGCAATTCTGAATTTCCTGCAGCCATTGCAGATTTCCTACATCAGCTGATTTCCTGCAGCAACATTAGTGGTTGACTGTATTCTACTTATTTCCAGATCCAACGAAGACTTGGGTTTTGTAGGGAATTGGTTGCACATGAATACTATTCCATTGGTTGCTTCGAACCTCTTTTTGGAACAACCAGAACTTGCAGATTTTCCCCTAGAAACCATATTTCCTACACCTTCTACTATGTAACAAAAATTTTCTAATCCATGCTTTCAATCATGGATTAGACTTAACAGAAGCTAAATTCAATAGCCTGGACCTGTATTATTGGATGATAGCTTAGATTAGTCATTCAAGAAAAACATGGGCTTTAGAGATTGTATAAAAAGGGATGTATTTCACATTGTAAAGGGTTTTTGGGTTGGGATTTCTACTGATAAATAATATATCATATTTTAATTGGCTGTATATTTTCATATTAATATTGTTATAACCCAAAAATTCTCAAAACATCATTGTGTCAACTCTGCTTGTGGTCATGATTTCAAGGAGGTCTTAGATAGGTTTTAAGTCATTTCATGATTGAAAGGGTAAGTGATAGGATTTGAGTCTCAAAAATGTCATATTTCATTTCCAAATAAAGTTTATAAGTCTTATTCCATGGTTTAAAGATCCCATCATCCATTTATAAGTTTTAAAAGGTCATTTTTCATTTTCAAATAAAATCCTTTAGGTTCACTTCATGGTAAAATAGGTCATATTTTTCATTTAGGGGTCATTCCATGAAGTTTTGGATTTAATTTTTGCAATCATACAAGAATCCGTGTCTTTGTAGCTCAGCTATTTCAAAAAAGGTGATTTGCGCTACGAAAACAAGCTGTTTTCGTAGCGCACTATGAGGCAAAAACCCTGTGTTTCTATTTTTAGTAGTCAACTTCCAAGGGGGTTCCTGAGCAACTGAAAACTCATTTTTGAAACATGAAAGTATTTTTTCTTCCTAACATACTTAACTACAAAAACCTCTCTCGTTTTCTTCAAATTAATTATGAGGTGGGAGAAATTGATGACTCAACTTGCGCTACAAAACTGGTGAAAGTCATTGAGAGAAAAACTCTGCTTTATGGTTTTAGTAGTTCACTTCAAGATCAGTTTCTGGCCACATGAAAATTTATTTTGAAAATATAAAAGAGAACTCTCTTTATAAAATCTCTAGCTACAATAACCTATCTCACGTTTCTCACAAGTGTTACCAGTTTGGAGATACAAGGCTTTCTTTGAAGCCATATTTTCAGAAATTGGAATTTTCCAGTTTTACACAGGTTGTTCAAAGACTGTGTCTTGGCAGTAGGAGAGGTATTTCAAAAAACCAAGAAAGGTTTTTTTTCAAGACATAATGGTCTCCAAAAGCCTCCTTCCGTTTTTCAAAATACATTATGGGTGAGAAGATAAAATCTTTGTCTCAACATCTATTTTTCAGATGAAAAAGTGCAGTAAAAGATAAATCTTAAATCAGTTTTGATATTAAGAAGAAGATCATTTTTGAAGAAGAACATCTTATAAAGTTAGATAGTTTTAATTTTTTGTGATCATACCAGTCGTGATGCAATTTTGAGAATCCCAAAACTTTAAATTTTTGAAGACTGTGTTAAAAAAGAGCATACACAACAGTTTCGTAGCGCGCTACGAAACTGCTGAAAGTGAAATTTTAGCACTTTATATATGTATTTTGGTGGTAAGGTCTATTGAGTTTCAAGTTTTAATGTTGTTTTTAGATAGATGAGGATCATAGATTAAGATGAAGATTGTAGAACAGAAAAAAGAATGGTTTAAAGGAATATTTTACAATGCTATAAAATTTGCGCTACGAAAACAGACTATTTTTGTAGCGCAGTCAAATTTCATCTCCTTTTCCATTTTTTCGAGGATCTATTTTTGCATAGGTGGAATATTGAAGTTTTAATGAAAATTTAACACATGTCACATATGTGAAACAATCATCAAGGCCAGCAAAGCTGCTCGAATATTAGCATGAAGGTTAAGGGGCTAAAAAGCAAGAACTTTGTCTCCTAGTTTTTAGGACAGTTGGGTCATGAATCAGCAGGGTTTATAACATGACTAAAGACATCATCCAAATTTGACCTCATGAGGTTGCAACTGTCAAAGGAAGCATTAAAGGTTTAGATAAGTTTGTTTTCAAACATGTTTAGGAGTTTCACTCCTATTTGTATTAGGACTCCTAAAAGATAGTTAGCTGTCAACTTGTAATTAATAGTTTGTTTGATGAATAGAATAGGTGTCAAGGATATAATTCAAATTCTCCTAATGATGGCTCATGGAATCCAAGATTGTAAATGCACTATATAAAGCATTAGGTCAAATTCATATGGTTTGGAGACTTTTTGGCCCAGCTGCTACTTTATGTTATGGACTATAATCAGTATACAGAGAGGTTTTTTCTTCTTCACAAATCTAAGTTTCTCATGGGGTTTAATGTTTTCTTGATCTATATGTTACTTGAAATTACTTGCAGTAGATCTTATTACTATTACTCAGAATTCACAACCATGTGCTCTGACTTCCTTTAGTAATGGGATGACTATGTTTTTCCTGTATCTTGTGAGTAAAATACCTTTGAACCACTACCAGTAGATCTCATTGCTATTACCTAGAATTCATAATCCTATGCTTTGACTTCCTTTAGTAATGATATGACTATGTTTTCATGAATCTTGTGAGTAAACTACCCTTGAAACACTAGCAGTATATTTCCATACTATTACTCAGAATTCATAACCCTATGCTCTAACTTCCTTTAGTAATGGAATGATTTTTTGACCTATGTTATTGAGTGAATTGTCTTTGTTAAAAACCCTATTTGTCTCAGCTTCCATGTCAAGAGATATTGCCACTGAATCTATTGACTTGTTGACTCCATAGCCCAATGGTAGTAAGCCTTCATCTTTCAATCTATAAACATACAAAATCACAAACCACGGAGTTAGCCATCTATCTATATCTTATATCATTAACCCTTGACAGAGCCCTCTCAGACTGAGGAGGCTAAGCCTCAGCTAAAATATTGGTTTGAAAGAGTTACTCAGAGTCTACTTGATGAGAAGCCTATCAAGGTCAGATTTTGTGATAACATTTTGGTGCATTTGCCGGGAGCCTGAAGATTATTCATTCCTGAAATCAAGAAGCTGAACTTCTGAAGGTAGCAGTAGCTCAAAATCTGTTCGAGGCTGCAGAAATACCTTGGCGACTCCATTGTTGAAGAATTCAGAATTCATAGATTCATGGTGATTCCACTGGAGTTATGAAGAACTCAGATGCTGCCATTCTTATTTCAAGGTATGTATGCATAAATTTTTCAAGAATTCATGGTTTCCCAAATCATTTTCCCAAGGATACATATTTTTTAAGGAATGGTCCAAAATTCAATGGAGAAGATTTGAGTTTAACTTTGAAGCATATATCAGATTTCTGTGATTTTACCGAGCTTCTTAGAGTCAAACATGAATATTTTTGCATTATATTGTTCTGTGATTCATTTCAAGAGAAATGTAAACAGTGGATTGAAAGTTTTCCTGTCAGATATATTAAGTCATTTGCAGACTTTTGGATTATGTTTTTGGAGGAATGGATAGACAGAATAAAGTTGGTGGCAAACTCTCCTTCAATTCAAGGTTTCAAAAAATGGAATGATGATCATATTAATGAAGAAATAGATGAAAAAATTTCTTTGTCCTTGTCTTATTATCTAAAATCATTTGAGTGCAAGATATAAGATAACATGAAATATTTGGATGAAGTTGCTAAGAACATTGAGAAAGACATTGAAGGCTTACAAGGTCAAATTCAATCATATAGTATTCATGATCATGATCATTCTTTTCAAAAGCTTTCTATGACAAAACACAAAGGGAGAGTGTTTCTACCTTTCTCCTTTGAGATGGAGGAAGAATGCAGTTTTTTTAAAAATAAGTTTGAAAAGCAGTTTGAGAGCACACAACTGATGTCTTATCTAGTTGATCAAAGCATGAATGTGTGGTCCAAACTCTTAGAATGTCATGAGAAGTTTCAAACAGATTATGTATTCTATGGTTCTATAAGTGATTACATGGAAAATATTTACTGTTCAAATTTCCAGTTATATTTTCATCTTGAAGATCAGATATATATCATGCTGCCTCAGTTATTTCAGTATCATGTTTATTTTTTCTTCAAGCACAGTCAAGAGATTCAAGTGTCAGATCAGATCAACGACTGGCTTCATTGGAAGTTTCATGTTCCTTGAGCTACAAATGGAGATTGCAGCTGATAGGGTAGGTAGGTAGGAATGTGCAAATAAGCTCAAGGTAGGTTGATTGAGCATTTTTAGTAGGTACAGTTTGAGTGCTTATTGCAGAGACCATCAAACTTGAGCCCGAAGTGAAGACTATAAAAGTTTGAAGCAGATTGGGCAGAATTTAAGAGTTTTATTTTAAAGGATGGATAGTAGCATTGGAGCTACCGGTTCTTAGTGTACCACAAGGGCACACTATCCCAAGTGGAGCCACTGTTATCACCCAAAAATTCTCAAAACATCATTGTGTCAACTCTGCTTTTGGTCATGATTTCAAGGAGGTCTTAGATAGGTTTTAAGTCATTTCATGATTGAAAGGGTAAGTGATAGGCTTTTAGTCTCAAAAATCTCATCTTTCATTTCCAAATAAAGTTTAGAAGTCTTATTCCATGGTTAAAATATCCCATCATCCATTTAGAAGTTTTAAAGGGTCCGTTTTCATTTTCAAATAAAATCCTTTAGGTTCACTTCATTGTCAAATAGGTCATATTTTTCATTTAGGGGTCATGCCATGAAGTTTTGGTTTAAATTTTTGCAATCATACAAGAATCCACGTTTTCGTAGCACAACTAGTTCAAAAAAGGTGATTTGTGCTACGAAAACAAGTTGTTTTAGTAGTGCACTATGAGGAAAAAACCTTGTTTTTCTTTTTTTTGTAGTCAACTTCCAAGGGGGTTACTGAGAAATTGAAAACTCATGTTTAAACACTGAAACGGGTTTTTCTTCCTAACATACTTAACTACAAAACCCTCTCTCAGTTTCTTTACATTAATTATGAGGTGGGAGAAGTTGATGACTCAACTTGTGCTATGAAACTGCTGAAAGTCATTGAGAGAAAAACTCTGCTTCTGGTTTTAGTAGTTCACTTCAAGATCAGTTTATGGCCACAAGAAATGGTATTTTGAAATTATGAAGGAGGTTTCTCTTCATGAAATCTCCAGCTACAATAAAATATCTCACTTTTCTCACAAGTGTTACCAGTTGGGAGATACAAGTATTTCTTTGAAGCCATATTTTCAGAAATGAGAATTTTCCAGTTTTACACAGGTTGTTCAAAGACAATTTCTGGGCAATAGGAGAGGTATTTAAAAAAACTAAGAGATGTTTTTGTTCAAGACAGAATGGTCTCCAAAATTATCCTTCATTTTTTCAAAATACATTATGGGTGAGAAGATAAAAGCTCTGTATAAACATCTATTTTTCAGATGAAAAAGTGCAATAAAAGATAAATCTTAAATTAGTTTTCATATTAAGAAGAAGATCATTTTTGAAGAAGAAAATCTTATAAATTTAAGTTGTTTTGATTTTTGGTGATCATACCAGTCCTTATGAAATTTTGAGATTCCCCAAACTTTAAATTTTTGAAGACTGTGTTAAAAAAGAGCATACTATATGTATTTTGGTGGTAATGTTTGTTGAGTTTCAAGTTCTAATGTTGCTGGTAGATATATGAGGATCATAGATGAAGATTCAGATTGTAGAACAGAAGAAATAATGGTTTAAAGGAATATTTTATAGTGCTATAAAATCTGTGCTACGAAAACAAATTATTTTCGTAGCGTAGTCAGATTTCATCTCCTTTTCGATTTTTTCGAGGATTTATTTTTGCATAGGTGGAAGATTGAAGTTTTAATGAAAATTTAACACATGCCACATATTTGAAACAGTCATCAAGGCCAACAAATCTGCTTGAAGATAAGCATGAAGGTTAAGGGGCTAAAAAGCAGGAACTCTGTCTCCTGGTTTTTAGGACAGTTGGGTCATGAATTAGCAGGGTTTATAACATGATTAAAGGCATCATTCAAATTCGACCTCATGAGGTTGCAGCTGTCAAAGGAAAAATTAAAGGTTTAGATAAGTTTGTTTTCAAACATGTTTAGGAGTTTCACTCCTATTTTTATTAGGACTCCTAAAAGACAGTTAGTTGTCAGCTTGTAATTAATAGTTTGTTTGATGAATAGAATAAGTGTCAAGGATATAATTCGAATTCTCCTAATGATGGATCATGGAATCCAAGATTTTAAATGCTCTATATAAAGCATTAGGTCGAATTCATATGGGTTGGAGAATTTTTGGCCCAGCTGCTGCTTTATGTTATGGACTATAATTAGTAATACAAAGAGGTTTTTTCTTCTTGACAGATCTGAGTTTCTCATGGGGTTTAATGTTTTCTTGATCCATATGTTACTTTAAATTACTTGCAGTAGATCTTATTACTATTACTCAGAATTTACAACCATGTGCTCTGACTTCCTTTAGTAATGGGATGACTGTGTTTTTCCTGTATCTTGTGAGTAAACTACCTTTGAACTACTAGCAATAGATCTCATTTCTATTACTCAAAATTCATAATTGTATGCTTTGACTTCCTTCAGTAATGAGATGACTGTGTTTTTATGAATCTTGTGAGTAAACTACCCTTGAAACACTAGCAGTAGTTTTCCATACTATTACTCAGAATTCATAATGCCATGCTCTGACTTCCTTAGTAATGGAATGATTGTTTTGACCTATGTTATTGAGTGAATTGTCTTTGTTAAAAACCCTATTTGTCTCAGCTTCCATGTCAAGAGATCTTGCCACTGAATCTACTGACTTGTTGACTCCATAACCTAATGGTAGTAAGCCTTCATATTTCAACCTATAAACATAAAAAATCACAAACCACAGAGTTAGCCATCTATCTATATCATATATCATTAACCCTTGAGAGAGCCCTCTCAGGCTGAGGAGGCTAAGCCTCAGCTAAAATATTGGTTTGAAAGAGTTATTCAGAGTCTACTTGGTGAGCAGCCTACCAGGGTTAGATTTTGTGATAACAAATATAAATATTATGTTTTTTCCATTTTTATGAGCAACCTCTTCAAGTTTTAGAGGGGTTGTGAGTGAGGGAGGGCCCACTTCTCTCACAACTCTTGCAGCGCAGTGTGTGTGTGTGTGTGTTTAATTTATTTTTTATGCAGCAATAATTCTTTCACACAATTAATGCATTCTTTCTTAAGTTCCAGCAGAAAAATGTTAATTGATCAGATGATTGAATTTCTGATGTTAATGTGTTAATCCCATTTGTTCAAATCTTGGATTCATTATTGTCTAAGTCAATTTCTAAATTGTTGTAATTTGATCTTCTATTTTTTTTCCATGGTCAATATCAACAACACCGAGAGTTGTAGAGGGATGTTATGTTCCAATCCATAGCCTTGCTACTAAAGTATTGATATAGGAAAGAAGCATTAGTTTGTGTGTGTGTGAATGATTGATTTATGAACACTTCCAATAATCAGCTTGCATATATTTTGCATAGTATCTCACAAGCTTACCTACCTTGAGTTGATAATTTATGATTGGAAAATCATAAGTGTATAATTTGACTCAACATTTTGGCATCGTTGTTGGGGAGGTGCTAAGGGATGTTACTGAAAGTGTTTTAGTTTTATTTTGTTGATTTTTTTTGCAGGGCTGGGGGAGTCAAAGTGATAAGATGAAGGGAAAAGCCCATGCACCCACAAAGGTCTGTAATTCACGAAATCCATGTCCTGATTATTTGGTAAGTAGGTTTTTTTTTAATAGTTGAATAGGTTACAATATTTTTCGAATTATTTTCATGGTGGTGTGAGCACCACTTCATTTACTAATACACTAGCCAGAACAAGGAAGTTAGCAAGAAATAAGGAAACAAAGAAAGAAGAATCTAAACATGAGGTCTGCAGTCCTGAGAAGATTAATAATTCCAGAGCAGAATCTTTTGTTGGAAATTCTTCCATTTCTACCCATCTTGAGTCTCCCCTTACAAGAAATAAAACATATCTACTTAGTAGTCAACCTGAAGAGGAATTCCTTGTGAACCCTGTCATAGAACTAGAACTCCATACCATTGATTCTGAAGAATCTGTAGCCTTCCAAGGTCCCACTTTTTCTTGGACTAATATGGCTCATCTAGAAGGCACTGATTAGAATGAAGAGAAATTAGTCACATTTGAATTTCCTATCAAGGAGACTGTTAGAGCCTTGTGATGCCTTGAAGCTTGTATGCCCTAATAACAGGCTATCACGCCAGCAGCCATGGAGAAACATTATGGCTCCTTTACTACTGGATCCTACAGGGAGTTCGACAACAACTCATAAATTCACACCTGATAGGATGCATCATGGTACCTTGGTCCTCACTCTCATTAATGGTGATGGGCCTCGCATTGGTTAACAATCGCCATCAATGGCTGGTAATAAAGAGATCATTGCACATTAAACATCAACATATTCATTCATATGCAATGGAATGTACATAGACGGTGGGGAAGTTTAGTTCCAATTCCTTCAGAAGCATCAACAGTTTCATTTCCTGCAAAAGGTTCGACAGACAACTTCATTTCCTGTAGACACAGTCTCAATTCCTGCAGAAGGTTCGACAGACAGCTTCATTTCCTGCAGAAAAATTCTCAATTCCTATAGAAGGTTCGACAGACACAATTTCATTTCCTGCAGACACAGTCTCAATTCCTGCAGCAATGCCCTGGGTTCCTGAAAGACAAAAATCATAGACAAAACATTAATTTTATTTATTTGATATAGTACTAATAGTCATTATGGATCGAAGTTAAGAATTGTGTGATCAAATATCTGATGTAATTTTGAGTTATCATTGCAAGGACAAAAACTTCATCAAGGACTGGACCGATGGAGGTAAGTTCGGTAAGGTATAGCTGGTGATAAGATGCTTGAGGTAAGGTATAATGACACTTTAATTTTTAATAATTTTCATGACTTAGGCTATGGTAACCCTTGTGGAAAAATGTAGTTGAAGGCCATTGCGGTGTAAATCGCATGACTTATCATCATATTTTTGACATTACGGTGGTGGTACTTCCGATGCCTATCCTGCAGGTCGGATCATGATGATCACGACCTGCCGCTCAAAAACATCGTGCCTTGCAATGTTTCCCATTTAACCTCCTCTCTTTTTCAAGAAATCTATTGTGAAGGTCTCAGTCCGCATTTTTTAAATTGTGTGCATTATTCTTTTATGTCGGCATTCTGTGAGCCACATTTGCTTTATCCCTTCCTTCCTCATTCACTTTATCTATTCCTCCTTCACCATGTCCATACCACGAACCCCTCTCTGATTTGAGCCACTGAGCCTTACGTTGCTAGAAGCCAACCCTTGCAATAAGGAAAGGATAGAAAAAGTGGGATGGCTACCCTTCTTTTAGAAGTTCAATGGCCACAACTCCGAAGTAACAAATTTGTTCGCATTTAACCTAAATGGTGATCAAGAACGGGTCATAAATATTAAATTTCGGCTAACAGAGGAGCTGGTGGCGAGAACATGTGGAATTTGGCAAGACGGGGAGCGATGGTTCAAAAACTGGCGCTTCAACAAGGGGATGTGTGCGTATTCCCTTGGGAAAGGTCATTCGAACCCTCACTGGGGAAAGAGTATTCCATAAGAATTTTTTAGGAGTAAGTACCATTACCTACTGTTCTTCCTATAGAAGTATACTTGTGAAGGTCACTATGGCCTCACATTTCTATTTCATATGCTGCTCCTCAAGAAGTTTCGAGATCAACCCCTAAAATTTCCATGTTATTTGAAGATTTCTTTGGCCAAAATGTCCTTGGATGCAAAAGAAAGGCTCTCCCACATAGAGGAAAACCTCTACCACCATGGGTGAGTGAAAATTATCCTAATAGGGGTCCTGCAGAAAAGGAAAAATACAGGGGGGGACTTTCTGACTGAGAACCATTTTGTGGAAGATGGATATTATAGCTCCCCAGCGCTCGAGGAAGAACAGTTAATAGGGAACCCCCAGAAGAATCTGCAGACTCACGAGATACAAGTAGAAGAGGATGTTGGGGATGAAGAAGTAATGGTGACCGGGGAAACCATTGTAAAATTTTCCCAACAGAAAGGGTCAGCTACCCCAGCCAAAAGAGTTGTGAGGAGCCAGGTTACTAGGCTAGCTATGAAGGATAGCAAAAAATGGGGAACACCACCCAAAACGTCCGATGAGAAGAAATAAAAAATCCCCTAGTCTGGCCAAGGGAAAGGAGAAGGTGGAACTGGCCACATTCATCAACAAAGACACCATGTATTTCCAGAGCCTTTCGTTGCAGGAAAGAAAAAACGAAACTAAGGAAGAGCAGCAAGGCCAGGGGGACCTTAGTGTGCCCCAATCTTCTCAGGGGCATCATGAGGGGGAAGTTACTCCCTAGAGAAAACGGTCTCACCGGGAGTTGGAAGAGATGATTAAAGAACTCACCACTTCAGAGTGGACCTTAAAAAAGGAAAACGTGGCCCTAAAGGAGAAGAGAATTAGGATGCAGAAAGAACATGAGGAGTGGCATGAGAAAGAAGCCTGTGTTAGCCCCCTATCAATTTTTGACAAGAAAACGGGGGGCTAAAATGTTTCTAAGCCTTCAAGGAATGCATTTCCTCTAAAAACACATCATCCTTTAAGTCTCCTGTGCCCTTCCCTTTGATAAATTCCCTCTGTTGACTCCCATTATAAGGTCTCACTGATTGCAAAAAATTGTGCTCCAAAAGGCCTACTTTTTCCCCTTGTACCCCTGCAGAATGCCCCATTTTAACCGTTTTTTTCCCCTTGTCAAATCCCCCTCTGATCCCGTAAATCCTCCCAAAATCCCCTTTACATCCTGCACACACCCCTTGTTTGGTTTAATTCCCCTCTTTTTCTCTATCGTTACCCATTTTTGGCCTCAAACTGCATTGAAAAAGGTTGAAAACCCACATTTGGACATATATGGGTCTTAGCCCCCTTCAAGCCAGCCCCCTTGACCTTTTCCCCACGTGACCCGGGCGTCGAAAGCAAGCGCTAGCCCGAAAAGCGCTTAGCACGTTTGGCTATCGGGAGCATTTCCAATAGTTGATTTCCCGACCATCCGATGGTCGTTGCGTTCCCCACAACGTCCACCGTTCACCCCGTTCACTACTTAGATCCCATCACAATCGTCCATTTAACCCACCAGATCAATGGTCAGAGGTTCACCCGTCCTGTGGTCCCCGCGCTGCGCACTGTTCAAAAACCTGTGGTTTCCATTGTACTGTGTTTGGAGGATGGGCGGTAATTTTATTTTCAGAGCGATTCCACTCACCGCCTGACACGTGGCTCCGTCACTATTTCAAAACCGCCCCCCCATCGCGCATTATCGTTTGGAATTTGACCTGGCATGATATGCATATACACCGTCCGATCTGCGTTCATCCATCCAACGGTCATCGCTCCCCGAAGTTGCGCGGAAGATAACCCAAGGAAATCGTACCCCTGGCCCACCATCTGTCGCCCTCCGCTGAATTTTCCACCGTCGATCTCCTCTTGAGATCGGACGGTCTAGATTCATTCGCCCTCCGCCGTGTCCTCAGCCGTCGATCTCCTCCTGAGATCGGATGGTCCAGATTTAACTGCATGCACTTGCCATCAACTGGGTCCTGCCACGTCACCATTCCACATGTTTTGTCACATTTTCCTCCTTCCCCCTATATATTTCATTCAAAGGTCAAAATGTTAATTTTTCACGTTTAATTTTCTGCGCTCCACCACCTTTCACCATGAACATTTTCCGCTATTCGCGACCATTTTCCACTATCATCCTGCACTATTCCGCCATTTCACCAACTTGCACGACTATTCTCATCATCCCTGCTGCATTCACCCACCCCGTGCATGATTTCTTCACCATTTTTGTGTGTTTTGCAGGGTTTCGAGTGACAATAAACCACCATAATTCACAGTCCCTGTCACAGTGATAGAGAACATAGGAAAGGACCATTTGCAGGAGCTAGAATTATGGATAAAGGGCCTGGGAAGGAGCTATGGCAGGATGTGCATTCAAAGGACAGAGCTAAACTCTATCAAACTTCTCCTGAACCATTTAAAGCACAGATTTCACAGTCAGAGGAAATTGTGGGAGCGACAAGGAGTATCAGTGGGAAAACAAAGTGTATAAGGCCTGTAATTGCAGATTTTGAGCCTTAATCCAATTATTAGAAGGAAAAGGTATCGGAATCGAAGACCCCAAGGATCAATCAAAAGGTCCGATGCACAAAAATATAATAGTACTAGGGTTTCATATCAGCAGTACGTTCTTCCATAAAAGGACAAGGTGCCCATACCGTTTGCATTCTATACAGTGTTCTAGGGAGATTTTTCAGCCCTGACAACAGTCCTATGCTACCAGTGCATTAGTTATACAGTATGGCAGACCCTAGCATCATCGTTCTACATTTTTTTCAGTACACCAGAGACATACCTGGAGTAAATGGAAACTTGATGAAGACCACTCCATCATCCAACGAGTACCAGAGATAAATGCCCAGAATTTAAAATGAATGGAGCCTCGGCCCTCCTTGCTATTTCTGAGTTTTAATGCTGCATTAAGTTTTCCATCTACCTTATCTGCTCCACTTGTTGGCGAGGAGTCAGGTCTCGTGGACAAGACCCAGGTTCAAGAGTTGTGGCCAACAAAGGGGTCCGGTGTAGTCTAGGAACACGCCGGCATTTTCACCCTACTCTGGAGAGCAGTGCGTCTCACCCGAGGCGTGCCGCAACCACATGCATAAGGGGATGAGATCAATGGAAAGGAACAAACCCGCAACTAAAGAAGGACAGTGCATCCATTACATATACAAAGTTATATACGCAAGATCACTTAATAAGCATTCAGACATTCGCAAATAAAATTTTAAACCAGCATAAACACATTACAAGCACATGAACATCTTATTGAGACAACAACCTTCCATTGTATTAATCTCTTGGCCAAACACATGATTACATGGCATTCTCTCTGATAGCTCACAAATCTGATACAGATGAATTTCGGAACAGAAAGGTAGAATAGAGAAGATAAGAAACCGTATGAAGAACATGCATGATTCTTCCGCAACTGCTCTGTGCATCTTTCCCTGTCTCGAGCCTCGCAACCTCTTCAGCATGCATTCAACATTCAACATCCTTCTCTTTTCAGCCGAGTGACTATTATTTATTCACCCGCTCTTGCGACTATCAGTTCCTCTGTGGCTTGCGGCTTCTCCTGGCTTCTTTCCTGTTATCTGCGTGTCCCACTTCATGTCTTCTGCTGTGTTTCCTTCATCTGCACTTGTCCCTGTTCTATCTCCAGCTATCGCATGCTTCCGCGCCACCTTGGTAGCTCCGCGACTCCTGGTGGTTGCGGCATGGTCGCGGTTGCCATGTGTATTCCTACCGCAACTCAAAAAGGGTCAAAATTCAAAATGTCTTAGCCAAGATTTCAAAACTAAACAAAAACAAGGGCCCCAACAGGCCCCGACCACAATTCCTTGACTCGTCTGCGAGTCAATCACAAATAACAGTTTCTACTTCCATTGCCCCGCTGGCACCCGTGCTCTGTTCTGTTGTGCCTTCACCTTGCGCCCTTTCCTGCTGTGCTTCACCATGTGGTTGTTCAAACAAGGGCCCCAACTCCGGGACCCGGCGGAGCGCTGTATCTCGAAGCTCGGTGAAGTCCGCCACCGCTTGCTGCCATTCCTGCACAAGAAAGTCGGCTTCTTGAGAGATCCGGGTGGCGGCGGCTTCGTCTATGGTCGTCGGGGCAGCCCCAAACAGCGTGGCAAGCTGGGCTTCGGCCTTGGCATCCAGCTGTTGCATGGCATCAGCATTGGCGCGAAGGGGCGGACGAATTTCCCGGAGGACGTGTTTGGCTGCAGCCGAGTCGGCCTCAGTCTGTTGCAGTTGAAGTTCGAGCTCGTCCACCTGGGTCCGCGGTTGCCTGAATGTCAAGGGAAATTTGTTGCAGCTGGGCAGCGATAGGCTGCGTCTTGACAGTTAAAGCGAGTGAGCACTCCTGCAGACTTCGCAGAAGGGCGGAGGCCGCGGCTGCAGTGGAATGGAAAGTTGCTTGCATACTAACTGCCTGCGTCTGCTTGGTAGTCACCTGTTCTGAATGGACACTCGGTGGATCTGGAAGGGTAGGCCGTGTGGCTAACGCCGCTTGGAGTTCCTGGTTATCCCTGCAAACAACAGTGAAAACAGTCCTGAGGTGGTGAGCCTGGAGTGCTATACTGTCCTCCGCTATGTTGGCAGGAAGTGGGGCATAATGAGCCCTTGCAGTGGGCCATAAGTTGGAGAGCACCTGAGTAGCAATGTTGACCTACTCCTGTAAGTTGGTCTTCTCCCTAGTCAGCTGATTGCGCTATTTAGTAAGCGTCGTGATCTGATTCTGCTGCTCGGTGCACCGCTGCTCCAGCTCTTTGTGAATATGTTCGGCTTTTAGGGCCGCCCGCTGAATGAGTAGGTACATCTGTGCTGTACTCCATGGTTCTGCATTGGTCATGCGGGGAGCGCCCTGCTCCGACATCTGTTCCTACGACGGTTGGCCACTGGCCACTGATCGGTTGGAGGCCTCAAGAGGATGGACCGGCGTCTGCTGCTGCACTGAAGTGGCCATATCGGACTCCGGCCGGTCGTGCTGCGTGGTCTGCTCTGGGGGAGGGGCAGCCGAATCAGCCCCACCATTTGTTAGCCTGGTAGATATAGTAGAGGGAGGATCCTGGGGCATGGCCACGGGGTCAACCGGTGGTACCACGGCTGCAGTACTGGAGGTGACTTCCACCCCGTGGTCACCTCCGAAAAGTTCTCGGATGAGAGAATCGGACACAGTGGCTGACGAATTGGATGGATTGGAGGAGGTGGCAGGTGGTCGGCCGGTGGGGGGAGCGGTGGACGGAGGGAAATAAGTGTGAGGGAGGTGAAGGTTGAGGAACTCTGACGGATCGATCAGAGGTTCCTCCGGAATCAAAGTCGCTGTGGGTGGAGTGGCTGGTGGATCATCATCAGTCAGATCCACCACTGGATCTGTGGCAGCGATGCGGGCCCTCTTGGATGGAGGTGGGTCTGATGAATCAGGTTCTGGGCCTGGTTCGCCCATCGATGTGATGATAGGGGTGGCAGAGGTGAACAGGTTAGTGGGAATGGGAGAAATGAGGGGGGTGGTATTGGAGGGAGCACGAGACCGACCGATATGAAATTCAGCAAAGGAGGGAAATATAGGGGCACCACTTGAAGCAACTTGGGTTGCCACATTAAGTCATCGTACCTGGTCATTGAGGTGCTCGACAATGGGGACTAGTGATTCGGGCAGGTCCGGTGCGGTCTCAGCTGCATCCCGTGGAGGTTCCGCCGCAACCTGTGAGGACCCCGCTGCACTGGTCGCGGCAGGCCGCTGTGCCGGCAGCATCCGCTCAAAGTTATAGCGGGTGATCCCGTCGCGGACGTGCTTGACGACCCCCGGCCATGCAGAGACCTCCCGGTGAAAGGTGTCGTCGTTCAACTGAAATCGGAGGGGCGCCATGTGAAAGGTGGTGTCCGACATGCAAGTTGGCCGGAGGAAGGTGTGCTTGTGGCTGACCCCAAACCACACCTGCTCACTGTACTCATCCAACAGGTGCCTAGGCACCCGTTGCTGGTTGGTCACCACATCTGTCATCATCCCATACTACGCCCAGAATGCCTCCGCATTCACCTGTCTGGTGCTGGGGTCTGTGGACACCTGCCAGGGGGTGTATTTCATCGCAAGAGGCTGGCTTGCGGTCGTCTCCGCCGGCATCCGGACAGGAGGAAGGTGCCATTTCCACATGGCGAAAGCTAAGATCAAGTACCCGTAAATGAAACTGGTGGTACGCTTGTAGTTCTCTTCGCAGGCCGCGAAGAGTTCTTTCAACACAAACGAGCACCGATTCAACTTGGCGCCCTGGATGCAGTGCTCTGCAATGGAGATTGTGTCCAGAGTGCACTCTCCCTTTGTGTAGTGCCGCATCGTCTTGCTAGCGATAAGGTAGCAAGAAAAACGAATTTCTGGCTTATTGATCAAATCAATTTTGGCACCTTTGCCCCCTTGGCGGGTGCCATACTTGGTGTACAGGTCTGAGTCACCCGACTTTCAGGCGCGCTTGGAGGATGTCTGGCCGGCAGCGGAGACATCCGCGCCATTCTGAGATAGCCCTGTAAGCCGATGAATGTCTTCGGCATGAATTGGAATTTCCTCATTAAGCCACTGGGACCCGTTCTGTATCCGACTGAGGAGGAACCGGGTGCATTGCAGGGCCGGTCCCGTGGTTCGAAAAAATGGAAGAGTCCTCAAATGCATCAAGGACGACTGCTGTAGGCCCCTGAATTCTGGTCGCATCCGACTGTTGGAGCTACTGCCTGGCGTGTAATGGTGCTCCATGTAGGTCTGCCAATGGAGGTGAGGGAATTCAGCTGGGTCGGACAGGTTGGCGTTCATACATGCTGCATTGTCATACTTGCCAACCAGCGACTCTACGCGGTGGATTCTGCTGTCCAACACTGGTTTAGGGACAGATAAGAGAGCCCTCGGCATCTTGGAGGATTCTTCTGGAGTTCCCTTCTGGGTGCGGTGCGCTTCGATGCTGCAAATGCTCTGGAGTCGCTGCAACTTCCAAATTGAACTGGTCCGTCATTCTCGTGCTGTTGATCTTCATGCAAATTATGTCATCCACTGGCACGAGCGGAGTTGATGAGACTCCATAACGGCAATTAATTCTTGCTATCCTTCGAGGCTGCGATAATCGTGCGATCAATCGCGTGCCTGTATGTAATATGACAGTTGCTGACGGCATCATGGGAAGATGGGAGGACGCGATGGCTGAGGGAACTGCGGGTGATGGCAAATGATTACGGTACGATTACTGTCGACTTATGGTAATTTATGAAGCAAATCTGAGCGATCCTACAGACTGACAAAAGGACTGAAGGAAATGACCTGGACTGACACTGGCACGGGGATGGATCCTACGCGAACGACACGCTGGACTAGCGCTGCGACACGCTGGACTGGTGCTGCGACACGCTGGACTGGTCCGCCCCGACCACAGTTGGTTGCGGTGTGGTACCCGCAACTGACCAATTATTTGACTGATTACCTATGAACGGAAAAGACTCCCTACGCTCATCCCGGTTGCGGGAGAGTTATTCGACTAAGCTACTCTACGGGTTCTCTCGGTTGCGAGAGTTATTGATGAAAAAGTGAAAGGTACCTACTCCTGGTAGGGTTTTAGGCGTGCGCCATTCACCCACCCAGGAAGAACTATACCGTCCAGCTGTGCCAACCGAACGGCTCCTGAGTCGCGGATCTCGATGACAAAGTAGGGTCCCAACCAGTGCATCTGGAGCTTGCCTGGAAACTTCTGGAACCGGCTGTCATATAAGAGAACTTTTCCACCAACTTGGAAGGCTTTGGTTTTGATGTGGCGGTCGTACCACGCTTTCTGTCTGGCCTTCTGAACCTTCTGGTGGAATTTTTCCAGGAATCGGGCCTCATCCAATTCCTGTAGCTCCTGGAGGCGTTCCCGAAGTGACTCCTCTTCTGAGAATTGAAGGGACGTTGCGATCAAAAGACTGGGTACAGTGAACTCGGCAGGAATCATAGCTTCCCGGCCATACACCAACTGGAAAGGGGTCTGGTTGGTCAAACGTTTCACTGTGGTCCGGTAAGCCCATAATGCCGCTGGGAGGCGCTCGTCCCAATCGTCGCGCTGAGCATTGCAAATTTTAGTCAAGCCCTTTTCGAGAATCTTGTTGAATTCTTCCATAGTACCATTGGCATGTGGATGGTATGGGCTGCTTTTATGATTCTGAATCATAAATGTGTCCAGTAGTGACTTGACCGTGCCATTAATGAAATGCGTACCCTGATCGCTGGTCAAGCTCCGCGGGCAACCAAAGTGGCTGATGATGTGTTCAAAAATGAACCGGGCAGCGGTCTCTGCTGAGCAGTCGCGTACCGCTGCTGCCTCAGCCCACCGTGTGAGGTAATCCGTGGCGGTAATGATGCACCGGGCCTTCGAATGTCGAGCGATTGGTGTGATGGGACCTATGAAATCAACAGCCCACTTTTCAAACGGCCACAACACATGCACTGGGTGTAGCGGGAGCTCGTCCTGGTGGGAAGGCCTTCCTGTCCGCTGGCAAACATCGCAACGCTTCACATAGGCCTTACAGTCAGCATGTACCGTCAGCCACCATAGGCCAGCTTGAAGTACCTTCCTTGCAGTGGGTTTCGCACCCACGTGCCCTCCCGCAACACCACTGTGACATTCCCACATCACTGCTTCCCGTTCATGGTCGAGAACACACCTGCGCAACACCTCATCAAGGCAGTTTGTACAGCTGCCCCGCGATCAATTGGTAGTCGGCCGCCCGGACAACCAGGTGGCGCTTCTGAAGTGGGGTGTAATCCCGAGGGCACTGTCCCGTGGTCAGATAAGTGGCAATGTCAGCCAGGTAATCTGGTACGGCTTCAACTCGGAAGAGGTCAGCATTCGGTAGCTGATCGTCCAATGAGCCTTCATTCTCTCCCGTCTCCAACCTGGATAAATGATCAGGACCAACATTCAACCTGTCAGGCTTCACAATCACTTCAAACGTGAATTCCTGGAAAAGTAGTAACCAACGACAGATTCTTCCTTCCAACACAGGCTTATTCACCAGATATTTCAATGCAGAATGGTCCGTGAAGAATGTGAATTTGCCGCCCAGAAGATAGTGGCGAAACTTCTGGAGGGAGTACACCATCGCCAACGCCTCCCGCTCGATCGTGGTGTAGTTCTTCTCCGCATTCGATAACTGTCGGCTGGCGAAGTACACAGGGTGGTCAACTATCGTCTCCTAGGGTTGCACCAATACAGCTCCAAGTGCAATTCCGGACGCATCAATATGCACATGGAACTGCTTATCCCAGTCGGGATGAACAAGTATGGGTGCCGTCGCCAACTTCTCCTTCAATGCGTCAAGTGCCTTCCTGCACTCCGCCGTCCACTCAAACGCTTCTGACATCCGCAATAGTTTCTCCAGAGGGGCCGTAATCCTTGCGTAGTTGCGAATAAACCGTCTGTAATATCCTGTGTGCCCGAGCAGTGCCCGCAACTGCTTCACGGTCTCGGGGGCCTCCATGTGGACGATGACCACGACCTTGGCAGGATCAATGCAGACCCCTTGCTTGCACACCACGTGGCCCAAGAGTGTGCCGAATGGTACTGAAAAAATACATTTCTTCAAGTTCAAGGAAATTTGCAGTTGGCGACACCGATCAAACATAATACGCAACAGCGAGGCGTGTTTCTTCAACAGACTGTAGATAGTCCAGTCATCCATGTAGACCTCCAGGAACTTGTGAATGTACTCCCGGAAAGCAGCAATGACAATCTGGGAAAACACAGTCGGTGTGTTCTTCAGACCAAAAAGCATAACGTCGTATGCGAATGATCCCCACTCAGTGGTGAATGTCGTCTTTGCTTTGTCTTCTTCGGCGATGCGCACCTGATGGTAGCCCGAAAACCCATCAGTGAAGGAATAAGCTTCGTTCCCCGCGACATGATCTAGAACTTCATCGCTGAAAGGAGTGGGAAAGGGATCATGGATGCAAGCATTGTTCAGGCTCCGGTAATCTACACAGACACGGATCTCCGCTTTGTCCTTCTTGTTCTGGATGACGATGGGGCTTACCCACTCGGCTTCTTCTACTGGAAAGATGAGACCTGCAGCCAGCATTTTGTCAATCTCCATCTTGACCTTTTCCTTAATACGGGGATTCAACCGGTAGGGTCGGTGCTTCACCGGCCTTGCCCCTGGTTTCAGCGCGATGCGCATTTCGCCCAGATCCCCCTTGATCCCCTTCAGGTCCACAACTGAAGACGGAAACAAATCTTCGTATTCCCGGAGGAGGCTGAAAATTTCTTTTGTTGTCTCCTCGTCCCAGTAATCTCCCACCGTTGCGAGCTTAGGTTTCTCGTCCGTTCCAATGTTCAATTTTTTTGTCTTTAGCAGCTGTAAATGGACTCCTTCAGTCGTTAGCTCTTCACTAATGCTCCGCTCGCCTTCCTTTTCGTCAAAATAGAGATGCCTGAGGTCCTCGAAACTATCGTCCTCCGGATCACCGTCAATCCGGTGACAAACCAACTCGCGCCTGACCTCAGGTCGTGACACAACCGGGCCCTCGTCGGGCTTGGGCTGGCAGAAAAACAAGACCTCCTTGATTGCCTGCAGGGCCTGAGACTCCTGCGCCGTCTCTCCTTCGAACGAGAAGCACCAAACGAACTTCTCCGCAACTTCCTGCCAAGAGCGAGTTTCTCGTTTCCTTTCTTCCTCCAGGTACCAGGCCTGGGGAATGGTGCCTAGGGAGTGGATAAACCTGTGGACCCACAGCTCCTCAGGGTACCGTGTGCTCCACCACTGTTCTTCATAGGCCCGCAAATGGTGTCGCGGGTCTGAAGTTCCATGATACTTAAGCGTACTGGAGGGTCCTTCATCCTCTTTAAAGCGTGCCCGCAGAGCATCCGCCACACACTCCCATCGCAACAGAGTGTTGCGGTGATTTTTCCACCACTGTGCCGACGTTGACTATAGGGCCACATCCAAAAGTGGCATCCGACTTTCAGCTGGGACCCAGTCTTCCACCTTGGCAATAAAAGTATTAACTGCTTGCATGTTCGAAAATGTGGGATATCCATGGATCTCAGTCCCTACCCACCGGACTTGAGCAATGGAGGCACATCTCTGCGTGGTGGTATCATACCCCCCTTGCTGCCAGTCTTCCCAAGCGAGTTCGGATCCGAGCTCCGAGCTCTGCACACTCCGCCAACTGACGGAGCCAGTCGCGGTCGGGTTAATATAATCGTCCCGCTTTTCGGCAGTCATCTGATAGAGATGGTCCATCATCTGAGCATCCTCCCGATTGTCCACTGTTTCCGTATATCGCGGGCCTTGATATGGGTCGAGAAGCTGGGTGACCCGTACCTCCCCATCCTCAAAGATCATCAGCTCCTTCTTAAGGTCGATGATGGCGTAATTCTCAAAAGCCCAATCAATGCTGAGTAAGGCATGATAGGGATCCTTGTCGCCCATGATATCAATAACCTCAAAATCGGTGTATGTCTTCACCCCCACAACGTCGACCTCGACTCCCTCGAGCCGGCCGATTGGCAAAATGCAGTACTGGTTCGCCATCCTGAGTTGGATTGGTGAGTAGGCTAGCCGTGGCCTTCCAAGAGCCTCCCATGTCTTTCGTGGCAGTATGTTGACGTCGGACCCCAAGTCCAACATGGTGTCGCTGATTTGGAACCCTGCGACCTGCGTGTTAAGCCAGAATTCTTTGCTTGTTCGTTGCTTGTTCCGCTTGACATGTTGCACGTATTGAGGGCCGGCGTCCACTGGATCTCTAAGTTCTGTGCGCCCCTGCAGTGCTCCGTCCAAAGCATGCTTGAGCTGCTGCCGCAGCGTAGCGTTATCAACAATCCTGAAAAATAGCCGGAGCCAATCCTCGACCACAGTACCTGCGGAATTCGGCGCAACAGATTCCGGCAGCATGGGCTCCTCCAAACCTCCCTCGTTCCGCAACTGGGCGAACGCCTCAACTGCCTCCTGGAAATACTTCTTCTGGACCTCGGGCCTGATCAACTTCTTCGGGGATGCCGGCCGAACCACTCGAGCTGGCACCTTCTCGTGGGCATCCTCTCCCATCTTCTTTCCGCCCCTCGTCACGATTGCGACGTTCTGCATGTCTGGGGTCACGGCCCCTCGCGGTTCTGAGTTTATTAGATTCGCTCCCCTCTGCCTCACCCGTTCTTCCCACTTCTTGATGAGCTCCGGACAGTCTTCTGTAGCGTGGGCGTTGACCTGGCACTGGGAACACCAGGGTCGTCGCGGAAGGGGGCATTCTCGAGCCACGTGACCCTCCTGGTCACAGTTGTAACATTTTACCGGACCGCGTCCACCTGTGCGGCCTCCCCACATGCCTTCGCCCCGTCCCCTCGGAGCCTCGTTCACCCTGTAGGAGGGACGGTCCAGTCGATCCGCAAGTGCGTCAAGCGCCCTGCACTGCTCAGTGTTGTGAGTCGTGGACACACAAAATTCGTAGTATACATTATTCGGGACCGTGGAGTACTTCTATAATATCGGGCACATCCGAGGAGGATGCCCCAGCGTCCGGAAAATTTCGCAGTACTCGGTGGTGGAGGACCCCGGTTGCAGTGGGAACCCCGCGTAAGTCTGTTGCGGCTGGTAGACTCCCTGCGGGTTCATCGCCGCGCCACCCCCTGGTGGTGGACCCCCCTGGATTGCTGCGACTGAGGGTCCTGCTCCTGCTCCGCGCAACCGAGGACACTCGGTTGCGACGTGGCCCTCGACCAGGCAATGAGTACACCAAACATTCGGTCGCGCTGGTCTCACTGGCTGAAGTTCCTTGAGATTTTCGGTCAAGCTGGTGATCTGGTGTTGCAACCCTATCAAAGAAGGGTCTTGCGGGTCCACCCCACCCCCCCCCCCGATATTCCTGGGGGTAGCCCGCCATGGCTTCAATCTTCATGGCCTGCTCCAAAGCGTCCTGCAGATTATCAATCTTCTGCTGAGTGAGAGGGGTTCGTGTCAAGGGGAGCAGAGCCTTGATGAACCAATCCCTCTGGTGGTTTGGATCGATCGGGTAGCTGAGTTTCCCGATCGCGTCCTTGAATCGCCGCATCAACTCCCACGCGGTCTCACCTTCCTTCTGCTTAATTTCCCACAGCTTTGACAGGCCCTGCTGGTCTGTCTGGGGAAGCTTGAATTCGCGGACAAAATCCCGCTTCACGTCCGCAATTATGGGGTTAGGATGAGCCTCGGACCACTTGATAAACCATCGCAGAGCCCTCTCTCTGAGCGTGGTTTGGAATTCTATTAACTTCCCTGCATCTGGCGTCTGGCGAGCCCTCCAGATGGCTTCGCACAGATACCAGTGTTGTTCTACATCGTCATTGCCCCGGCCAGAGAACTCTGGATACCGGGTGAAAGATCCAGCCATGTGTACTTGCGGAGAATTGACTAGGATAAAGCCTCCTGGTCTTGGTTGCGCAACGGTTCCACTAGGAAAAATACCACTACTAGTAACGCTGCTGTTACCGGACGTTACTGACACTGATGCACTATTGTATGACCGACTCAATGCTTGTAACTAAATAAAAATATTACTTAAAGGTTGATACAGTACCAGGGGAAGGTCGGGATCCTGGCCATGCAGAGGGTGAGAAGTAGGGCTGCCTGGAGGGGTGGGTGCCGTCTGATCTTGAAACATCTGTTGCATCACGCCGTGCCATTCATCATCGAAGCTCTCTTCGGGCTGCATCTTTCCATTATCTTCGCTAGTCGTTACTTCTCTTTCTCGCGTCGTTGGGCTCCCATGCACCCATTGCACTTCCACTGCTGTCCCGTCTTCTTTCCGGGTATCCAAACCCATAACTCCCGTCCTCTGAGGCGCCTCCTTCTGATTTTTCCTCTCGATCTCTCTTCTCTTCAAATCTCGCATTACCCTTCTTCACCACCTATCAGCGATCTGTGCCCGCCGATGTGCACGTAGCTCCCGCAACTTTCATGCGGCCTCAACATCCATTCTCCACTCCCCACTCTCACAGTCTACACAGCATCGGTCCCCTCAACCCTTCCCCCAGTACGGGTGGTTTACGCTTCCATACCCGTTTTGTGGAATTCAATCAACCCTTCGTACACTATCAGGGCTTTGATCCACAGCGGAATCTCCTTCAACAGCTTCCTTCTCAGCCCTGAGTGGAAAACAGCCTCAGCCTTCGAGAAGGATTGGTAGCACTCAGCAGCAAAATCCACAACGTATCCTTCCAACGTGGTCCTTACCCAAAAATCCACTGCGCGGGTTAGTTCAGTATCTACCCGATGCGGTGCCACCAGGTCTTCGTGCGTCCACCTGTGGTTTATCTTCTGCAAACCTTCTTGGGGCAGCATCGCTCGTAACCTCCGCAACCAATTGCAAAGGTCCGTAGGGAACCTTCCCCAGAAAATTTCATACGTATCACTGGCTGCATCAGAGAAAAGAACAAGCTCCTTGATCGCCGCCTCCCTTTTCTTGGTCAGCTCTGCTTGCTGAGCAATGAACTGGTCAAGATGATCATCCCACCATCGCCGTATTGCTCCTTCAAAAATCCTCGATACCATGATCTAGATCCCCTCAGAACATGCAGGTCCCAGCAACGGAACCATTTGTTGGCGAGGAGTCAGGTCTCACGGACAAGACCCAGGTTCAAGAGTTGTGGCCAACAAAGGGGTCCGGTGTAGTCTAGGAACACGTCGGCATTTTCACCCTACTCTGGAGAGCAGTGCGTCTCACCCGAGGCGTGCCGCAACCACATGCATAAGGGGATGAGATCAATGGCAAGGAACAAACCCGCAACTAAAGAAGGACAGTGCATCCATTACATATACAAAGTTATATACGCAAGATCACTTAATAAGCATTCAGAAATTTGCAAATAAAATTTTAAACCAGCATAAACACATTGCAAGCACATGAACATCTTATTGAGACAACAACCTTCCATTGTATTAATCTCTTGGCCAAACACATGATTACATGGCATTCTCTCTGATAGCTCACAAATCTAATACAGATGAATTTCGGAACAGAAAGGTAGAATAGAGAAGATAAGAAACCTTATGAAGAACATGCATGATTCTTCCGCAGCCGCTCTGTGCGTCTTTCCCTGTCTCGAGCCTCGCAACCTCTTCAGCATGCATTCAACATTCAACATCCTTCTCTTTTCGACCGGGTGACTGTTATTTATTCACCCGCTCTTGCGACTATCAGTTCCTCTGTGGCTTTCGGCTTCTCCTGGCTTCTCTCCTATTATCTGCGTGTTCTACTTCCTGTCTTCTGCTGTGTTTCCTTCATCTGCACTTGTCCCTGTTCTATCTCCAGCTATCGCATGCTTCCGCGCCACCTTGGTAGCTCCACAACTCCTGGTGGTTGCGGCGTGGTCGCGGTTGCCATGTGTATTCCTACCGCAACTCAAAAAGGGTCAAAATTCAAAATGTCTTAGCCAAGATTTCAAAACTAAACAAAAACAAGGGCCCCAACACCACTCGAGCTATAAGAATCCTCGAGAACATATTGTAAAGGTTGTTTGTTCGGTTGTTGCCGATTGTAGTTAGAGGGATTTAGTTTTGACTGTTAGAATAGTTTTGGGAGAAAGTAGCAGAGTAGTTTGTATTGTAGTAGGCTGGGAGGAGAAGTTTGGATTGTAACAACCATTGAGCTCGGTGTATGTGACTGGTTTTGCATCAATTAATCAAGCGCATTTCTTTGGATCCTGGTCTATTACTACAGGTGATGTTTCTCTTATCTTATCATTTCATTACATTTTCATGTTGTTCTTTGGTATTCTGGGCTTGCATAAGAAATATGGCATATGATTTACCCTTGTTAGGTACCCTATGTCTCTGCTCTCCTTGCCTTAAATTTTTTCTACTGTATGTGTTATCTGAGGGTTGATTTCAATTAATTTAACCAGTGTAGTGCTAGCTGATGTATGAATTAATGAAATCTGTCTTTAGTTGTTCTTGTTGGGTTTAAGCTGGAAGATTTGGGAACACTAGAGATTAGAGTTAGCCCTGTCCACTAGGATCCTTGTACGACCAGCTGGCCTTTCTAAGATCTCTTGCTGGTGTCAAAGCATTGAAGGTTCAAAGTCCTTCTCTGATCTACAGACCTCGACTATGTTAAACGTATCTATGTTTTCCCTTGGAGCATGCTAAAGCTGACCTGGAGTTAAATCACCTCTGGTTTGATCTATAAGCTGCCCCTTTGTCCCTCCATTGAAAGTTTCCTTTGATTATGTCCAAGCAGGTCTGAAGTTAAATGACCTTTGACCTGATCTATAGACAGAAATTGGGTTGCTTTCTTTCTTTCACTTTCAATCCTTAATGTTCCATCCCACCATCTATCTAGAAAGATCCTTTAGTGTAGATGACTTGCCCTTTGAAAGCCTGGGCTAGTTATTGCAAGTAATTCCATTTCATTACTCCATAGCCCAATGGATGGCACTTTCTTGACCTATCCTCTTTGCTGAAGCATCCTGCTGTTTTGTTCCTTTCCTCCCATTACTTTCTCAGTCTATGGTCTCATGACCAACCCAACAACCAACCAACCAAATCATTTTAAAACCCCCTTTATGCTTCATAACTAGCCTAACATCTCATTTGAGCTTCAAAGATATACCATTCTTTGTTTTATTGGAGAGATCCCTCTCCGGGTCCAGGAGGGATAGATCTTAGGGCCCCAAAGTGGTTATGATGTTGTCTCATCTTTTGGTCTTGCCAATCTGGCCAAAACATGGGAACCCCAACAACGTGCATTATGAAAAAGAAGCAAGCTCATATAGACCATCTAAAGAGGAAGAATGAAATATATAGGGGTAAAATTTAGGTGGAGACTAGTCAGGCTCAATTGGCTCATCTAGCCGTAGTAGCTGTGGCTGAGGTGAACGACTACTTTTTCTATTTTTGAAGGCTACTAAAGTTTTTCTTGCATAGGGACATGCAAGCGTTTTGGTGTGGGGGGGATGTTAAGTCTCCATTTTGCCCATTTTGTACACCCTTTCCAAGCCTTACTTCTCTTATTTCTGAACTCCTTCCGGCCTTAATTATGCTTAGTTTGGCCATATTGTCTAGTTTTGGCTAAAAGAGTACTATAAGCCTAAGGTATGTTAAATTAACATAATAAGTGTCATTTTGCCTTAGAATTAACATATTCTTTGATCTAGCTATAACTATTACTGAATAACTACTTCCACATATCCAGAATTTATGTGCAGATTTGTTTTGATTCAAAGTAGTTCCAAAAAATCTTGAAGAAAGCTCATGCAGCCACATTTCCTACAACCATTACAGATTTCCTGCAGTTGTTTCAGATTTCCTGCAGCCGTTGTGGATTTTCTACAGTAGATGATTTCTTGCAGTAACATCAGTGGTTGACTATTGTTGGGTATGTATTATATTTTTTCCATGACTAAGCACAAGCGGGGGGGTAAGAGCCCCCCCTGTCGGGGTCCGAGGCAGTGCCCCAGCGAAATTTTTTGGTCCTTAATTTCCGGTGGGTAGTCCGCGTCCATGGTTTTGTGCATGGTTTTGCACATGGTATTAGGGCACGATGGTTTTCGGCCCCTGGTATTTTTGTAGATCCATTCAAGGGAACTACGGTTATGTTCTAATCCAGGGTTTATGGATTGGGGTTTATGTATGCTTCGGCATGTATATATATGTGTTGTAACACTAAAAGGAATATAATGAAAAATCAAGCTGGTCATCCCGATTTGGGATCCAGGGGAAAATATCTGTGTTTATCTGTTTTATGTTTTATACTTTCGCTATTGTTGATCTTCTGTTATAAGATTCGTGACTAGATAATTTTTTTTTAGGGTTAAAACCTACAACTATATTCTACTTATTTCCAGATCCATCGAAGGCTTGGGTTTTGTAGGGAATTGGTTGCACATGAAGAGTATCCATTGGCTGCTTCAAACCTCTTCTTCCAACAACCCGAACTTGCAAATTTTCCCCTCGAAACCAGATTTCTGACACCTTCCACAATGTAAAGTAAAATATTCTAATCCATGCTTTTATTCATGGATTAGACTTAACAGAAGCTAAACTCGATATCCTAGACCTGTATTTTTGGCCGATATCTTAGATTAGTCATTCAATCCAAATATGGGCTTTAGAGACTGTATAAAAGGGAATGTATTTCACATTGTAAAGGGTTGTTGGGTTGGGATTTCTACTGATAAACAATATATCAAATTGTACTTGGATGTGTATTTCCATATTATACTGAATCTTATGTTCTATCCATTTTTATGAGAAACCTCTTCAAGTTTTAAAGGGGTTTTGAGTGAGGGAGGGCCCCCTTTGGTCACAATTCCTGCAGCACAATGTGTGTGTGTGTCTAATTTCTTTTTATGCAGCAATAATTCTTTCACACAGCTAATGCATTATTTCTTAAGTTCCAACAGCAGAATGTTAATTGATTATATGTTTGAATTTCTGATGTTAATGTGCTAATCCCATTTGGTCAAAGCTTGGATTCATTATTGTCTAAGTCGATTTATAAATTGTTGTAATTTTCTCTTCTATTTTTTTCCATGGTCAATATCAGCAACATCGAGAGCTGTAGAGGGATGTTATGTTCCACTCCATTGCCTTGCTGCCAAAGTATTGATACAGGAAAGAAGCATTAGTGTGTGTGTGTGTGTGTGAATGATTAATTTATGAACACTTCCAGTAATCAACCTGCATATATTTTGCATAATATCTCACAAGATTACCTACCTTGGGTTGACAATTTATGATTGGAAAATTATAAGTGGATAATTTGACTGAACAATCTCCATTAGAAGTGGTCTATGTATTTGCAACAATTCCACTCCACTTAAACATCACATACAAAAATGGAAGCACCAATCATGTTTCAACACTAACTATTGTTTTCAACTCTTGTGGCCATGAGACCTCTAGATGGCTGCAACTATACAAAAATGATCTAGAGTTCACCTCCACATACCAGATGCTAGTAGATGGAAAGCAAGTTCCTGATTTCCACCTCCATGACATATTATTATGTTACCTGGGCCACTTTTTTGTTCCTTCGAGTGAGTGTGCCAAGATTAATTGGGAGGCACACTACAGTCAGGTCGTAGGACAATTTGGTGTGGAAAAAACTATGGTTGTACTAATAATTTAATTTTATTGGCCAAAACTATGACTGAATTTTGGAAAATATATCAGATCCTGTGCCATCGCCAAGCCAACCATTAAGAAGAAAGGCATGTATAGTCCTTTGCCTACTCCCAGCTAGTTGTGGGAATCCATCTCTATGGACTATATGTCTGGTGTCCATTCTACCAACCATGGTAATGACTAGGTATTTTTGGTCGTGGAAACATTTTCTAAGTTGATTATACTGGCATCCTACAAGAAGAGTATCACAGCAGAGGGAACTGCCAAACTCTTCTTTGAACGAGTGTTGATACATTTTGAAATCCCACAGACCATTATATCAGATTAGGATAAAAGGTTCCTAAGCACATATTGGTAAAGCCTTTGGACACTATTGGACACTAATCTCACCAAGTCGACTGCATTCCATCCCCAGACTGATGGCCAGACAAAGTTCGTCATCGAGATGATAGTGCACATACTTCGCATATACAACTCCAAGCATCCACGAACTTGGTATGAGAGCCTCCCCTATGTGCAAAAAATTTATAACAGAGCTCTATGTAGCTCGACTGGTCACAGTCCCTTTCAAGTGGGTCTCAGATTTCAACCACTGTGTCTGATTGATGTTGCCATACTTCATGTGACTACATAGACATAATCCACAAATGTGTTGTCTAAGGCTTATAAAGAAACAAAATTTATTGAACATATCCAACACGTCCGCTAGTAGGTTCACGACATATTGGATAAGTCCAATGCCAATTATAAGCAGCGACATGATCAACATCGGGTGCCACATAATTTTCAGGTCAGCGACAAAGTTTGGTTGCATTTGTAGAAAGAATGCCTAATCAGAGCTCATCAAAACCTCATACCACTTTGATATCACCCTTATGCCATTATCAAGGGTATGGGAGACAATATTTTTGAGCTCAACATTCCCCCATTCCTTGGCCTGCACAGAGTGTTCAATGTGGACTGCCTTCAACCATACTTTCCACCAATACTAGACACATATGACATTGCAGAACAACACACACTAACAGAGCTAAACCCTGATTGCATGGAATAGGACACAAATTATCAGATCAAGGAGACATATATCAATAACACTCTCTAGTATAATATATAATTGTATCAGGCTATCAAAGCTGGCCGACTCCTGCACCGAGGCCACTGGCTCACTAGGGACCAAGTTCAGAAGAAGTTTCTTCATCTCATGGAGGAACTCAACGCAATGGGGACCATTGCTTCGTAACGGGGGAGGATTGATCTAGGTGGATATTGGTGGCTACATGCCTATTCCACTTGGACCCCCGCCATTGTTTCTTTCAGTTTTTCAGTTTCCTTAATTATAACACAATTTACTATTTTTTGTAGTTTTTTGGGTCCTGAACTTCTGAAGCCATTTTGAGGCCCTAAACGATATTTTTTGGGAAAAATGGGGGCAACTTGTAGCTCTGACCGATGTTTGCCACTCACCCAAACAAGGCTCATAATTTTGGTGCTTCATCTCCTAGGGTTAGGTTTTTGGATGTTTAGGGTTTTCCATTGTTTATCAATAATAAATAGGCCTTCGAGCCTCATTATAACACAGTTCAATGGCATGTCGCCACCACTTATCTTCTCATATATAAGCTACCATCGCCCAAGCTAGTTTATTTCCATTCTATATGTATGCATATTTCAGTCTTTGATATTAATGAAATGAAGTTATATTTTTCCTGAATCTCTATGTCCATGATTATATTTGTATTCAGTTATGTTCCTGCATAAGTTTGGATCAGTTAATATTTTGGCATGTGAATTTAAATCCATTACATTCAGTCATGTTCCTAAAGAACAAAATAACTATGTATATACCATTGCAAATAACATTCTATATTGGAATTTATCACATGCATATAGAAGAAGACATCCACAACATAAACAAATGGTAAACCAAAATAATCACAAAATATGCATAACCATATGATGTATCATAACATCCAACATATAGTGTTTGCAACCCACTACTCTAAATACATATGACATGCCCATACAATGTTACATACAAAAAATAGGGGCTCATATGTCCCTCTGACTAATCATTATCCTCTGGTGGATCTTGTTCTAGTGGCTCCATTTTGCCCGCTTGTAAGTCTCAAACTACCTGACTGGCCATATCTATAAGCCTCGTGATACCTCACCATTCAAAGGGAATCCCAGTACACACATCTGTATATTGATCTTCTAACTCATGCCATCCACACTCTATCACCTCATCCAATATCAAGTAAAACCTACATCAGATATCCCCCAATAGTGCATCTCTATATGATCTTTCATGTGATGTCGAACCTCTCTGATCTATAACCCCGGGTGTTGCGGCCCATCCTACATATTATGCTAGTGTCATTGGTGCTATATATACATACCCCAAGTTTTGAAATTAGTACCACATGCATACATTTACTAAACTCTACATGCAACCAAAATATAACAACTATCACTTACCATTGGACCCCATGCTCATCCTGGTGGTAGTGACAGATCAGGATCTCCCTAGTATTTCATTCCATTATATGGATAGTCATCTATGCACAATGGCATCTAATCCAAATGAGCGAATAACATAGGTTGAAACACCCTCCTGACTCCCCCTCATCCACCTTGTCACAATAGCTGCCCCCAGCGACACATGTTGGGTGATTAGGATTTCATAAATTTTGCTGAAAATTGAAAGTTACGAGATTGGGTTAAAACTAGAATGGTTGCGTAGATCTCATCTTCCTGATTCCGGCACCATGAATGGTTCGAAAAACCGATTTCATATGAGGGAGATATCATGTTTTGATATAATTCCCAAACAGCTAAATTTTGTGACAAGGTTGATTGGGATGCCCAGTCAGCATGGAGGATGTACAGTCGAGCAACCACTCGCCACACCACTCGTGCTATGCATTGATTCTTCACCTATAAAGGATTCGGATTATTGTAAAAGTTTGTTGAATTGAAGTTTGGGGGTTGGGTGACCATCGGCAGTCCCAACCCGCCAACGGTCCCACGAAACATGGTCTCATTGTAGTGTTAACGTAACAATAAATGTAACTTCCAACCACCTCTATCATTAATTGCAACCTTGTCACATGGTGCAGTTCTGTTAACTCTACGGTTACAACCTCCGATAGCTCGCAAAACTTCAGGACATTTATTATAACAATTTTGACTTATCACATGCCACGGTCTATTGCAATGTTTCCACGTGGTTTAAACAAACAGTTTCGTAAACATTGATTTTAACTCCAGTTTGTAACTTATGCAAAGGGTTTATGATGTGGTTCCACCAACCTTCAACAATTAGGTCGCATGGTTGGGATTGGCATGTGTCCACCCAACCACTAACATTTATTGTAACAATTTATTTCGGCGGACTTTTAGCCAGTCCTAAATTTGTGAGGATTTCACCATTTTTTACTCCAATTAAGTGGAGTCCTCCACAATTAGTGGATATTTTCTAGGTGTTATTGGGAAAATGAGTTGGAGACTCAATTTTCACCCATTCAAAGTGAATGAAGAGTCATTCTTGAATAATTGGAGCATTCTGGAGCCATTGGTGCAGAGAAAACAATCATTAGAGGCCTGTAACTACATGTATTTGAAAATTTTTGAGCATAATGAAAGATGGACATGCCATTTGGATCTGGACTAGCAGATGTAGCCCAGGAGGGGTGAAATGCTTAATCATGCCTGCTGTGTAAATTTTATGGGGTGAATTATTTCTCTGTTTTGCACTACTTTTCAGTATTATTTGTGCTTATTTCATGCTTCTAATTCACTAAAATCATCTATAATTCATGGTTAAAATACTCAATCCTTAAGCAAACTAAAGAGACAAGTATGCACATGTTTTATAACTGAAAAGACACTTAGCACAAAAAAAATAATACAATCCTTTATGATTAGATAGGTATCAGAGCTAGAGTTTATTCTCTGGTGTTGTTTTGTGGAAAGAATTGTTTAACTATTTGCAAGTTTTTAGATGCTTACTAGGCTTAAGCTCAAAAGAGGAGAATGCAAATTGGTGGGAGCAGAAGGGTCTCAAGAAGAGCCAAAGCAAAGGAGAGCAAGATTGCAACAATCTCCACCACCTAGTTCACCTCCTAAGGACGTAGAAGCTGCATTAAGCATGTCTCATAGAGAAGGAGACATCCATGAAGAAGTTGATCCCAAAGAGGAAGAAAGAGTGTTTAGGAAAGCATTCCTTAACATGACTGAAATGGTTAGAATCCTTTATCAAGAAAGGAATGAGAGACTGGAAGGAGAAGGATCTAAACTTCACAAGGAAGTACATGGATCTTCAAGAGGTCACAATGATGAAGATAAGTAAAAAAAGGGAAATGGAGGAAATGGGGGCAATGGAGAGACATCATCCTCACCCTCATCATCATCATCCTCTACTTCATCTTCAGTACATCAGCTACACAAGTCAAATAACACTGGTAAAATTCATTTTTTAATACTTGATGTTAAGTTTGAATTTCCAATGTTTAATCGTGAAGTCAATGCAAAAAATCTTGATAATTGGATTAGGCAATTGGAGGTCTATTTGAGAATCCAGAACCTTCAAGATGACGATACCAAAATCCAATTAGCTTCATTGAGAATGGAAGGTGCAACACTTGTATGGTGCGAAGCCAAGACAAAGGAGGAGATCAAGAAGCATGGTAAGATTATTCTATCATGGAAACAATAAAACAAAAATTTTATCCATTAGCTCATATGCATAAATCCATAATGAACTGGAAAAATTTTAGGAAATTGAAGGGACAAAATGTACAAGAATACACCCAAGAATTTAGGATAATATCTCTCTTATTATGGGTATATTTGCAGAGCCAAGATACTTTCCTCAAGTACATAGGAGGCTTACATAGATACCTAAAACATACTATTCTCATGTTTAACCCCACAAGTCTAGATGAAGTATGTGTTCAGGCCACACATCTAGAAGTTAGAGGGAAGAACATTTTTGAAGAGGGTAGAAAGAAACCTTTTAAGGGAAAAAACAAAGAGAAGACCTCAAAAGGTAAAAGAAAAAAGAATGCATATGTTAAGAAAGAGGGAGAAAAAGTGGTTTGTAAAAATTGCTCAAAAGAAGGCCTTGATGAAACTCATTTTTGGAAATTAAATCTTGAAATGAGGCCCAAGAAATACAACAATAAAGGGAAACAGAAAACTACAACTACAAATAAACATGATTTAGGAGAGGATTTAGGTGATGAATCAAAGATTACAGCCATGGGATTGAAGAACATGAAAGGGAAAGAAATTGAAACTAAACCTAGTACTAGTACATCAAACTGTCACATAGATGCTCCAAATGAAGAAAGAATTGAACTGTTTCATGTGAGGGTCATGTCCAAACATACTAAGATTGACACATTGTTTGAAATTGGGTCACAAGAAAACTTAATCTCTGAAGAATTCGTCAATAAACTTAACCTTGAGACCATACCGCATCCAAAACCGTATCCATTAGGTTGGATTTGTAAGGATGCAAATTTACAAGTTTCAAAGAAATGCATATTGCGGTTTGCAATCACTTCACATTTTTTTGACACATTTGAATTAGGTGTGGTTTTGCTTGACATAACAGGTATTGTGTTGGGGAGTCCTTACTTGTATGACAGGAAAGCAATCTTCCATCGCCATGAGAACAAATACCATTTCTTCAAATATGGAAAGGATTACATTGTTAGAGCACATCGCAAGAAGACAAACATTGCTATGGTAAATGCTGGACATGTAACTAGCCTGGTGAATTCAAGTAAGAATTTTTTTATTCTAATGATTAAGCGTAAATCTGATTTTAATCATGAATCATTTTAGGGATGTGATCCTAAGTTGAAATCAGATTTATATGATGTAGTTGATGCACATCATGAGATGTTTCAGGAGCCAATAGGATTTCCTCCAAAAAGAGAGATTCAACATGAGATTCAGTTGCAACAAGATTGTCCTCTTCCAAACATCGGTATGTATCGCATGTCGATAATGGAAAATTCTAAAATAACTAGGGAAAACAAAGAGATGTTCGAAAAAGGAATCATAAGGCCAAGCACCTTGCCATGCGGTTCACCCATAGTCTTGATTCCAAAGAAATATGGGACTTGGTGCATGTGTGTAGCCTTTAGAGCTTTGAAAAAGATTACGGTGAAGAACCGTTACCCACTCCCAAGGATAGATTATTTGCTTGATTAGCTGAAAGAAGAATTTTTTTTCACTATGTTAGATTTACGAAGTGGATATCATCAAGTAAGAATTGCATAAAGTGACATATCCAAAACTACATTCAAAACCAAACAAGGATTCTTTGAGTGGTTAGTTATGCCATTTTGTTTGTGTAATGCACCGAAAAATTTCATGTGTGTTATGGATAGTGTTTTGCGTCCATTCCTTGATGACTTTGTGATTGTGTACTGAGATGACATATTGATTTTCAGCAAAACAAGAGAAGAACATGTCTTGCATGTGAATAGAGTGCTTGATGTTTTGAAGAAAGAGAAATCGTTTCTTAAGATGTGAAAGTGTGAGTTTGGAAAGACTTCTTTGGTTTGTTTAGGACACATTGTAGGAGGAGGGGAGTTGAGAATTGATCCTTCTAAAGTGGAGGCCATTGTGAATTGGCCCACACCCAAAATAGTAATCGAGGTAAGAATTTTCTTAGGTGAAACTCAGTATTGGAGAAATTTTATTGCCAACTTTTATGCCATCGCAGCTCCTATGCATGTAGTGAAAAGTGTGAAGAAAGGCTTCCAATGGGGAGGCAAACAAAAGAAATATTTCGAAGCTTTAAAAGACAAGATCAGTTCAACTCCAGTCCTTTCATTATCTAATTTGAGACAACCATTCGAGATACAAACCGATGCTAGTGATTATGCCATGGGTGCAGTACTTTTGCAGCATGGTAAGCCTATCGCTTTTCATTCTGTAACATTCAATGGTGTTGTAACTAATTATCCTACATATGACAAATAACTATATGCATTGGTACAAATCATCAAGAAGTGGAAACACTACTTGATGCATAAAGAGAATATTGTGCATACCGATCACAAACCATTACAGTACTTGTAGTTGCAAACAAAATTGCAGTAATTAAGACATTTCAGGTGGATGGGATTTCTTTAGCAGTTTCACTTGGTTATAAGGTACAAGAAAGTTATTTTCAATAAATTTTTGATATGCTTTCAAGACCAATCATTAGTGCATCTACTTTACTAAAAAATGATTCTATTATACATGAGAGTTACATAGAACAATATGCACATGATGTTGATTTTCAAGATGTGTATGTTAGTTTCAGTGAAGGGAATGAAGTTGAAGAAAAATATTATCACATGCATAACAATTTGTTGTTTCATTTGGGAAAGTTGTGTATACCACAAGGAGAGAGGCTAAGTGTCATGAGAGAAGCTCATTCATCTCTTATTGTTGGACACTTTGGGGTAAGAAAAATAGTGGTGCATCTATAGAGGTATTTCTATTGGCCTCGCATGGTAGATAGTGTGTCGCGTTTTATAAGAGGTTGTTATATGTGTGCAACAAGAAAGCCTAGTAATAGGAAGCTTGGTTTGTACACGCCACTACCAGTACCATGAATGCCATGGGAGATTGTCTCCATGGACTTCATTGGAGGTCTACCTATGTAAAGAAAATAACATGATTATATTTATGTAGTTGTGGATAGATTCAGTAAAATGTGTATACTTATGCCATGTAAGAAAACCATTACTGCTAAACAAACTATTGAACTTTATTTTCAACATGTTTGGGTTCATTTTGGATTTCCAACTTCTATTGTTAGTGACAGGGATTCCAGGTTCATTGGGAATTTTTATTCCAATCTTTGGAGTATGATGGACACAAAGTTGAAAAAGAGTACTACCTTTCATTCGCAAACTATTGGAAAAACCAAGGTGGTGAACATAACCGTTGTGCATCTATTGAGAGGATATTGCAGCAAACATCCTAAGTTATGGGATGAGCAACTGCATTACATTCAACATGCTTACAATCGGGCAAAGCACTCTTCAACTCAAACATAACCTTTTAAAGTATGATTTAGGTATTTGCGAAAATCGCCATTAGACTTCATCTTTGGAAAGGATGTTGAAATAGATGGCCATAGTGATATTGACAAGGCTCGAAATTTCATTGAACAAATTCAGATTATACATCAACTAGTTCAAGAATAACTTGAGAAAATTCAAAGAAAATACAAAGAGAGGCATGAAAAACATAGAGTTGATCACAAATTTCAAGAGGGAGATGAGGTATGGTTTCACATTAGCAAAGAAAGGATGCAAGGGGAAGGAAAAAGCTCAAACCAATTTTCAATGGTTCATTCAAGATCATAAATCAAGTTGGCAATAATTCATTTCAACTTGACTTGCCTTCATATATGCAAATGTATTCAGTTGTTAATGTTGAAAACTTAAGTTTGTATGAGACACCTTTGATCGATGATCAAGGAAGTGATGTTCAACTGCCTTCTATTGAATATTTCTCGCCAGAATTTCTAGATGAGCTCAAGGAAGATACAATTCTTGACAGGAGGACAAGAGCATCCAAGAGGGGAAGTGTTGACTACCTTGGAGTTGGGCTCAATGGCACTAAACCAAGCAAGGAAAAGTGAATGGAGGTTGGAAAGGTGAGGGAGCTATACCCTCATCTACTGAATAGGTAATCAAGTCTTTTGGGGTCTAAAGCTTCTCAATGGGGAGGAGTGATCAGGAGTTCATAAATTTTTCTCAAAATTGAAAGTTATAGGATTGGGTTGAAACCATGATGGTTTCCTAGATCTCGTCTTGTTGATTCTGGTGCCATGAATGATTCGAAAAACCAATGTCGTATGAGGGAGATATCGCGTTCTGATCAAATTCCCAAACAACTAAATTTTGCGACAAGGTTGACTGGGATGCCCAGTCAACATGGAGGATGTATAGTCAGCAAAAATGAATATTTCGAAGAATATTCCTTTTCTCTGGGCCAATCAGTGAATGACAAGTGGCACCATTTGATTTGTTAAATTTGGTTGTATGTTGGTTGGAGAACCAATCATAGGGTGACACATGGCCAGCCCTGAGGCTGCCACATGTCCCCAAAGTGGTGTACTAAAATATTATAGAGGTCCACAGGACTCAACCCCGTGACCTCTGTCAGAGTGACCACCCGCCACACCACCCACGCTATGCATTGATTCTTAACCTATAATGGATTCGTCTTATTGTTAAATTTTGTTGAATTGAAGTTTGGGCATTAGGGGTCCGTCGGCGGTCCCAAACTGCCAGTGGTCCCACAAAACATGGTCACATTGCAGTGTTAACGTAACAATAAACATAACCTCCAACCACCACCAACATTAACTGCAATCTTGTCACATGGCGTAGTTCCGTTAACTCCACGGTTACAACCTCCGACAATTCACAAAACTACGCAAAATTTGTTACAACGGTTTTGACTTATCACATGGCTTGTTCTATTTCAATGTTTCCGCGCGGTTTAAACAAACAGATTCGTAAACATTGATTTTAACTCCAATTTGTAACTTATTCGCAGGGTTTATGATGTGGTTCTGCCAACCTTCAATAGTTAGACCATGTGGTTTGGGTTGGCATGTGGCCACCCAACTACTAACATTTATTATAACAATTTATTTCAGCGAAATTTTAGCCAGTGCTAAATCTATGCGGATTTCACCATTTTTTACTCGAGTTAAGTGGAGTCGTCCACAATTAGTGGAGCCTTTCTAGGTGTTATTGGGAAAATGAGTTGGAGACTAAATTTTCGCCATTCAGAGTGAATGAAGAGTCATTATTGACTAATTGGAGCATTCTGGAGCCATTGGTGTAGAGAAAAAAGCCATTAGAGGCCTATAAATACATATATTTGCAAAATTTTGAGCATAAGGAAAGACGAACATGCCATTAGGAGCAGGACCAACAGATGTAGCCTAGGAGGGGTGAACTAGTTCATCATGTCTATTGTGTAAATGTTATGTGGTGACTCATTTCTCTATTTTTCACTATTGCTCAGTGTTATTTGTGCTTATTTCATGCTTCTAATTCTCTAAAATCATCTATAATTCATGGTTAAAATCCTCAATCCTTAAGCAAACTAAAGAGAAAAGTATGCACATGTTTTATAACTGAAAATACACTTAGCACAACAAAACTAATACAATATTTTCAAATCACTGGGTTCTTGTGGGCCTCCATCATGGATCTATACATGTGGACGAATGGTAGGGATATTATCAAAGGAGAATAATCATACAACTACCCTAAATGAATAGTTATCATTGGTATGTCCCCTACATAGTCCCAACTATCATTTCAATGAAAATAGCATCATCTAGGCCCACCCATGGTAGGCCCCTACTTGTATGCTCTCCAGAAGCATCATATGACCCCTGGTGACATGATGAAAGGAATTACTACCCAATATCATCACCACAACTGCGACTATAGATCATGTCTCGAGTCTATCTAAGTCATGAATCTGGATGTCTGTACCCTTTTCACGAGCACCATGTACACAATGACACTCCAAAAACTCTCCTATATTCCTCCCATGAGGAAATAATAGATGTATCTCCCCCACCACCCCCAAGGGTGGCAATCTTGTTAGAAAATATATCTCCTGGATAATGATCTCGATCATATGCCCTTGTACCATAAAGGCCTCTTGATATGGATCCTAGTAACTCACAATCTTAGACAATCATGGCTCAACAACTCTCATCAATGTGTTCTCCAAGAACATGAGAAATCCATATCGTGCCATAACCCCTATGACTGCTTGGTTCCCCTCAACCTCATCACGAAGAGTATAAAAATATTTTTCTTTCCATCCCATATTTAGCTCTGCCGTACCTCCAAACACCATCCTATTTTGTCAGTTTAGAGTCAAAATAATCCACTTATTGTTCTTAGCTTCAACTTTCTAGAGACCCCCATACCTGCTTTTCCCCTCTGTCCACAACACAAATTTTCCCTTCAAAATTGCATTGGACACACTTTTTTCCTCATTTTATGCGTTCCATAATACATAAAAGAGGAAAACATATGTTTTTCGACCGTGAGGAACAACATAGATTTCCCCCACTAAGCTAAAGCCCTAATATGAAACTATAATCCACCAAAATTGATGAGTAAGGTTAAGCCACCTACCTGAAACTCACAAATCCAAATTTCGACGGTCGATTTATCCGCTATGATATCCTCAAGATTTAGGGCCTTCTCCTCCTCTCCAAATTATCCAATAGCTCACTATAGAAGTGAATTGGATTTGGTTTCAAGAAGCCCTTCTATAGGAAAAACCCTAGTTTTATGTCGCCCATTGTGACCAAACCGTTTAGGTTTAGGTTTCACTTTTCCGCCTATTAAAATCAAATTTCTTCATATGAGTCACTTATACCCTTTACATCTTTACCTTTGCACTTGTTGACTCATGTGTTGATTTTCATCATAAGTAACCATTATTTACTCGTGTTTTTATGGTGCCCTCCGAGCCTCCCCCATCTGATAGCATCATCGAGTCACACTTGTTCAGAGCATCAGAGATGAGTCACCCTTGCATCCATGGAGTATATTTTTAGTCCCATTGAGTCTATTTGCAATGTTCCATTCATTTTTTCCATACAATCATCCCATTAAGCTCATATTTTACCTCCAACTATACTATTTCGACTCTAAAAATCCCATGTATGAGTAATTGACCATTCCCTCTCGAATCAAGTTATTCGCTTCTAGGTCAACCATGCACATTATGCTCTAACAAGGGAAGTTGAAATCCACCACTCACCTTGTTTCCTTCCTTATCACCCCTGGTGTCATTCCATCAACCACTTTACTATGATCCCTTGTGCCTTTGTTGAGGATTCCTCATTGCCTCAACTCTTGATCTGAATATGGGAAAACTTGTTATTGCTATGCAAGCTCCCTCATCAGTATTAAAAATGTGATTAAGGATCAGCTCTAGTGAACCATTCGTGAAGGGGTTTATTGTCAAGATTCATGTGTTTTTTATGATCAAATTATGATTTAATTAACAATTAAAAACACATATATGTAAAATGAAATGCAGTAAAATAATTCACAATGATCACATAACACAATGGATGATAATGGAGTTCACCCCTCCTAGGCTACATCTCCATGGACCTGCTTTAGCTAGCTAGGCCCTCTTGGGATTATTAGTAAAATGTCTTATTGCAAGCCCCAATATTGCTCCAATGGATTTTTTTACTGCACCATTGGAATTAGAACACTCAAATACCCCAAAAATGACTATTCAATCTCTAAATTGGGTTCACAACTCCTCTAGGCTTGAGCTCCAATCTCGGTGGCCATGGGTTTGTTTAATATAAAAAGTGAAAAAATCACCTTCATATGTTCTCCAATGCCTCTGTAAACTATATCACTGTGTTCAAAGCATCAATTATTTCAAAAATTTACTATTCATTCACTCCATTTGGCCTTCTGATGATCTGGGCATGGCCTTCCCTCCTGGTGGCCTTGAGCTTCAAAATTATTCAAGTGACTAAAAACATCTGTAGATGAGCTCATTTGCCTCTAAAATATATTCTAGTGTATTCAAAGCATGCCAATCTACTAGGAATGAATATTCCTAAGCCCAAATTAGTCAAGAATTGCTCAAAATAGGCTTCATTAAAGTTTTCCCTAGATTCTACCTCTAATTCTGGAAAATTGCCAAATAACTGTTAGCCCCATAATATGCTCTCTTTTTTCCATTTTCCCCTTCCTAAATCATAACCATTTACCTATGTTTTACCTCTTTTATACACCCTCATCTTGCACCAATCCAAGCACGGTGACATATTTCGTATAAACTTTATTTTTTATATTTTTAATTCAACTTAGCATTTATTAATTATTTATTACATGATTTATTACTTTTAATCACTATTTGTAACTTATCAATATCTCCTATGTTTATTCGGTAGTTAGAGTACTTACCATGACCGTTGATCCTAGTGCAGGATCAGATCTTGCACTGTTTCTAGCACAACAAATCCTTGCAGCAGATCTGAACCTCCTTGATCACCGCCTCATCTTGAGCCGCTTCAACCACGACAGCAGAGTGATCCAAAGGTAGCCGAGACCAATCCGTGAAGGGTGAAAGCTGGAGATTAGCTACGGCCAGTTCTGCTAACTGCCTAATTTTGAAGACTAAAAAGCTAAACTCTGCATTTTGTTATGTATTCAGTTAAAGGATCTATTTTGGCCTTTGGCCAAAGGTATATATAATGTAAAATGTAAATAGGACTAAGGGGGAAGGTTTTTGATAGTAGAGGAGAACAAAAACATAGCCGAGAAGCGGTAGCAAGTCGTTTTATTTTGTTATTTCCCAAATCTGGGTTGGGCGATGCCTTAATGTATGCACTTGCCTTAGTGAATTAATAAAAGGATCTCCACCTCATGTTCCAAAAATATGTTTCTGTATCGAGTTGATGAATTAATTAAGGTACTGAGCAACGTTTCTATTTAAACGGGAAACGTGCTGGTTGGCTAGGGCCCAGCCAACCCAACATGTTTACCCCATTTCTTGTTTTCTTGTAATTTGTGTTTACATTGTCAAGTGTGATTTAATCTTAAGCACATGTATTCCTGTATGAGTGCAAGTGGATCCGTTGTGTGAAGTAGATAAATTTCCTTTTCCTACAATTTCTGTTCCTGCACTTAATTTCAGATTGGTTTTTCTCAGCCTGGTCCAAGCAGGAGAAATGAACTTGCACTAGTGCACATTGGTGTGATATCTCTTTTTCTGCAACTCTGCTTGATTGGTTTTTCTGCCTGGTCTAAGCAGGAGAAATGAACCTACACCAATGCACGTTGGTGTGATGCAACAAACTTTCTTAGTTTAAATTCCCGCAACCCTCTTTCTTTCATTAAATGCTTATGAAAAGATAAATATATACATTGATTTTTTCTTTATTTCTGCATTCTGTTAAGACCAGAAACATTCATTTTTATGTGTGCAATTTTCTTTAACAGTATAATAGCACTTGCAATAATAAAACACTCATTTTAAGAATTAAATGCAAAGTGTAGGAAGCTCCAATCTGGTGCAAGAACTAGTTTCTTGCCACAGGATTTGAGTGCTTTGAACCTAGAAAAATTCAAGCCCTCGCATGAAGCAGAAAAGCCTTTAGTAAAGACACCATCTATACCTTTTTCCATAAATCTCTGTTCCTGCACTAGTGCAAGTAGATTGCGAAAGTTCACGACAAATTAGTGCAAGAAGGAAATCTCTAAAGGAGTAAGTTTAAGGGCCCATATGATGAGACTGCTAAGTGTCTCTATTAAATAAAAAAACATACTCAGTAGTTAAACAATAATCAACTAGAGTGATTTCATTTTATCTTTAATTCCCTCTTGCAAATGCATTCTTTCTTGTTCCAGTCTTGGATTATTTTTGATGGTTCAAATTGCCTTTCTTTTCTCTTTTTACTTTGATTCTAAAAACTTTCCTTTAAATAAAGTATGGATTTATATTAGAAATATTCATACCATCTCTAGCATTTCCTGTGCTTCGTCTCTAAGTTTACGAATCCCCCGGGTTGACAAATTAAGTTTTGAGGAGTTTGCTTAATTGTAATTCCCGCACCCAACATTTTGCCGCCGTTGTCGGGGAGGCAATTTCATTTGGTAAAATTTTTATGATTATACAATAGAGGTAATTTTTCCTTTGTTTTTTGCAGCATTGTTTGGAAAAAGCTTCTTTGAAGGAATTTTACTGGTGTTAATTTATTTCTGACAGCATTTTTTCTAGAAGTTGTTGCTATTTTTATTTTCTTGAAATGAATTCCTAGAAAAGGTAAGGGTTCGAAGCCCACTAAGGGCCAAAATAATTTTTCTCATATTGGGTCTCCTTCTATAAGTAGGAAGCCCAATCCAATTCAAACCCATCACACAGGAACAATCCACCTGGATTCTGGTGTCAACAGCTCAGGTGTGGATCATCCTGTTGAGAGCGATACAAGTAAAAGGGAAACAATGGTGGACCATGAAGATCATTTGGAAGGGACTGGTGAAAACTAGGTAAGTAGAGAACAATCCAATTTTGTGTTTCCAATTGTGGATCCTGATATTGTGGCGCAAATGAAGAATATTTCACCATCAACTCTCCCTCATTTCCATGGTAAAGTTCATGAAGATCCTGACTCTTTTCTATTCGAGTTTGATATTCTGTGTAGAAGTTATAATTATTCAAATGACGCCCATAAGTTACGATTATTTCCTGTTACTCTCAAGGACTCAACTCTACGCTGGTTTATGGGGTTAGGAGGAAACACTATAAACTCTTGGGATCAGATGAAGAGAGTGTTTTTGTCTAAATATCAAGAATATTGCAAAATTCGGGACATGCAGGATTAGATTTTAACGATCATACAGGATGATGATGAAACTCTCAAAGATTACCTAGAAATATTTTTGTATATTTTACAAAGGTCGAAACTTAAGTTTGATCCTAGTACTATTAGAACCTTGTTCTTAAGAGGACTTACTGATAATTCTAGAAACAATTTAAATCTGTTAGGACAAGGTGATATTTCTCAACAAACTTTTGAACAAATTTGTGAATTATGCAGGAATTTTTCAAGAAATCAATATATATCTGGTAGAGGAACTCGAAACATAAATAGAAAAACTAAATCTACTGATGCTATGATTATTGGACTAGAAAATAAAATGGAAAACATGAAAATTGATGTAATGAATATTGTTACCAAATAGTTAGACTCTTTAAAATTCCAGCAAAAACTTATGAAGGGACAAGATTCATTATGTATTTTCTGTCCTAAATGTAGAGACAAGCATCCTCCTAAAGAGTGTCCTCTCAATTTGAAAGAAACTAATAAGTGCGCTATTTGTGCAGAAGGACATGTCACAGAAAAATGTCCCTCTATACTTGGACTTAAAGCTGTATTTACAGGGGGACAGCCTAAAGCTGAATACTTGTATGCTATGGGAGCAAGAAGGAATTGGCCTCAGGTAAGTACAGGTATGGCTCCTGACTTTTCTCCACACTATTTTGGTTATAATTCACATGCATATTCTTATCCTAACACTAATCAGCAATGGCAGTATGGGAATCAGTAACAGCATGGGAAACCTTCTCAACCATGGCAACAAGGTTGGAAAGGGCCAACTCATTTTCCATATTCCCACCAGCCACCTATGCAATCATATCCATCTACGCATACACCTTATTCAATGCCTCAACTTCTGAGTCAGTGTACTCCACCATTTCCTTTACCTCCACCCTTTCGACCTCCTCAGTTTCCTGCTCAACCTATGCCCAATCCTAACAACAATAAATAAGTGCAAATGATCTATGTAACAAACCCACCTTTACCATTCGAATACCAGTCTATTCTAGTTGGGGTTCATGATATTCAATTAAGGTCAGGAAGGACCGTAACATTAGAAAATTAGAAGCAACCTATGGTGATTGTTGAAGAGAAAGGACAAGAGGAAACTCTTAACCATTCTTCGAAAGTTGTCACTAAGTATCCTTCACCCTTTGAATCCTTGCCATCCTCTTCCAACCAGCCTCCCTTCCCAGAGAGACTAGTAATGGAAAGGAGTGAGCCTATTTCTGAGACTAGTTTGGCATCTAAGCTTTGGAATCTTTTTATTAAGATACCTTTTTTCCAAGCCATTAAAGAGATCCCCATTTGTACTAATATTATTAAGGAACTTTGTCTCAAGAAACTTGGGAGGAAGAGATTGGAACCCCAAACCATTAAATTTGTTGGTAGGGAAGAAGAGTTGATGACGGGATGTGTGTCTGTGGAAAAATATACTGATCCTAGAAACCCTGTCATCTTAGTTCAGAGTGGTAATGTCCTTGTATCTAATGTTCTTATAGACCTGGGGGCAGCCATTAATGTCATGACTAAGCAAACCATGGATCAAATTCGGTTATCTCATCTTCGCCCTACTCCCACTGTGATTGAATTGGCAGATAGATCTAAAATTAAGCCGGAAGGAGTATTGGACGATTTGATCATCTCATTAGATTCTTGGGAATACCCTGCTGATTTCATTGTGCTTCAGCCAAAGAACCCAGTAGGAGGACATCCCTTGATCTTGGGTTGACCATGGCTTGCTACAACTGATGCATATATTGGATGTCGTTTCGGTGTTATGTATATTTCGCATGGAGATTCTAGGAAGAAAGTTACCTTATACCCCCCTGCCAGATCCATTCAGGATCTTTGAGATACTTTATGGTTGGATCAAAGTAGTGATGAGGAGACTCGGCCTATTTCCCTTATCCATCATTATACTGGGTCTGCACAAGAAGATGAGATTAAAGATTTCCTGAATAATCTAGACACTATGCCTAATTTTGAGCCATTGAGCTGGATTTTCAGCCTATATTTTCAAGATAATCATGATTCTCATCCTTCTGTACAGTTTCATTTGACCACTCCCTTGAGTACTCCTGAGCCTGATACCACCCTTGTCGAGATTAGCGCTGGTAATTCCTTGCATATTAGTTTAGATTTGGACTCATCTCAACAGGAGCAGCTTGTGAATTTGTTGCAAAACCATCTTAATGCCTTTTCTTGGGGCTATGAAGATATGAAGGGTATCCCTCCTAAAAATTGTACACATCATATCTATATTTAGGAAGTAACCTGACCTATTCGACAACCCCAATGGTGAATGAATCTAGCTCTAAGAGATATTGTGAAGGAAGAAGTACAAAAACTATTGGATGCCGATTTTATCTATCCTATTTCTGACAGTCAGTGGGTCTCTCCATTAGTGCTAGTACCTAAGAAAGATGGAAGGTGGTGTATTTTTATTGATTATCGAGAATTAAATAAATCCACTCTCAAATATTACTTCCCTCTCCCTTTCATTGACCAGGTGCTTGATACCCTTCCAAGAAAGAAATATTTTTCCTTTTTGGATGGTTTCAGTGGTTATAACCAGATATAGATTGCACCCGAAGATCAGGATAAAACTACTTTTACATGTCCATGGGGTACATTTTCTTATAAAGTTCTTCCCTTTGGTTTATGTAATGCCTCAGATACCTTTCAAAGGGCAATCTTGGCTATTTTTTCTGTTCTAGAATTTGTGGAGATTTATATGGATGAATTTTCTGTGTTTGGTGATTCTTTTCAGAAAGATCTCAAAAATCTGTAGAAATTACTTCTTCGTTGTCAGGAAGCCCATATTTCTTTGAGTGGCAAGAAATGTATATTAATGTGCAAAGAAGGAGTGGTACTTGGCCATTTGATTTCTGATAAAGGTATCCAGGTTGATTCGGCAAAGATTGAAATCATTCTGCATCTTCCTGCTCCCAAAACTCAAAGGGAAGTAAGAGGTTTTTTAGGACATGTTGGTTACTATAGAAGATTCATTAAAAAAATTTCTAAGATAGCTACCCCTCTTTTCTGACTTCTAGCTAAGGATAGTGAATTTTCTTGGTCCACAGCTTGCCAAAAGTCTTTTGAAACATTGAATGAAAAGTTGGTGCAGGCATCAATTTTGCGAGGTCTTAACTAGTCCATGCCTTTTCACATTTCCTCTGATGCTACAGATTTGGATATTGGCGCAACTTTAGGAAAAGAGGAAAATAAGAAACCCTATGCTATTTATTATATTAGTAAGAATTTTTCTTCCTCTGAATTGAATTATACAGTTACAGAGAAAGAGTTTTTAGCTGTAATTTTTTCAATTAATAAGTTCTGACACTATATTACAGGATATGAAGTATTTGTACATACTGATCATTCTATGATTAAATATTTGATGAAAAAACCATTGAATAGCGGTAGAGTGACTAGGTGGTTGCTATTGTTTCAGGAATTTAATGTTACTATTGTTGATAGACCAGGGAAATCTAATGTTGTAGCAGATTTTATTTCTAGATTAGATAATCCTGGTGAAGAAACTCCAGTTAATGATGATTTTCCAGATGAACATCTTTTTGCTATGTCAACAGATTCTCCGTGGTCTACTGACATTGCTAATTACTTGGTTACTGGGAAAACACCACCCCACTTGTCCGCTCATGAAAAGTAGAATATTATTCAGAAAAGTGTTGCATATTCCTGGATTCGAGGAGATCTCTTTTACACTGGTCTATATCTGATTATCCGTAGATGTGTAAGAGAGGAGGAAGTGTTTGAAATATTGAAATATGCTCATGATGAACCTTTTGGAGGCCACTTCGCTGATAAGCAGATTGCATATAAATTATTGCATGCTAGTTACTTTTGGCCTTCCTTGTTTAAGGATGCCAAACAGTATGTCAGGTGATGTGATAATTGTCAACGAATGGGCCAACCTAATCAAACCAATGAAATGCCTTATGCCCCAGAGTTATGATTGAGCCATTTGAAAAATGGGCTATTGATTTTATAGGGCCAATAAGTCCAACATCATTAAGTAAAAAGCATATTCTGGTTTGTACAGATTTTGTTACAAAATGGGTAGAAGCTAAAGTAGTTTCCTTTGCTACAGAAAAAGTTGTTGTTGATTTTCTTTTTACTGAAATATTTACTAGATTTGGTGTGCCTAGAGAAATTGTTTCTGAAAATGGTCTGCAATTTATTTCTAATCTAGTACAGGGTGTGATGGAGCAATACAAGATCCGGCATAGGAAATCCATGCCGTATCACCCGCAAGAAAATGGCCAGGTGGAATCCACAAATAAAGTGATCAAGTCCATTCTTACAAAGATAGTAAACGTGCATTAGAAAGATTGGGATGAAATATTACCAGAAGCATTGTGGGCATATAGAACCACTTGGCTAAATAGGACGAGACATATACCATATGAGCTGGTATATGGAAAGCAGGTTATGTTACCAATTGAATTCCAGATCAAAACTTTCAGAACTGCAGTCCAGTTAGGACTAGATCTCTCTGAGGCACAACAAAAACGTTTTCTCCAATTAAATGAGTTATATGAATTTCATAGGCATGTTGTTCAGCAGAACATACTAATTCAGCAACAACGCAAAAGGTGGCATAACAAGTCTATTCAGAAAAATCAATTCCAACTAGGTGATTGTGTTAGGTCTCTGTAACAAGCAAGATTGGCAAAGTCCGATTACAGAGTTAACATCATTTCAACCAACTTTGGGATTCTAGGATCTAGCCCTCCTGAATCCGGGTAGGGATCTCTCCAATATGTACAAAGATGGATATTGTCTTTGAAGTTTAGGATGATGATATTAGGCTAGTTATGAAGACCAAGGGTTTTGTTTGGTTTTCTCGGATGGTTGAACATAATTGTTGTCTGAGGCGGAAAGATCTATATGAAAATAGGTTCAAAGGTGAGAAGTTGCAAGCAAAAGAATAAGCTTTGATCATAAAGAAAGATGATGGCAAGTTTTCAATCCATTGGGTTATGGAGTCATAAGAGGATTTAATTGAAACAATCAGGTTCAAGAGTGATCTATGGGGCAAGTCATCTATGCCTAAGGATCTCTTTAAGGCTTGATTTATGGAATGGAGTGGTACAACAAGAGAGGGAAATGACAGATGCAGAACAAAGAGCAGCCCAGGATCTGGTAAGTACTTTGAAACTAGCCAGCCTTTGACCAGGCACTTAAGAAGAACACAGAAGCAAACTAGGATCTGGTAAGTACTTTGAAAATATCCAGCCTTTGATACACTTACAATAGAATACAAAATAAAAACGAAGGGAAACTTGAAGGCAACCTTTGGAGTAGAAACTAGTGGGCTGGGCTCACCATGATCCTCTCCTAGCTCTTCTTTACTTAGTTACTTTCAAGACAATCAAAAAGATAACAAAGAATGGTTTAAGATCTGATAAGTACTTCGAAACTAGTCAGCTTTTAACACATCCTAAGGGAAACAATCAAATAGTTGAGCAAACAAGAAAGGGACTCAGGGCTAACCTTTGATTTCCTCAATTCATTCTTTACACAACATATATTGAAAGTAACATTTAAAAATAACATTCAGCAGTGACGAAAAGATGAGGGAATCCCAGCATCTCTGTACTTAGACTGAATTAAATCATTTCTAAATAACACAATTGGAAGAAAACATGGGAATAAAGATTTCTCAGCCAGAGCAGGTTACTGATGTACAGTAGGTCCTAACACTGTTTAAACTGTTCTTTACAGTGGAAAATGAAACAAATTGAAAACAGAAATAAAATGACAAGTTCACAGTGAGAATAACATCACCATTAGCATAGACCAGGATCCCATAAATCAGCTTGTATTGATGCTTCAAACCAGTTACAATCTTCAGATCCAGTGTTTTAATCCATCTCTCTTCACAACCTAACCTATCTGTTACAAGCAGAGCTCCAAGAGCCTATGAAACCACTATGTACAGTCAAGAGTTTTCTGGCTCAATTACATTACAATGCTTCAGCAATAACATTAACAACCAACTAATCCAACCCCTCACTCATCTTCTTCTAGAGTATTTATAGAAGGATGAGGAGGTGAGATCTGATAAAAAGATCTCAAATACAATTAATGCAGAATTAATGTCTTCCTGGCCCTGGGAGGCTCGATGAAGAAATTATACAGGTGTTCCACTGCATTAATGTGTTTACACTTAAGAAGTAAGCTCGGAGGGAGCTTTTGTTGACCTTTGAGGCTCTGCGTACTATTAGGGTTATTCTGCAAACATTCTGTCATTAAATCTGGTGCAGAAATAACTTCCTTGGTTGTTTCGAGGCATAATATCTGACTTCGTTCAATAAATTTGGCCTCTGACTGAGCATTCTGAAGCAATAGGTGGCACTGCGGTGCTTGAGGAATCAATTCGCCTCAAAGTATGGCGGTGGAGGCAATATGTCTGATGAACACTTTTAGGTTTTGCTTTAATCTGTGTTCTCAGCCGGGGATTAGGCTTTTGATAACTGTCTTAGCCGTAATCCCCGTCAATCGGTCCACTAATCTGCTGCTCTGGTTCATTATGTCTTCAAAATCCGATACTCTTCTCTGCGTTGATTTTGACGGCATTCTTCAGGCTTTACAGGGATGCGTAGCAACCAAGGCTCATGAAACCTCGTTGATAACATTGTTCTTCACCCTGCGGTCGATTCTGTGGATTAATCGGAAGGACGGGAGTCATCACCCTCATCTTTCAGATTTTCATAAAACACGATGAAAGAACCTTAAAACTTGCAAAATACAACAAAAATGAGAAAATCCTGCGTTATATGGACAAAACTGCATCGAAGGGCGTGCGGGAAAACGGAGCAATCGGAGCCGTTGATCGTATTGCGATCAACGGTCTGGAGCGTTTTGGAAAGTCAGCGGAAGAAAAATGGGGACTGTACGATGGAATCGGGACTTTGCATGAGAGCCGTCGATCTGCAGGGATCGACGACGGAGATCGGCTTTCGAACGCGCCGGGGAAGTTTAACTGGTGTGCAGTTTGGTTAAAGGGCGAGCAGAAGAGGCAATCGGCGACCGTCGGATGGGAGGGCCCAAATCCGACGACGGAGGTGGATCCCGCTGCAGGGCTATTGTACGAAAGATAATGCGCGGGCGACGCGGAAGGACGGCGGTTTTGGGAATGAGGTGGAGGACACGTGTCGGCCAGCGTGTGGAATCGCTGGCCGACGAGATAAAACCACCACTCAACGAAAGGTGGTGCGGGATATATACCATGGTTTTTCGAAAAAGAGCGCGGGGGAGGGGGGTCCACCAGGTGAGGGGTACTCCACACCGTCGGATCTGGGGAGCAGATCGACGGCTGGGAAGACTCGGGGCCACAAAATACGTGGTTTAATATTTCACGCCAAAACCTTATAAAAGATGGGTTTTTTGAACGTTTCAAAGGAAAAGGGCAGAGTGGGACCACGCTTCGGTTTAGCGCCTCAGGACTTGAGCGGTCGGTCGTGGCGCTCGGGCATGTGGAGGAAGAAACGACAAGAGGCTTAGCTTGAGGGGCTTAAGCCTAACGCATAGAAACATGTGTTTTCTATGGTTTTTCCAAAGAATTGCAAAAGGAAATATAATTCCGATAAGGTTTAAACATGGGTTTTTAACCTTGGGAAACGAGATCAATGAAGGGATAAGGGAAAAAATATGGTTTTTGTGGGGGTCTTTATGAATGAAGGGAAATGGGAGAATGAAGGTAAAATGGAAGCAAGGGAGGGAAAAGGGAAAGGGATGCATCAGTACTGGACTAGGATTTTCGTGGAATATCAGAGGCTGGGAGAAGGAAAAGTATGAAGAACCAACCAGCAGTTTATGATCTTACCAACAGACTTCAAGCACCAACAACTTCAGGACTGAATTTGTTTCTTGAAGGCTGCACAAAATATTTAGCCACCAGCTGATATGAAGGAAAAATATAGGTGGCTAACAGTGGCTCCACTTGGGGATGGTGCCTTCTTGAAGGCATCAAGAATTCAGACTTGATTTCTCTGGGATGCTGACTGGTGCCTGACCCACTGCTTGCTCTTGCTTTTCTTTGACAAAAAATATCAGTCATGAGAGAAAAATGAATTTCATCAATACAACTTCTACCTACCCCAATCCTACTGATCTAACATTTTTTCTTCATCAGAGTGCACTTGGATTGGCAAAGTATTTATACAACATTTTATTCTTTTTGAAAGCAGGAAATCTAATCTATTTCTACTCCTTATTTCTCCCCGAACTCAGATTAAACAGTTGAGCTCAGATATTTCTCTACCTAGTCTACTGTCTGTTGGGATTAAACAGTCCAACAAACTTTCATTCTTTAAATTCTACAACAGAAATTTAAAAATAGTCAAGTCAAGATTGAGCTGTTTGACTTGCTATGATCTATGGCATAAAAACAAGCTGCACATAGATTATTATTTGCATAAAATTAAAAATCAAAACATAAGGCTTAAGATCTGAAAGTTTCTTATCATGGCCTTTTCTTAGTTTCATAGCTCTGTTTTCTCTTTTCTGTGAGCTATCTTTGCCTTTCCTCTGGTTCAAGTTTTGAGCTGATTAGAACCAGGTCTTCTTTCTTATGACTCATAAGATAACACAGTTTTGAGTCATCTTTCTGTTGGGAACTTTGGTTCAGATTTTGAGTTTGTTTGAACCTTCATTTCTATCCTAATCTATCTACTGATAAGCCAAGATTAAACAGTTGGACAAATCAAATTCACTACCCTATCAGCAGAAAATTTAAAACTAATTAGTCAAGATTAGGTTGTTTGACTAACTAGAAGTGTGTTTTGCAGGAGTGGCATTTAAGCTTGCACACTTTCAGATTTATTTCTCTTCTTAGCATGGGGCCTTGCCTTTCTTGTTTTCATTTCTGCCCTCTTTTCTTTCTTTGTTTTTGTATTTTTTGGTTTTTCATAACTTTGAATGCAATGATGGATGAAATATTTACAGTGGAAAAAGGTAAAAAGGCTTCAAAACATGAAATAATTTAAGAAAGGTAATGCTTAAGCATCCTGCCATTGACAGGACCCCCTAACAATTCTGTTCCATTCAACTCTTGTAAGAAGAATGCATTGTTTCCAGCAACTGAATGAATAGAGTAAGGGCCAAGCCATAGATTGTCAAATTTACCATGCTTTCCCTTGTCTTCCCTCTTTGAGTCCCACTTTAAAACTTTGTCCCCAATATTGAAGTTGCTGGCCTTTGTTCTTCTGTCAAATGTCTTCTTGATATTTTCTTGTTTCTGCAATGCTCTGTTGTACACTTCCTCTCTGGTTTGCTGAAGATGAATGGTCTGATTTATTCTTCTGATTATGTCATTTTCTTCAGTCTGCAACTCTTGAATCAACTTCATAACCGGTACACCAAGGCTGTTAGAAAAAATTGCATCTGTACCATACACAAGCTGGAAGGGTGACATACCAATGGATTTCTTCAATGTTAATCTGTCAGCCCAAAGTGCATGGATCAGCTTTGTGTGCCAAGATTTCTTATTGTTTTCCAACAGTTTCTTTATTATGTTCACTAAGCTTTTGTTGGAAGACTCTGCAAGTCCATTACCTTGAGGGTAATAGGCTGTAGAGTGCCCCAATGTTATCTGGTATTTATGACAGAATTATACCATTTTCTTTGATCCAAATGCTGCTGCATTATCTGTGATGATCTTGGTAGGACAGCCAAATATGGAAAGGATATTGGTTTCTATGAATTTTATGATAACCGAATCATTGGCCTGTCTACAAGGAATGGCTTCTATCCACTTAGTGAAATAGTCTGTGGTGGTGAGAATCCACCTGTGCTGGGCAGAGGATGGTGGATGGATTTCACCTATGAAGTCAAGTCCCCACTGTTGAAAAGGGGCTTCAACAGTAATTGGATGCAGAGGAAGGGGCAGTAGTTTTCTCTTGCCTTCAAACAGTTGGCATTTATGGCAAGTAGTTGTCAATTTGTGTATATCAGGAAAAAGAGTGGGCCAATAGAAACCAGCCCTCAAAATTTTGTTGGCTGTTGACTTCCAGTACAAATGGCCTCCACACTCTCCTTCATGGAATTCCTGTTTAATCTTTTCTGCATCAAACTCAGGAAAACATTTAAGCAATATACCACTTGCATTTTTCCAATAAAGACATTTATCAATAATGAAATAGTTTACAGCTTTTAACTTTAGGAATCTTGCCTTAGTTTTGGATAAACCAGGAGGTGTATTCAGATTAAGAAAAACATAAACAATATCAGCGTACCAAGGAGAATTCATAAAATGATCTTCAACAACAGGAGTTGAGAGTTCTTCTTGGTTATCTAAAGCATCGATCATATTGATATCAAGAAGTTCACAATTTGATTCAACCATTAATTTAGCTAGACCCTGGCCTTTGATGAGCTTAGTGGGTTTTATTTCTAGATCATATTCAAGAATAACTGCAATCCACTTACCTCTCTTACCATCTGGATCCTGTGTTAGAATGTCTTTAACAACCGAATTTGGGAAAAAGGCAATGATGTGTGAGTGAAGGATGTATACTCTGAAGTCTTTCAAAGCCTTTACCAAAGCAAAAGCTTGTTTTTCCATAATGTTATACCTCAAAGGGGCATCCCTCAATGCCTTACTAAAGAATGCAATAGGCTGCTCTTGTCCTTGTGGATTTTTTTGTAAAAGGACAACAGCTATGGTATGCTCTGATGCAAATGAGAAGATATAAAAATCCTTTGAAAAATCAGGACTTATGAGAACCGGTGTCTTGGTTAACGCTTGTTTCACCAGTTCAAAGGCTGTCTTTGCTTCTGAGGTCCATTTTACCCCTTGCTCCTTTTTCAACATGTTTGTGATATTCCTAAGGAGCTCGGCCAAGTTGGGGATGAACCTTCTCAAAAAGTTTATCTTTCCAATGAAAGACTGCAACTCTTTGATGTTTCGAGGATGAGAGATTTGCAATATGGACTCAATCCTCATGGGATCAATCTTTATGCCCTCTTCTGAAATGATGTGCCCAAGAAGTTTACCTTCTTGGAGACCAAATAAAGTCTTCTTAGGGTTCAAAGATATCCCAAACTTTCTGCACTTCTCGAAAACTTTCCTCAAGTGTTCTAAGTGTTCTTCATCTGTTTTTGAAAACACAGTTACATCATCAAGATAGATAATGATGAAGAAACCCAATTCTTCCGAGAATGCTATGTCCATGGCTCTCTGAAAGGTTGCTCCAACATTCATTAGACCAAAAGGCATTTTCACATACATGAAAGTGCCCCATGGTGTAGTAAAGGTTGTCTTTAATTGATCATCAGGGTGGACTAAGACTTGATTATACCCTGAATAGCCATCCAGCAAAGAAATTCTTTTAGACCCCACCACCCTTTGTAAAATATGATCCATCTTGGGCAAAGGGTAGTTGTCTTTTAATGAAGCTTTGTTTAAATTCCTAAAGTTTATGCAAAGCCCGATCTCTCCAGTCTTCTTCCTAACAGACACCAGATTAGATACCCATTCAGAATATCTAATAGGGACAATAATGCCAGCATCGTGCATCTTCATAATTTCCTTCTTAACCAATGGCAACTGGACAGGGTTTATCCTACGCAGTTTCTGTTTGAATGGTTTTTGGTTTTCTTTAAGAGGGATTTTGTGCTGTATTATTTCAATGTCATAGGATTTAAGATCTTCATAACTCCACGCAAAAACATCAGAAAATTCTTTGAACAGCTCTAAGTATTTGAGTTTAATGTGAGCTGGTAAAGTTTTAGACAGTTTGATCAATTTCGGTTTTTCCTCACTGCCTATATTGCATTCCTCCACCTCAGTTTCTACAGGTTCCAGTTTAGGTCTTTTGGCCACATCATCAAAATCAAACAGTTATTCTAGAGGGGCTAAACCTTTGGAAAAACTATCATCCTTAGAGTGCAGAGTTTCCAATTCCTCTGTTTCAGATTTTGCACTCAACTCTGTTTGGTTTCTAAGTCTGGTAGTCTGAAGGTTTATATCTACCAGATGTGGAGACGGTTCTTCTTCACCAAGAAAATTTTCTTCACTGCAATCTGTATCATAATCTAAATCTGAACTATGGATTTCAAACTCATTTCTGAATTGCATGAAGTCTTCTATTTGTTTATCTCCATCAAATACCTGCCAATATTTCTTGTTATCCGGGATAGTTGGTCTGAATTTTATCTGAGAGGTGTCATCATACAGTATTGGGCAAGTTCTAGCAGCAAAGGCTAAATTGTGGGCTGCAATGTTTCTTTTTCTTGGGACAAAAGTCAGTGTGGACTCCTCAAATGTTTTCAAAAGATCCATGACATCATTCCTATAGGCTCTAAGTCTGGGGTGATTTGCATTATAGTCCCCATTAACTTGCCTAATGATTAATTCAGAATCCCCATATACATCGATTCTCTTGGCACCTAACTTCTTCAAGAGATGCAAGCCTAAGAGAAGGGATTCATATTCTGCTACGTTGTTGGAACACTGAAAGTTTAGTTTACATGAAATGCACTCTGTATGATTATTTTCAGTGTTAGTAATCCAGACACCTGCACCAGCATTTGTTTTGGTGCATGACCCATCAAAATACATAGTCCAGAGAGGAACATTTTCAGTTTGGTGAATGGGCTTCGTATCATTTGATTCCTCAAGTTTTTCATCGGGTTGAGGATTGTCTTTCTGACTGTCAAGTTTTAAGTTCAAAGGATTGATAACTTGCAGTTCAAGATCTGTGCTTAGTTTGCTAGGATTTTCGGATGCAATATACTGTTTTGGCAGTTTAGCACTGTTTTCCTCTCCCTCCGTTTCATCCATTGATTCTATTGAAATGATTTGTTCTGTAAGTATTTCATCATTAAACATGATGAAAGAATCAAGGCTTGTGTTTATAGCATAGAGAGGGGAGTTTTGCGGCCGATCTTGACTTGTCACTGTGTACTGCATATGTGATTCTCTGTAAAGCCTTCTAGCCTGATTGAAAACAGGGATAGTCGCATAGGCCATGTCCATTTGCATGGTTCCCTGTAACTTAGCCCCCCAAGATCGTGATAAAAGCATTCCATACTTTGGGGGTACATCAGCCACAACAACATCCACGACTAAACATTTGGCTGGAATTTGGGCTAAGTTAACACAGAGATCTTTTATCAATCCTAAACAGTTAACTCTGCTCGAGTCAAAGGAGTACAAATCCTTGTAAGGTCTGGTAATTTCAAGACCCAGGCTTTCCATTACAGCTTTTGGCATTAAATTATGGTAAGCGCCCGAGTCATGCATAGCATTATGCAAAATTTTGTCATGAATGTTTAAGCTTACGTAAAAGGGAGGGACAGGACCCTCTTGGAACTTGCCCTCAATCTCTGGACCAAAAATAAGCTCTGGTTGGTCATCATTGAGATTGAGTGTATCTTCATTATCTTCTAAGTTCAAAGCCTTCAAAATTTTGGACCTATATACATGTTGGGCAGCTAACTCAGTCAAAGGAACAGAGATTTTGATCTTTGAGATTTCCTGTTCCAGGCTGAAAAGATTTTGATTCTTTAAAGCGTTGACTTCATCCTTGTTTACTGCCACTTTACCAGCAATAACAGCTTGCTGATTTGGTTTATCCACAGTTGAAACAGTTGTTTTACCAGGAGTACTAACCGAGGTGCTAGTACTACTAATGTTTGCACTCTGTTTTTCAATATTTTGAGTGTCTTTGTCTTTACCACTACCAGAATTAATAGCCACTGTTGTGTCCTTTTGTTTGATTGTTTTAGATTTGGTTGCAGTGTTGTTTTGAGAAGGCTTGTCAGATGTGTTATTGTTGGGGGTTTGTTGATTAGATCTACTTCTGAGTTCATATTCCTTTGAAGGCCTTATGATAGCGTTTTCCATGTTCTGATAATAGTTTTCATTATCATCTCTTTTGTCATCGTAAGGTGTATAAAGACCTTGTTTATTATCATAATGAACCTCAAAGTCATCATCATCTACCCCAAATAATTTTATATCATCTTCCTTTGTTATTTGATCTGTTTGTTCAACCTCACTTAAAAAGTTTTGATGAAAGGGAGGAATGATCTGCTGATCATCTTCCCTGGGTCTGTTTAAAGGTTGATTTCTTCTAACATTCTGATTCTGGTTTTGGTTTCTGTTTTGAGGATCGTTCTGATTTAGACTTTCTTGCGCTTTCTCTAGAATGCTCATTTTCTTCATCATTTCTTACATCATTCTTTCCATCTTTGAGCTTGAGGTGGAAGGGGTGGATTCCTCTCTAAAAGATACTCTCTTTTCAGCTTTCATCCTTGCTCTTTTCTCCATAAGGTTAACTTCCACAGAAAGAGCACCTCTTTGCATATCTTCAAGGGTTGCAAAAACTCTTTCTCTGAGTGAATATGTCATGTCAGGATCAAACCCTTCAGGAAATTTGTTTAAAGCGGAGCCCTGAGGAGGTTTTAGTTCAGGGGAAAGTGAGTTATACACGCTGTTAAATCTGGTACAATAAGCTTGTACACTTTCCCCAGAGTTCCTATGAAGATTGTTATAGTTGGCAAGGACTTGAAGGGGATTCTTCCTCACTTCCCATTTGTTTAAGAATGTTTGATGGAAGCCCTGAAGATCATTAATACTATGGGGGGTTAAACCTTTAAACCATTTTCTTGCTTCTCCCCCCAAAATTTGAGCAAACAGTCTGAGCTTGACAGAATCATCATCAATTTCATTTCTGTCAAAGTAGTCATTCATCTTGTCCACATGTTGAGATGCTGTTATAGTATTGCTAGCATCATATAATGGAATTTTGGACTGGTAGTCCTGTGGAAGATTGACTAGTGGTACAGGAAGGACTAAGGGAGCATACCATGCTGCCATGATATATGGTGGGGGCGGATTTACAAGAGGAGGTGTGGGTTGAAGAGGAGTGGTTTGAATAGTGGATGAAGGATGAACAGAAGTGGATGGAACAGCAGTAGATTTCTGAGTTGATCTTGGATAAGAGGCACCTAGATTGTGTAGAAAATGTAAATCAGGAGGTGTTGATTCTCTATCCCCAAGGGTTTCACTTGTTTCGGGAGATGAAAGTGAAAGCTCAGAATCTAGCTGATCTAAATCACCAAATGACCTAGTCCTGAAAGGGTTTAATAAGTCAATTTGTGATTTTTGTAGAGCTGAAAGATTGTCAGGTACTGAATTAGCTCTTAGGGGTGATCTGAAATTAGTTGAAAATTGTATCTTAGGATAGTTCCTAAGGATTCTTTCTGGGTTATCAACTATCTCAGGAGGATCGGGGTCAGGATGGGCTCTAGTGTGAATCTTTTTAGGAGCCACAATGTTTGTGTGTTTAGACCCAACTAAACAAGAAAAGTTCAACCAGATATGACAATCTTTGGGAGGTTAACTAATCTGTTTTCTTAGTTCTAATCCTACAGCCTTTTAACTAAGTTTTAAGGGTGTTGTAATGATGAGGGTTCTTCCCAGTGGAGTCTTAAGGTCTGTTCAGGATTGTGGAGTCGCTAGATGGAAAGTCTAGAATGTGTTCAAAGGGGTACACTGTCCACCACAGTGTTTGTGAAACCTTCCTTTTCAAGAAAATTTCAAAACACAACAAACTCTAACCAGAGATTGACTGGGAGGGCATTTGCCAGATATGTCACCTCTCAAAGAGGATGAGATCCAGAGGCTACCTGGCCCTTTCCAGACTCTGTCTAAGAGTATAGGGTAAAACACATCAAAGATATAAACAGGATATCAAGAACTAGTGTTTTACTACCAATCTGAAATGTTTTTGGTGTTTTCTGAATTGTTTTTATTTGTGGTTTTAAAAGAATGTCCTAACTTTGCCTCAAAACTTAGCTACGGTTGTGAAACAAAGACAGTCTATCCTTATGGCTAAGCCAGCTGATTTTCCAAGGTTAGATAAAAACTTAAAAGAATCCTAGGTTTGACACCGATTCAAACAAGTTTCATCACGATTACCATTCTTTGGTAGTGCTTGAAAAGGCTGCTTTTTACTCTCAAAGTGCTCTTGAATAAAAGGGTTTTCTGAGGCCTCTAAAAGGTATTAAAAACACTCAGTCCCCAGTGGAGTCGCCAGAAATGTTAGGTCTCTGTAACAAGCAAGATTGGCAAAGTCCGATTACAGAGTTAACATCATTTCAACCAACTTTGGGATTCTAGGATCTAGCCCTCCTGAATCCGGGTAGGGATCTCTCCAATATGTACAAAGATGGATATTGTCTTTGAAGTTTAGGATGATGATATTAGGCTAGTTATGAAGACCAAGGGTTTTGTTTGGTTTTCTCGGATGGTTGAACATAATTGTTGTCTGAGGCGGAAAGATCTATATGAAAATAGGTTCAAAGGTGAGAAGTTGCAAGCAAAAGAATAAGCTTTGATCATAAAGAAAGATGATGGCAAGTTTTCAATCCATTGGGTTATGGAGTCATAAGAGGATTTAATTGAAACAATCAGGTTCAAGAGTGATCTATGGGGCAAGTCATCTATTCCTAAGGATCTCTTTAAGGCTTGATTTATGGAGTGGAGTGGTACAACAAGAGAGGGAAATGACAGATGCAGAACAAAGAGCAGCCCAGGATCTGGTAAGTACTTTGAAACTAGCCAGCCTTTGACCAGGCACTTAAGAAGAACACAGAAGCAAACTAGGATCTGGTAAGTACTTTGAAACTATCCAGCCTTTGATACACTTCCAATAGAATACAAAATAAAAACGAAGGGAAACTTGAAGGCAACCTTTGGAGTAGAAACTAGTGGGTTGGGCTCACCATGATCCTCTCCTAGCTCTTCTTTACTTAGTTACTTTCAAGACAATCACAAAGATAACACAGAATGGTCTAAGATCTGATAAGTACTTCGAAACTAGTCAGCTTTTAACACATCCTAAGGGAAACAATCAAATAGTTGAGCAAACAAGAAAGGGACTCAGGGCTAACCTTTGATTTCCTCAATTCATTACTTACACAACATATATTGAAAGTAACATCTAAAAACAACATTCAGCTGTGACAAAAAGATGAGGGAACGCCAGCATCCCTGCACTTAGACTGAAATAAATCATTTCTAAATAAAACAGTTAGAAGAAAACATTGGGATAAATATTTCTCAGCCAGAGGAGGTTACTGATATACAGTAGGTCCTAACACTGTTTGAATTGTTCTTTATAGTGGAAAATGAAACAGATTGAAAACAGAAATAAAATGACAAGTTCACAGTGAGAATAACATCACCATCAGCATAGACCAGGATCCCATAAATCAGCTTGTATTGATGCTTCAAACCAGTTACAATCTTCAGATCCAATGTTTTAATCCATCTCTCTTCACAACCTAACCTATCTGTTACAAGCAGAGCTCCAAGAGCCTATGAAACCACTATTTACAGTCAAGAGTTTTCCACTCAGAAACAGCTACAACACTTCAGCAATTACATTGACAACCAACTAATCCAACCCCTCACTCATCTTCTTCTGGAGTATTTATAGATGGTGAGGAGGTGAGATCTGATGAAAAGATCTCAAATACAATTAATGCAGATTTAATGTCTTCCTGGCCCTGGGAGGCTCGATGAAGAAAATATACAGGTGTTGCACTGCATTAATGTGTTTACACTTAAGAAGTAAGCTCAGAAGGAGCTTTTGTTGACCTTTGAGGCTCTGCGTACTGTTAGGGTTACTCTGCAAACATTCTGTCATTAAATCTGGTGCAGAAATAACTTCTTGGCTGTTTCGAGGCATAATATCTGATCTTGTTCAATAAATCTGGCCTCTGACTGAGCATTTTGAGGCAATAGGTGGCACTATGGTGGTTGAGGAATCAATTCGCCTCAAAGTTTGGCGGTGGAGGCAATACGTCTGATGAACACTTTTAGGTTTTGATTTAATCTGTGTTCTGAGCCGGGGATTAGGCTTTTGATAACTGTCTTAGCCGTAATCCCCGTCAATCTATCCATAAAACTGCTGCCCTGGTTCATTCTGTCTTCAAAATCCGATACTCTTCTTTGCGTTGATGTTGACGGCATTCTTCAGGCTTTATAGGGACGCGTAGCAACCAAGGCTCATGAAACCTTATTGATATCATTGTTCTTCACCCTGCGGTCAATTCTCTGGATTAATCGAAAGGACGGGAGTCGTCACCCTCATCCTTCAGATTTTCATTAAAACACGACGAAAGAACCTTAAAACCTGCAAAATACAATAAAAATGAGAAAATCCTGCATTATATGGACAATCTGCATCGGAGGGCATGCGGAAAAATGGAGCAATCGGAGCCATTGATCGTATTGCGATCAACGATCGGGGGCATTTTGAAAAGTCAGCGGAGAAAAAGGGGGACTGTACGATGGAATCGGAACTTTGCATGAGAGCCGTCGATCTGCAGGGATCGACGGCGGAGATCGGCTTTCAAACGCGTCGGGGAAGTTTAACTGGTGTGCAGTTTGGTTAAAGGGCGAGCAGAAGAGGCGATCGGCGACCGTCGGATGGGAGGGCCCAAATCCGACGGCAGAGGTGGATCCCGCTGCAGGGCTATGGTACGAAAGATAATGCGCGGGCGACGCGGAAGGACGGCGGTTTTGGGAACGAGGTGGAGGACACGTGTCGGCCAGCGTGTGGAATCGCTGGCCGACGGGATAAAACCGCCACTCGACGAAAGGTGGTGCGGGATATATACCATGGTTTTCAGAAAAGAGCGCGGGGGAGGGGGGTCCACCAGGTGAGGGGTACTCTGCACCGTCGGATCTGGGGAGCAGATCGACGGCTGGGAAGACTCGGGGCCACAAAATACGTGGTTTAATATTTCACGCCAAAAACTTATAAAAGATGGGTTTTTTGAACGTTTCAAAGGAAAAGGGCGGAGTGGGACCACGCTTTGGTTTAGCGCCTCAGGACTTGAGCGGTCGGTCGTGGCGCTCAGGCATGTGGAGGAAGAAACGGCAAGGGGCTTAGCCTGAGGGGCTTAAGCCTAACGCATAGAGACATGTGTTTTCTATGGTTTTTCCAAAGAATTGCAAAAGGAAATATAATTCCGATAAGGTTTAAACATGGGTTTTTAACCTTGGGAACTGAGATCAATGAAGGGATAAGGGAAAAAATATGGTTTTGGTGGGGGTCTTTATGAATGAAGGGAAATGGGAGAATGAAGGTAAAATAGAAGCAAGGGAGGGAAAAGGAAAAGGGATGCAGCAGTACTTGACTAGGATTTTCGTGGAATATCAGAGGCTGGGAGAAGGAAAAGTATGAAGAACAAACTAGCAGTTTATGATCTTACCAACAGACTTCAAGCACCAACAACTTCAGGACTGAATTTGTTTCTTGAAGGCTGCACAGAATATTTAGCCACCAGTTGATATGAAGGAAAAATATAGGTGGCTAACAGATTGGGTGCTCCTTTTTGATTCTATATTTAAAATTTTTACAGGGAAATTCCATACACATTGGATGGGACCGTATGAAGTGATCCGAGTATTCGAGAATGGAGTAGTAGAAGTTAAAAATATTGATGGACAAAATTCAGTATTCCTGGTAAATGGACACAGATTAAAGAAGTATTTTCAGCCACTTGCCAAGAAATATTTTACACAGCAATTCAGGACGGTAGTGGTGAATGGTAATACCAACTTTTTGAAACTATGAGTTCTTCTTATTCTTCTTAAATAGAAAAAAATAAAATAAAAAATATATATTTTTTTTTTATAAAAAGTAAAGAAAAAATATTTTCCTGTAATTATGAAAATCAGTTCGCTGACATGATTGCAGAAGGATCAACCTGAAAACCAGCTTGCTGGCAGGAAGATCAAAAATTTCTAATAAAAAGAGAATGTTGCGTGATTATTAGATATACTAGCGACCACCAAGTAAAAGCAGGTTCAGTAGAACCAACCTTTATAAAATTGGGGTAATTAGCATGGATATTTTCATTCAAGCAACGCTTAATTCTCGTTGCAGTTATTTTTCTTGCACCAGTGCAGGCATACCTTCTAGAATTTTTTTTTCCTTTCTTCATATCCCATTTTGTAATATTCCCTCAGTTTATTCTTCAATCCCAAATGATTAACCTTCCCATATTCTTCTGATTTAACCTGTCCGTTTCATAAAACTGCACTTTACCCTTGATTTTTTTCCCTACCCCACTTCTATTTATTCCCTCTTGTGGTACTATTCCTAGAATCCCTGTAACAAAAATCCTTCCCATTCTTAAATTTCCCTTTTCCCACTTATTTATTCCCTCATGAATTGCAGGATCTCACATACAAAGAGTAAAATGATATGCTCTGAAACATCAAGAAAGGGCGAAGAAAATTTCCAGTATAAATTGAGGAAGTCATGTTGGAAGTCTAGCCGATATTTTACTAAAATTATTTGTTCTTTTTCAGATATTATGCTTGCACTAGTGCAAGCACGCACCCTGTTAGAAACATAGTACAATTTTTTATTTTCATAGCATATGTCATAGGAAAGTGGTCATCATGAAGGTTTATGAGAAATTATTTCACTTAGTCGAGAAGTACTTGTGACTATCATATTAATTAGGAAAAAATTTAAAGTACAAGGTGTTTTTAAGCTAAGAGTCATGATCATTTTTTTAATGAATGCTAAAGTTCTTTTATTTTGAATTATGAAGGAGTGTGGAAATGTTTTAATTGTTTCTTAGATACAATTTCCCTTTCCTCCATAATCCGATATGTTTTTCACTCGTAATGATTACCTCACCTAGTCATTAAAAGTGTTGCTGCAAGTACCAATCCAGCATGGCCTCAAAGATGTTGCGTATTCAAGGCTATTTCAATGGAATGAATGGATGATAAGATACAAAGTATCGTGGACAGTTGGATCCCTATTTATAAGAACCAATTTTCCTGGTGTTGCATGTAAATTTTCGACTGTTCATAACCGTTAAGTAGCGATGCCGCCTGTTCGAAGCGAACCCTCGTCTCTCAGTATGGTAGAACAGACTGCTGAGTTTCGCAATAGTCTTGCAGTATAGGGAGACTCAGAACTTCTTCAATTTTTGCAAATGTTTGACGGGCATGACCATGAAGTGGCCCTACAGTTTTCCAGAAGTTTCAAAAATGGCTGAGTGAAAATTGGGCCTCTAAAATTTAAGGTCACGGAAGAGTTTATAGCAGTATCGACAGGCTTGGAAAATACTGGGGAGCAGTGGTTTAAAAACAAGAAACTAGAGAGGAATCGATGGCAACATTTCGTTGTTGATCAGAACATGAAGGTAGATTGGAAGAAAGAAATTCCGCGCAGTGCCCTGCTGGGATAGTGGCGGGACCTCCTTTTCATTCTACAAAAAATTGTAACTTGTGAGGGAAGGTACTCCCTCACTTTTGTGTACCAATTCAGGATGTTATAGCATTTCGAAGGCAGCTGGCACATCCGGTGGTAGATTTATTTCCCCTATTTTTTGCTTAAGAGTTTGGAAAAATGGCCAAAGGTGTGCAGGATGCACGGGCAGACCAGGCCGACAAGAAATTATATCACCACGGTCTGATAAAAATTTTGGTCCCAAAACAATTTGAAATTAAAGGCATGACCTGGGAGGCGTTGTTAAAACAACTGCATAAAAATAAAGTTGTTGGAAAGAAGATAGAGGACCCCGCTAGCACAAGCAAGGGTTTGAGTAAAAAAGAAAAGGGAAGTCCTTCTTGCACCAGTGAAAAAAGGAAACGACCCGGGAAATTAACAGAAGAAAAGGCCCCATCTCCAAAGAAAAAGAAGACAACTAGTGCACTAGTTGAAGAGACTCCTTCTTCAACACCAATACAAGAATAGACCCCCGAAGAAGACAACCTGTCAGTCCTTGCGGATGCAGCAAAATCTGTAGAAATTGAAGATGACACTCGGTTGGCTGATTTTACTAAAAAGGCCTAGAAAAAGAATGAGGAATCTAGTGCAGGCGAAGAACCACAGTCCCCATAAGACGTTGAATCCCCTCCTGCACCAGTGCAAGAAGAATAAGAAGAGTTTGCTGAAGCCATGAGGGACACTGAGGTCCTTGAGGAAAACATAGCCCCTGTTGAGACAGAAAAAGAGGAAGATTTGGTAACTCCTGCTGCTCAGATAGCTGAACTGGAGCTTCAAGTGCAAAACTTAGAGCAGCTCATAGCTAAAGCACAGGAGGATAAAGAACAGAGTAGAGAAGAGTTAACTGTGGAGATCCAGAAAAAGAAAGGAGAAGTTAGAGTTTGGAAGTACTGTGCTACGCAATGTTTCAGGTGACTTAAAAAGGTGACAAAGAAATTAAAAAACATCATAAAGAAGAATTCTGAAACATTGCAATCTGATGTTAGTATGCCAGAGTAGGATTGAGCTGGAATGCTCAAAGTTTTGAAGGTTTTTTGCAAAGTTAAAGAGTTGTGTGAGGGCACACAACAACTTAAGGATGGGAGGATGTTAGCCCCCTAATCTGCTCTCTTTTTTCCATTTTCCCCTTCCTAAATCATAACCATTTACCTCTGTGTTGACGGAAAAATATGTCCCAGCCAACAGCAGGGGATCTCCTCGGTAAAAGGTCCCAATTAGACCTTGAACCGTTTAGAACATGGATCCCGTCCGGGGTGTGGGTTCGGCTACCACTGATTTCTCCTTTGCTTTGGGTCTCGCTTAAACTCTATAAAACAGTGGATACACACCTAATCAACTGATACAAGACATATGATTGATGCATTAAACACGTATATAACACTATGCATAGCGAGAAAATTAATAAAGAATACACGCCAAAGGAGGTGTCGTTAGCAACACATCTTTGGGGTTATGCTTGTGAGGTATTCTGACCACAAAAGAAATAGTTCTTTATGGCGAGATCCCCTTTACTTCCTGAAAGATAAAACGAAATGCTAATAAACAAAGTCATTAACATCCATTAAGAGAGCAATGAAAGATTGAAAATCATTAACACAAGCACAGATAGCCGTGATGCATAAATGATGCCATTAAGAGTGCAGCTTCCTTAATCAAAGGATATTTGAAACTGTATAATAAATACACATAGTGTTCGCACAGAAAAACACATCATATCCATAGGGAGTTTTTCAAAATGCTTGTATTCATGTTTCAATGTGTAATCCTCTGGTAATACAATATATTCAACTCGAGTCCCAAACTAAAAGCCCCTTTTACAAGCTCCCGAAGGAGTATTTATAATACAAAACCTACCCTTTGGGCTTCTTTGACTTTTCATCTTCTTGACCGTTGGGCTGCATTGCGACCCAATCTTTTCTGCGACCTGCGACCTAAGTTGTTGTTGTGACCTACAACCTAACTGGGTCGCGGGGTCGCAGGTTGTAAGAAAATGGCTAAGGTGCGACCTTGCGACCTTGCGACTGGGTCGCAGGGTCGCGGGGTCGCGGATCGTGAAAAAAGATGAAAATGCGACCTTGCAACCTCGCGACTAGGTCGCTGGGTCGCAAATTTCGGGAAAAATCAGAAATGCGACCTTGCGACCTTGCGACCTTGCGGGATTTGTGACCTTGTGACCTCGGAAGACATGCGACCTGCAACCTCGGCAGACATGCGACCTACGACCTCGGTAGATGTGCGACGTGGGGTTTTATCCTTTCCACCTTTCTCCAGTTGAGATAGTCTTAGCTCCCGCCATATGAACCAGCATTTTTCGGGTGAGCGACAAACTTTCTTGTCTGGGTCGTCATCATAATCTCCTCATGTTACCTGCATGTAAGCACATTAGATTAGCCATTAGCCTCATCCACATGAAAATGTTTCTACATGTTGCAGAAAAATAAAGATATAATAAAATAAAACACAGATGCATAAGGAGCATATTGACAGATAACATCAAGGGATTTTAACAATTAGCTTGGACCCCTGTGTAGTCCTGTTCTCTTGGAGAAAAGAGGCCATTCCGAAGTGGGGTCACATGGTCGAAGCTTTCATGGGTCGTAGCCTCTAGTGGACATATCATTCTGCGACCTTGCAACCTTGGAGGGGTCGCACAGTCGCGTGGTCGCATTTTCCGTCCAGCAGCGTGCATTGCGACTCAGCGACCTGGAGGGGTCATGCAACTTGATCTCTACGTGGGTCGCAATCTCAAAAGGGGCATAGGGTCGCAAATATCATCAAGTCGCAATTTTCACTAGCCTCACAGGTTTGTGACCCAGTGACCTGGGTTGAACTGCGACCTCAAAGCATGGTTGTCTTCATCGTGCAATCATTGTTCAGCTTAGGCGCAATGTCTTCTCCTGCATCGAATCTTGCTTTCATTCAATGAAGGGGGTGTATTTTATGTATGGAGGAGTCACTCGATCGCGCGATCTTGCTGTAGTTGCATGGAGGAGCGCACTCCAACAAATCCTTTTCCCTTCTAATGGTGATTCGCCGATTGATCAATAATTTTAACCATGCATCAAAATTAATAATGAACAACTTCTGGCTCCACGGTGTTAAGTCAGGTTGTGAGCAGACAAACACCATTGCCATGCTATATTCACACGATGTCAACAAAACCAGTCTTCCAATGAAAATCTCATACGTCAATTTGTTGGATGTGCATTTAGATTTGAGTTAGTCATTTCACGTCCTCTTTGGCAGCACAGATATGAAGCATGTTTTGGTCATGTCAACGAAATTTGTTTTAAATTGCGGCCTTTTCCGAACCCAACGGCTCTATGACTTGAAAAATAAAATGATCAGCTAGAGGGTGGTAGCATGCCAAAAGTTGAATCAGGAACCGAACCAGAAGCATGAGCAGAAACAACAATGGGGGGGGCGAATTCCATGGAAGAAAGAAGAACACCCAGTGGAAGTAATTGGACGCATGAGGCATGCTCAGCAGAATGGTAGAATAAGAATTCAAGTAACAGAGAAAGGCATGAGACTCAGAGCAGGCTCAGGATATTGCATAGACTTTAGTCTCGATGGCATATCTTGGAGTGGAGAGGCCCTATAGCTGTTTTACCTTAAGTACATTGAAGGGCAAGTGGAAGGAGTGAAGAGCGGAGGAAAATGCACTATTATAATGTATGGAGCAACAGGGTCTGGTAAGAGTTATACCATGTTTGGTGCTGCCAAGGAGCCTGGAATTGTTTACCGTGCTCTGCACCATATCATGGAAGGGGAAGGGGATGAGATTGTGAAGGTCAGGGTTATAGAGATTTACAATGAAGAAGTCTACGATCTTCTTGGTTCTAATTCAGCAAAGGTTGCTAGTCTAGGAAGGATGAGATTGGATGTGTGGGGTCGAAAGGTTAAAAATGCATGTTCAGTAAGTGGGAAGAAAGCGGAGGACATTGTTCGAGAAATACAAGTGGTGGAGAAAAAGCGTGCTGTGAAGAGTACCAATTGCAACGAGAGGAACTCTCGTAGCCATTGTATGATTATAGTAGATGTGCCATCAGTTGAAGGGAGGTTGGTGCTGGTGGACATAGCTGGCTCAGAAAACATCGAACAGGTTGGGATAGGAGTATAATGATTTAACACCGAACACCAGGCATCCTTGAGTCAGCAAATTTGATATAATTTTGAAGGTGGAACATTTATCTCGTAACAGAATATTTTTCATCTACTATATCGAAGGATCTGTCATTCAGGAAATAACGCTCCATAGTTGTTACTGCGCTGGTTCGATTGAGCATTTCACCTTTTCCTGGTGCATCTACGGTAATGGCAGAGCTGACATAGCTGAAACCATGAGCATGCATTCTGGACGGGATTATGTTGCCATTATTACTAACTCATTCACGCTGGATGATAGCGAACGCTGCCTGCCTCCGTCGAAACACTACTTTAATGACACGTTCCATGTGGTGTCATGCATGGAGAGGTTACAATGCCCGACCTCAGAAACTTCCTTCCCCGAGGTGAAAACGTTGGCATTTTTTCAAACTGGATCAACACATCTTTGACACGTGGCAGAGAGCTAAGAATCACGCCGTGGACTCCCTCTTGCACGCTGCAATTGCGCTTCCCATAATTAAATTCATCGTTGTAATGGAAAGCGCAAAATGGGAGTGGCAAAAGGAAAATCACCCTTCATGCGGGGCCTTAATCACGGCCAGAAGTGCGCCTCCCAAAATAGAAATCAATCGCAGAACGAGAAACAGCTAATAACGATCATGACCGGTGCTGACAAGAACAATGAGATCTCCCCATCTCAACGTTAAGAAAAAAGGAGACCAAATTATAACATTGAAGTTGAAAGGATCATCCATTCGTTGTTGAACCCCTTTATCGTGACTTTGAGCGACTTCACCTTATGGAAATGCGAATTAACAATGCGATCCTTGCCACATGTATTCTTAAACTTTCTAGGGTTACGTCGAATGAGAAATTTGAATGTTGATGACTGCCTTAAGGAGCCCTGCTGCAACTACCACGTGGCGCATTCGATCCTTTGTTCAACTTCTCTGCGCTATGGTTATTATAAAATTGCCAGCACAGTTATGCTCCAAATGTTTTGTGAAAATTTGACCGCCATTTATATATAAAAACGTTTTCAGTTGGCTCCCCGCAACGTAACATTGAACGTTGGGCTCCATGCAATGTAGACACGACTTTAGACTATTGAACGTATTTACATCTGCTCTAAACTTTTAGCATAGGTTGAAAAATCACGCTGATGTTTTCATATAGTACTGCAATTCTTCTGATCATAACCACTCGATGGTTGTTATGGCATTGCCGTCATAGGTGTGCTACAAGGTTGGACTCCATGTTTGAACGCGCGTTTTGACCATATATTATGTAACTGCCCCAGAGCACAAAACTCTATCGTAGAAATGCAATGTATTTATTTACAGCTCTGATCCGTGTTTTAACCCTAATGTTTGACCGTTTTATATATTTGTTTGCCCCAAACTTTTACCATAATTTGAAAACGCCTTCGAACCTTTGCGCCTAGTCGTGTTAATATAATTTTTCCATACACTCCGCCCCATGCTTTAACATAATTTTAAATGTGTATTCACATGGTTCATGATCTGTGTCTCAATCATAAAGTTGGACCGTTGTTTCATATGGTTTGGAAACTACATTGGTTTGCGCTTTGGTTTTATTACATAATATTTAAAACCATAACCTTGGTCCACCGGATGCGCGCCCATCTATAATGTTTTCACATAGTTTTTCTTCACCATCACCTATGGTTTTGGAACCATATGATTTTTTGTGCATTGGTTTAATTGTACAATGTCTAAAATCATTTGCTTTGGCTAACCCCATGACATCTTGCTCGACCAATTGCATTGGTCTCATCAATAAAGATAATACTTGGTGTAGACTGCCTGGCTCCAGGAGACATGCTTCTAACTCTTGAAAGCCCAACACCAACAAACATCTTCATGAAATCTGAGCCACAAATTGAAAGAAAAAGTGGACTCCTGCTTCCCCTGTTGTAGCTTTTGCCAAGAGAGTTTTCCCTGTGCCAGGAGGACCCATTAAAGGGTACCTTCTGGAATTTTAGCTCCTAGCTCTTGGTACTTTAGGATGTTAAGAAAATGCACAAACTCCATCCTCTCTGCTTTGCTTCGTCACAACCAGCTACATTCTTAAATAATACCTTTTCCTTTGAATTTTATCTAGCTTCGTCACATTAGCTTTGCCGATGTTAAAGAGTCCACGACCACCTTCGCCTCCAGGTCCACCTGTACCCAAACCACTTTTCATTCTTCGCCCAAAGTAAATAAGAGACCCCAACATCAATAATGTAGGCGCAAATCTCAAAAACTCTTGGTACCAGACCATTCTGAAACATATGTTACAGGAACATAATCATGAGGACCAATACCCAACGCTTCCTGTGCATCCTCTGACTTCTGCTCAAAGGATTAAACACTGCCAATATTAAAAGAGTACTTATGTTGGCTGCCACCCTCAGAGGAGGTCCGTCTGACATGTATCTCTACATCACTGCTTTCACTCTGGGTAGAATTATTTGGTGAATTTAGAACATAAACTTTAGCTACAGATTTGTTTGCAACCACAATATGGTCGACAAGCCCAGGTTCTAGAAGTGTATTTTTGAATTCCTCTTCAGATGTAGGAGGCTTAATTTTATTTCCCTCAGTGCCATGACAATCATTGATGAGTTTATCAGTCGTGGGATTGACCTGTATAAACAACATAACATAAATTAGTTCACGGTTATCCTTTGCGAATGGTGTCCCTAGAGAAATTATATGAGACCAACGAACATAAGAGACGTATCCAAAGAATGTGCTTAACGACCCATGGCGAGGAACTGTTAATGTACATCCTGAGTGCACGGAAATTTCTTATTCGAACGTATGCTAGGTGGTCCCTCCCTCACATGGCGCGATTGCAGCAACAACATCTGATCATGACGGTGAGAAAACTCATGAGGGGTTGGGGATAGGTCGCTAGGGTGTCACTGGCTGCAGGTTTGGTGAAAGACCTTAACGACAAAGCGAGCAGAGGGGGACTCGAAATTTTAAATATACCCAAAATTTTGGGTGGTGTTGTAGCAGCTACAACACTCTTTTTTACCTCTTTTATACACCCTCATCTTGCACCAGTCCAAGCGCGGTGACATATTTCATATAAACATTATTTTTCATATTTTTAATTCAACTTAGCATTTATTAATTATTTATTACATGATTTCTTACTTTTAATCACTATTTGTAACTTATCGATATCTCCTATGTTTATTTGGTAGTTAGAGTACTTACTGTGACCATTGATCCTAGTGCAGGATCGGATCTTGCACCGTTGCCAGCACAAAAAATCCTTGTAGCAGATCTGAACCTCCTTGATCACCGCCTCGTCTTGAGTCGCTTCAGCCACAACAATAGAGTGATCTAAAGGCAGCCGAGACCAATCCGTGAAGGTCGAAAGTTGGAGATTAGCTACGGCCAATTCTGCTAACTGCCTAATTTTGAAGACTTAAAAGCTAAACTCTGTGTTCTTTTATATAATCAGTTAAAGGATATAATAAAAGGAGCTCTGCCTCATGCTTTAAAAAATATGTTTCTGTATTGAGTTGATGAATTAATTAAGGTACTGAGCAGCGTTTCTATTTAAACGGGAAATGTGCTGGTTGGCTAGGGCCCAACCAACCTAGCACATTTACCCCATTTCTTGTTTTCTTGTAATTTGTGTTTACATTGTCAAGTGTGATTTAATATTAAGCACATGTATTCCTATCTGAGTGCAAGCAGATCCGTTGTGTGAAGTAGATAAATTTCCTTTTCCTGCAATTTTTGTTCCTGCACTTGATTTCATATTGTTTTTTTACAGCCTAGTCCAAGCATGAGAAATGAACCTACACCAGTGCACGTTGGTGTGATATCTCTTTTTCTGCAACTCTGCTTGATTGGTTTCCCCACTTGGTCTAAGCAGGAGAAATGAACCTGCACTAGTGCACATTGGTGTGATGCAGCAAACTTTTTTAGTTTAACTTCCCGCAACCATCTTTCTTTCATTAAATGCTTATGATAGGATAAATATATACATTGATTTTTTCTTTATTTCTGCATTCTGTTAGGACTAGAAACATTCATTTTTATGTGTGCAATTTGATTTAACAATATAATAGCACTTGCAATAATTAAACACTCATTTTAAGAATTAAATGCTAAGTGCAGGAAGCTTCAATCCAGTGTAAGAACTAGTTTCTTGCCACGCGATCTGAGTTCTTTGAACCTAGAAAAGTTCAAGCCCTCGCATGAAGTGGAAAAGCCTTTAGTAAAGACACCATCTATACCTTTTTGCATAAATCTCTGTTCCTGCACTAGTGCAAGCAGACTGTGAAAGTGCAGGACAGATTAGTGCAAGAAGGAAATCTCTAAAGGAGCAGGTTTAAGGGCCCATATGATGAGACTGCTAAGTGTCTCTATTAAAGAAAAACACATACTCAGTATTTAAACAATAATTAACTGGAGTGATTTCCTTTTATCTTTAATTCCCTCTTGCAAATGTATTCTTTCTTGTTCCATTATTAGATTATTTTTTGTGGTTCAAGTTGCCTTTCTTTTCTCTTTTTAATTTGATTCTGCAAACTTTCCTTTAAAAAAAGTAGGGATTTATATTAGAAGGATTCATACCATCTCTAGCATTGCCTCTGCTTCGTCTCTAAGTTTACGAATCCCCCGGGTTGAAAAATTAAGTGTTGAGGAGTTTGCTTAAGTGTAATTCCTGCACCCAACAATAACCCTGACGAATTTGGAAGTGGCGCCAAATTTGGAGGTGCTGCCAGAATCTCCGCCAACTTAAATGGAGATTAATTAATGCTTACTACAGTTAATGTATTAACTGCGCACTAATCGTGGGTGCTTACTGGAAGGCGTTGGGTCAAGGTCTTATGGAAGGGTCATGTGGGAGGTGGGTTGGCCCCCTCCGCTCTGCCATTATACACTACATAACCCTTTAAATATTAAGTATGCGCCAATGATTTCAAGTTATGAATCCATGGCATGTTGGTGGAAGGGTGCAGTGTTATGGGGGAGATCATGGGGTTGAGCCCCTCACACACGTGTTTTTTCCCACGCATATATAAATGTGAACCTTGGATTAAATTTCCACCACTGTAAACCTTGCCATACAATTCGAACCTTGGTTATATTTAAAATATATGCCACCATGTTAATAATGCGGTCTGACCATGTATTATATGTTTTAGACTTTAGGTTTAGGTTTTAATATGAAGAAATGTTGGTATTAAAGTTTGGAAATTAGTTTATATATATATAATACCAAACTTAATACATAAAAAATAATTTCCAACACATAAAAATCATGAAGCCACATTCAACCTTGGAGGATATTGGGTGATTTTTACCTTCACAAACAAAAATGGAAAATCCAATTGTGACACTTGTCACAGTCCCATTGGGCTAAAAACTAAATAATATTCTCTGCATGTTGATTGGACTGCCATGTCATCAGCTGTACGTGTTCTGCAATTTTTGTTTTTAATCTGCCTATTATTAACAATGACCAACAGACCATAATTTCCTCATCCAAACTCGGTTTGCAGCGAAACGAGTTGCATTGGATTCCTGGAAATAGGCCGGTCACTTTAGTTTTGTTTTGGTGCAATTCTAAGCACTTTCATTTTTGAGCTAATTTTTGCCCCTAATCCAAATTATGATCACTCATTCCCATTGACATGCTTTTGGACTCCAAAAGCTGGTTCAGTCATCATAGCTAAACTATCTTATGTTTCCCAAGTTCTATCATCTTGATTCTACTTGGAAAAATTCACCATGACAATCACTTGGTGACTGACATGCTTTACCTTGCCTTGAAAATGGCTTAGCTCTTCATCCACTATTCTCCTTTCTCTGCTGACCCAATCCAACACTTACTGGCTGATATAACACTTTGTTGTACCAAATCGATTTCTCGGTGTCTTCCCAATGAGAATCATGTTCCTCCTTTGCACAATGAGTGAACTACATTAATGAGTTCCAACATCAGTAAATATGAGAAAAGAAATGACCATTCCTTTACCTCCATGGTTCCAAATTCCACATCTGGAAGAATGCATTCGCCATATTCTTCTCTTCTTGGCGTCAACACATAAAATGGTCTATAATGGATGCAAAGTTTCTTGAAATCTTGTCACAAACAAACACATCATGCAAGAAACAACTTGATGACATATTCTCTTGCTCCTTCAAAGCAACTAATTTCACATCATGTGAACATCGCCTTGTACTCTCACATCTTGGTGTCAAAACTTATCAACCAAACACAAGTTGAAAAAACATGCCTCTTCAAACAATTGACTCTCAATTCAAGCATAAACATGTGTAAACAAAATGAATTTCACATCTCATGAAACACTTCGTCAACATCTCCTTTCCATCTTTGGAGACAAAATCAAATCTTCCAAGTCGATATGACATGTATGCAAGACACAATCCAAAAACAAAATTTGACACTCATCCATGTGAAAATGTTCAACACTCTCAAGTTGACATCATGCATGTTAAACAAAGAAATCAACCAACACAATTCAATCACTTATGTATGTTCAAGCACAATTAAACCATTAAAATTCCACTATTCATACACACAAACTCTCATGCATGTGTACAATTCTTCAACTCTCTCACAAGTACAATCATAAGTACAAGAATCCCATTCATACGTACATGTACTTAAAGCTGAAATGAACAACTTTTCTGCAATAAAGTGAGTCAACATTCTCCACTTTCAATCACCTTCTTGGCATCAACATGCAACATGCATTCAATAGGCAAAGAATGCATCAACATCAAAAGACATGCAAAGCCTTAATTGGATAAGAAATCTACCCATCTCTTACCAAACCATTTCAATGGCACTTCTTTCAGCTGCACATCATCATCATGTGAATCATCTTGACCCATGAATCTTCTTTTCCATTCTTTCCATTCGCTTTCTCAACTATATTCAAATGTCGTAGATGACTTGCTGGATATAAATTCCAACACTTGTCTACAAGATGACCTTACTTATGGAAATGAGTGAAAAACAATTGCATCTTATTTTCAACATGGTTTGATTTGTGTTCCCGCCTAATTTTCTTCAAAATTTTCCTCTACACGGCTATCTTCTTCCAACACCTTGAAACATTATGGTTATTCAAACCACAAAAGTAACATGAAACTTTTCTCCAAATATTATGTGATAATTTTCCATGTTTATCATAATAAAAAACAACTTGATTAAAATCATATTTATACCTTGAAAATTCACCTTTGTCACCTTCTTGAGGAGGTGAATTTGATAAGGTAGTGGATCCCTTCAGAATACCAACAATGTATTAAATGGTTTTAGAGCTTTCAACATCCTCTTGTTCACTATTCTCATTATTTGCATGTTTATGAGCACCTTCTTGCAAAGTGGGTGTAAAACTTTTGCATTCCTCATGAACACAATCTTCAAAAGCTTGAGGTAATGAACATGAAATGAAATTCCTTCTTGGAACACCTTCATGTGCCTCCTTGGTTTTAGAGCTTTCTCCATCATGTTGTCCATAACCAAGACCGAAATACTTAGGCCTTTCCTCAACAAAAATTGGCTCAACTATGCCTTATGTATGTTTGCATAACCCTTTACCTTCATAGCCCATATTCATCAATAATTTGGACCCTATTACTCTAGTGTGTTTTTAAAAAGCACCTACAAATTCATTTTGAGAGGAAATTGAATATAAAATTGAATTTCATACCTCTTTTTCATGTACATACATGGCTAAGGCTTCCTTGGCATCATGGAGTTGAGTCTCCATCTCATGCATCTTTTCAAGTTTCTCATTTTCAATATGGAGCTGAGTCTCCAACTCATGCAAATTTTCGAGAAGTTCTTGCTTCTCATCCTTCATGGAAATCAACTGCTCTTAAAATATTTTTCTCTCCCTCTTATCTTCATACTTCTCTTGCATCTTATCAATCATGATGTAGAGTTTCTGCAACATCTCTTTATCAAAGAGTTTTTGTAAGGAAGATTGACTTGAAACATCACTTGCTGAAGCTTCCATCACACATTCAATGAAAACGAAGCTTCTTTGATGTGATTTGAGATTTGAATTCTCAATCTTGACTTATTTTCCTTCACACATAAAATTGGCAAACTATTAAATTCTCCTTGCACAAATTCAACAACCAATAGCTAACCTTGGCTAAAATGAGATAATTTTTTGCTCTGATACCAACTTGATCTGAATATGGGAAAACTTGTTATTTCTATCCAAGCTCCCTCATCAGTATCAAAAATATATTTAAGGATCGGCTCAAGTCAACCATTTGTGAAGGGGTTTATTTTCAAGTTTCATGTGTTTTTTATGATAAAATTATGAGTTAATTAAAAATTAAAAACTCATATACCACAAATGAAATGCAGTAAAATAACTCACAACAATCACATAACATAATGGATGATAATGGAGTTGAACCCTCCTGGGCTATATCTCCATGGACTTGTTTTAACTGGCTAGGCCCTCTTGGGATTATGAGTAAAATGTATAATTACAAGAACCGGTATTTCTCCAATTTATTTTTTTATGGCACCATTGGATTCAAAACACTTAAATACCCCAAAATTGACTATTCAATCTCTGAATTTCGTTCACAGCTCCTCTAGGCTTGACGTCCAATCTCGGTGGCCATGGGCTTGTTTAATCTCCAAAGTGACAAAAGCATCTTCATATGTGCTCCAACGCCTCTATAAATTGTATCCCTATGTTCAAAGCATCAAATACATCAAAAATTTACTATTCGTTCACTCCATTTGGCCTTCAGTTGATCTGGGCATGGCCTTCCCTCCTGGTGGCACTAAGATTCAAAATTATTCAAGTGACAAAAAACACCTGTAGATGAGCTCCTCTGCCTCTGTAAGTTGTTCCAATGGATTTAGAGCATGCCAATATGCCATGAATGACTATTCCTGATCCCAAATTGGTCAAGACCTTCTCAAGATAGTCTTCTTTAAAGTTTTCCTATATTCTACCTCTAATTCTAGAAAACTGCCAGATAACCCAGACAAATTTAGAAGTGGCGTCAGATTTGGAGGTGTTGCTAGAATCTCTGCCAAATTTACTAGAGATTAATTAATGCTAACTCCACTTAATGTATTAACTGCGCACTAATCCTGGGCGCTTAGTGGAAGGATTTTGATCAATGTCTTATGGAAGGGTCACGTGGGAGGTGGGCTGGCCCCCTCCGCTCCGCCATCCTACACTGCATAAACCTTTAAATATTAAGTATGTGCCAATTATTTCAAGTTCTGAATCCGTGGCATATTGGTGGAAGGGCACAGTTATATGAGTGAGGTCATGGGGTCGAGCCCTGACCTCGCCCCTGACACACGCATTTTTTCCCATGCATATAGCGCACATTTAAATGCCATCAGACTTTAGGTTTAACATTGTAATAAGGTTTTGGGACTTGTAAATATATATGCCACCGAACTTGCATTAAAAAAGTGCTCCCAAACTATGGTTTTAAAACCATTGTAATGCCACCATATATAAATGTGAACCTTGGATTAAATTTCCACCACTGTAAACCTTGCCATATAATTCGAACCTTGGTTATATTTAAAATATATGCCACCATGTTAATAATGTGGTCCAACCATGTATTATATGTTTCAGAATTTAGGTTTAGGTTTAAATATGCAGAAATGTTGGTATTAAAGTTTGGAAATTAATTAAAATAAATATATATAAATATAATATGATATATGATATTAAAAACCATATAATATATTATATATATATATATATATATATATATATATATAACCAAACTTAATACATAAAAAATAATTTCTAGCACATAAAAATCATGAACCCACATTCAACCTTGGAGGATATTGGGCGATTTTTACCTTCATAAACCAAACTGGAGAATCCAATTGTGACACTTGTCACAACCCTATTGGGCTAAAAACTGAAGAAGATTCTCTGCATGCTGACTTGACTGCCTTGTCATCAGTTGTACCTTTTCTACAATTTTTTTTTTATTTTACCTGTTCTGAATGACGGTCAAAAAACCATAACTTCCTTTTCAAACTTGGTTTTCAACGAAACGATTTACATTAAATTCTTGGAGATGGGTTGGTCGCTATCGTTCTGGTTTGGTGAAATTATGAGCACTTTCATTTTTGAGGTAATTTTTTCCCCTGATCTAGATTCTGATCAACTTTTGTGGGCCCTCTTTTGTCGACTTCGACACATTTATTCAAAGAAAGTGTTCTATAAGGTGGTGTACCTTGGTTCTAGCTTTAATCATTGTTTGGTGCCTCAGATAAAACAAAGAGAATAATCATTTCCCTTTGACTTGGTTGTTTCTTGCGTGCTCGACTCCAGCTCATTATCACATGATCGAGAATCGTACACTTGATGGTCTCGTGATCTAGTAGATTGTCCCAACATTTCTCGAGTGTGTGTGAGATGTTCCAAACCTCATGAGGGGGTGGCCCTTCAAGTAGCCCCCCACATGCCGGAATGATAATAGATTATGATCCAACCTCAGATGCATTTCTATATAATTGATTGGTTCGACCTTAATTGATTACAACACCCACAATATGCATCTCTCCTTCATATGGTCCATTAAAATATTCAGAGCCCTTTCCTATTCAGCAGGGATTATTTGGTTGTGATCACCCCTCACCATGTCAGCTTGAGGGGAATTATGTCTCATGTACTTAGATCAACAGATGTTATTGTATTTAGTCATGGCCTCTTTTTCAAGGTGCATTATGTATATGGGATTCATTGTATCTTTATATCATATTCTGGCCCATTGATCCCATCATATCATGTATCATGTATCATGTAATTTGTAGCTCAGTCCCACATTGATAGGCACACCACTATTATTTATACTCAGTTATCTCGGCGGGTATGGGTATGGCTCCCACACGTCATTTGAGATCGTGTACTCAAAAATAAAAGGAGAATTACATTTATCCATCCTTCCTTGCATTGCTTCAACTGTCTCTCTTTCTCTCTCTCTCTCTCTATGACTCCCATTTGGTGTCTCGTGGAAGTGTAACCTACAACGTATTTTGTTCATGTTATTTTCTCCTGACTCTCGTACATTAGGGATAAATATGTTATCACCTAAAAATGATCACCTAGCCATTTCTAACTAGGTGGATCAAAATACACCATGTATGATTAACTTTACCATAGTAAAATCACTTTCACCATAGGAAATAATTGAGCAAACCATTTTTATTAAATTATTTATGTTTAAAATAAAAAACCCCATGAGAATAATTGAATAAACAATTATTTATTTAATTTTCTCTAGAAATAATTATTAAAACATTATTGTATAATTATTTCTTAACACATTTGACTAAATCACCTTGGAATAATTAGATAAATCACTATTTATTTATTATTCCTTAATTTATTTTTGGAATAATTGTTAATTCATCATTTAATAATTATTTCGAATTCACACATTTCTTAATCCTCTCAAAGTAATTCATAAATCATTTTATTTGCTAATTAGTTCAACGATTTTCTAAATAAAGATATTTTACCATTTTGAATATCTTTTCCCTCTCCAAAAAATATAATAAAGTATTATTAACAGTTAGATTTTGATTTGGTCAATATTATTTTATTATTTTCCAATTTCTAATTGAGCCATATACTTTGTTATAAATAAGAGGGTTTTATGTTTGTTCTTCACCATGATCACTATCATCATCACCACTATCGTCTTCTCACATTTAAACTCCCACTTGAGTTTCATTTTGCTTTTGGGTTTTCTTCATATTGAGAAAGAAAAACAGACTGATGAAGCATAAGGACATCAAAAGGACCCCATCCCACAGAGGGGCATTTATAAACCCGCATTGTAAATCTTCTTCACCAGTGGTTTCAATAAAATTATAATTCATTTAAAATCATTATATTGGGTTATTACATTGTTTATTTCTTTTTTGTTCTACGTTTTGTGTTGGATATGATATTTTTGTTGTAGGGTTTTCTTATTTTGTAATTTCAGATTTGGGGCGTAAACATCCATATCTTGTTTTTAAGGTCACTTTTCACTAGTGACTTAAGTGAATCATTTTTGCTACACTTTCCCAAAATATTTATACTAAAAACATAAATGAATCAGTCACACATTCAAGTCACCTGCAACACAATCATTTGCAATGCATGCCTAGGTTTACATTAATTCCAACCATCAATCGTTGCAACATAACATCAATGGAAAAAATCCACCCCTTTGGCATTGAGGGAAACCCTAGCTGAACCATCCAACTGATACTAACCTCCTCTAGTATTCCCATTTTGAAATCAATGTCAAAGGGATAAACTCATCAGACACTCTATTGCAAACACAATAACTCCCGCAAACACAATAACTCCCCCTGAAGACTAGTTGGATATAATCATAATATAGAAACAAACAACATACTCTCTTTCTCCTCGTGGAAGTAAAACAACATTAATAAACAACACCACTAACACAAGTCTCTATCCTAATGCAATAATATCATGGTCAACCAACAAGTCCAACAACACTTCTCCAACCAAGATAGCAGCAACATATCATAAGTATCAACAACAACAACAACACTCAATGCAACAACAACAAATGAATATATCATAGCAGCAAAAAACTCAATTAAAAACACCGACTATATCAACATCACTCTCCTTAATGATAAAAATCACTATTTCATGAGATGATAGCTCAATACCTTCAATTTTATATGGCTTTACATGGCTTATGGTAGTAGAAAATACAAGGATAGAGCACGATAAGGCTCTCAACATTTTCAACATTACAGGGCCTCATCATAAGACATGTATACAAGTATTTACAACATAAAATACTTCACCATGATTTCCCTACAATACAAATATGATAGTATACAAAATACCAACACATAATTGTTGTTGTTGGTCGCAAAAGTATTGCCATGATAAAAATATAGCAGCTACATTCTGCACAAAAATCTAGCCATCATTTTTTTCCATTTGCATACTTGTCTATCCCTTTGGTTAGCCATACACAATGAATCCATTCTGCCACAACATTCTGCCACAATATATATGTCGTTGGAACAACACAATAGTGGTGGAAACAATTTTTTCATCACTATAACCATCCACCCATTGCACAACAATACAACTACAGGAGCATCCTTCACATCCACAACGTTCAAACTAAACTCGGCACCCAAAATCCTATCAAAATCCTGAGATAAAATTCATCGCGTAACCTATTTTTTATTATGGGTATAGAACAATTTTATTCATCTTTGCATGTAATTTATACACACAAGATTTTTGAATACAGGCATACACATAGTTTGCAAGCATTCACTCACAAATCGTATTCCTTCAATTATTGTTATCGATTGGTCTAACTTCTACTTACCATTTCATGTATATTTGCTCGTTCAATGTGCTAACAAACATTAATATTGCTCACATACACTGGACAACGCAGACATTAAAATTTTTACAGGGTTTTGAGGCCCGATTTATTTCAATACTGATGTAACTCAAAATTAAAATACCAATCACATTGTTTTCTATTCAGATCAATATAAAACACTAATCGTAGGTTTCACAATTTCATTACACTGCAATGAAATAACTCTTCCAAATAGATCTATTTCTCTTGAGGCCTTTATCCACCAAGTGAGAGATTATGAAAATAATGATACATATTTGGTCGGTGCATCAAATCCAGGGTGTTTATAGCTTCGTAAAAAGTGAACTTATTTCTATCTTCCCAATAAAAACACCAGGATATGGAGGAAATCACTGCGCAGTTCGTCATACAACCCTGACACTTATATGTGACATTCTCATCATCCTCCTTGTTTTCCTAGGATTGATGTTTCACAAACTGAATGTATTAGTGCCTGTGGACCCTTTGGAATGGAAATTTTTAAGGAAAACGACTAACAAACTAGTGGCCTCGATGGTGAATATGATAGGAGAAGCCATGATAAGAAGCTCCTCTACAAGTGAATGATGTTTTTTCCCATGTTTCGACTTCTACGGTTTGATGATGTGAAGGATGTTATTACTAGTGAGCTAAAAGGTTACTCTGGCTTCCAAGTAGATCCAAAACCAACTGCTCTAATTTGTAGCTCAAAATATTTGCCTTAGGATCGATCGCACCATACTTTCAAATTGTGTGGCTACCCTTGTCTCCATAAAGCATAATCATCTCATGCACTTTCTACTCTTTGTAAATGAAATGCATTAAAAATCCATTTGAATGTCGACACTTATGTACTTTCCTCTCAAGGTAAAAAGACAAGTTACAAACCAAGCACTGACGCCACCAATGGAAAAATTTCATCCAGTTCTTATTTGACTAAATAGAATAACTTAAAATAGGAAAAATATGATATATTATAAGCCTTCTTGTTTTTTACAACCCCATAATTGATAAAACACTTTGATTTTTCCATCAAGGTGCACGAAATCACCATCCAGGCTACCATATGTTCACACTTATTTTTTTTTGTTTTAGATCAGACCAAACCCATGTATGCGCTACTACACCTGGGAATCACACCTTGCTTGTAAATTATTAACAACAGAGTGAAAATTTACAACATTTAAACCAAATCAACTAGTAATCCTTAATTACATTCCATTTTCCTTTTGGTGACAACTCAACGATAATGCCTAGATTATTGTGAAAGATCATCACATCAATTATTTTGATACTATCTAGATTAATTCAATAAAGGAAAATTAGTGCTAAAATCTTGGGTTTTTACAATGGTTAGGGCCCATTCAACCATGAAACTAATGCACCTTTTCATACAGAACATGCGCACATAAAAAGATTATAAAAAAAAAACTTTTTCTGCTCTCCGTAAAAACTAGTTAACCACCATTCTGATACTTGACCAAAAAATGATACTTGACCATATCAACTTATTTAATGCATATCGATAGCTCCATTTTTTACATTCCTTGAACCATCTCTCGGATCATGCATTCTACCATCACTTTGAATAAAACAAACCAGACTGAAATGTACCGACTTTTTGCATATAATGTTAGTGCAGACAAGAAGATTGCATTCATTTTTTCAAACTGATTCTAGTTAGATCAACAAACATCACTCTGCTTAGAGAAATTTCATAACAGTTTTGTCCAACAATGCACAACACCCAAATTGACTTTTATTTCTTGCAATTATTTTTAATGGATTAGAAATAAGGTCCGAGACATTCTTTATTGTTATTTTGGTTGGCTACAAGTGTTGATGGAATCTCAAAACATAGTTCCAATAAAATGATCAAAATGGTCTTCTATCAACACAAATATTTTGATTTTCTATCTTCAATTTTTACAAGATGCTACCTCGTCGAAGATCATAAATATGCACACTTTCACATTGGGTCAGAGAAAAACTTTCAAGAAGGCATCACGAGCTCACTTCAAGTATATAAAGAGCCATATTGAACCAAAAAATATATAGAGAAATCTTCCTTTTATTTTTGGGAGCTCCCCCTGATATGACATGCTTTCTGCTTTACGCTGCCCCTAAGGTTGGGTTGGCCTCAATTTTATTTTTTTTCTTTCTTTTTCCAAAATTTGATGTACCACATTATGATCAGATCTTATTCTAGTTTATGTTTTCTCCTCCAATCTCTTCTTCATTGACTGGAATACCTAAGGGCCACATGCAACAAACATTCATTATCCCGATGACCTAAGTTGTCACAAATATAACATGTGATGTTCCCAAGAAATGGAAAAAATGATTCAAGTATTTCATTGATGTGATTTCTACTTATTATGCCATAAGTCCTACACTCAACACCTTTATGCCTGAAATCATTAGAAAAATAACACTAGTCATAAAAGAATTTTTTGGACCTAGAACCGATGGGACTGCTTGAGAATTTTACTTATTCGACTACCTCTTTTGCTGCTAATAATTTATCTTTTTTCTTTTGCAATTTTTTGAACTGTGCCAAAATTTCTGACAGTTATAACACCTTACATTTCTCATATATTTCCTTGTCACATATTCAACCTTTGATCTTGATGGTGGTTTCTTTCATCGTTGGAAGTTTCAACTTTGGATTTCTCAATTTTTTCCTCATTATCTCTTTTTAGGAAAGATCTATTCTCTTCTAAATTTGCTTCTATATTTTTACATTAGATGATATGATCCTTAAGAAAATTTTCAGTCTTATTTTCCATCTTCCTGACATTCTTAAAATGGTTTTTTCAGATCAGAAATTTTGTCCTTGAAATCATGCTCTCTATCCTCAAGGATTTGGATAAGTTTCTTCAAATATTTGTTCTACAAAGTGAGCTTCTCAATTAGCCTTGTTTGAGCTTTGTTTCCAGCCTCAAGAGTTACCAACCTCCTAATCTCTTCATCTTTAGACTCCTACACTCGAAAGACACCTTCCTCATCTATTGAGTAATCAACTTCAAAACATTGACTATATTCTTCCTCTATCACCCCAAAATCATCATCACTAGATTGGCAATACAAAATAAAATGTTCATGACTGAAAACGTTGGTTGCCATACCTTTTATTAGGAGGGGAGGTTTTTCAGATTTTTCAACACTCTTGGATTGTTTGTATCTCTTCTTATTCTTATATTGTTTCCTCTTGTTCTTTGCCATAATCCCACGATTGACTCTCGAGCGATCAAGCTCATTCAAGAGAACCTGACTATGATACTAATTGTTGGAAACTAATATTTTTACCAAAACAACCAAGAATCATTAACCCATCTTTTAAACATATAAACCATACATAAAATAAATATGTAAAAGCACCATGAATAGTATAAAAAGCATGCACATAATATGACACAAGTGTTTTGGTGGAAAACACCCTCCAGGGAAAAAAACCACCCATTGTTGCTGCTACTCAAATATTTTATTAAGTGCTGAAATTTTTTTACATGGAAGAGATAGAACCCACTAGCTGGAATACTCGACTATTATGAAAGCCTGCTAGCAACACCAGATAGAAATACTCTTTTCTTACAACTCTAAAAAACACTCGTTCAATGGAAGCCACCACGACCAACGAGCCTCGCCTAACACTACAAGACTCTCAAGAAATGTTCTTCCCGTTTTGATTTTCCATCTAGAAATCCCCCACCTTCCCTATACAGTGTTTTTGATGAAGCCTCAATGCCTTCAACACCTCCATGCGAACCGGGTTTCATGCATTTTCAAACTGGGCTCTAAAAAATGCTCAACATGAGCAACCCAATAACCTCGCTAATCTAAATATGTAATCTAATAAAAACATACTACCCAACACAACTACATATATTCAACATGTTAAACAAAACATTGTAGCACACTCTTACACTCTCACTCCATCAATCCAACAACTCGATACACACACACAAGTATATGGAATATTATCTTCATCAATCTCCAAACCAATACCATGGGAAAATACCATGGTAATATCAATACCAAGGGCACCTAATCCTTGGTAATACCAAGGGCACATGTACCATGGTAATATCAATACCAAGTGCCAACTTTCTCCACACACATACCAACACCATGCCTGTAATAACTCCTGCAACCAATCATCAAACTTTTGTCATATGCAATATAAACGATACATAACCACAAAATTTTCAAATAAGTGAATCAGTCATGCACTCCAGCCACCCGCAACACAATCATTTTAAATACATGCCCAGGTTGACATCAATGCCAACCATTAATCATTGCAACACATCATCAATGCCAACAAGCTTTTCCCTAAGGTAAGGAGGGATTGTAGGATATAGATGACCTTGTAGAAGAGTATACACAAGAAATATACTTGAATAAACCCTAGTTGTTTTTCGACTCTTGTACCATTGGTAATCACTCATAGACTGGTAACATTGTGTAATACTCATCTACCATTTTAGGTTGCAAGTGCTCTAGATGAGAGTATTGTTTACTGATGAATAGGTGGACTAGATAGGCTTGGTATTAGAAGGAATTTCCTTCTCCAAAAAATATCATTTGAGAGTTAATTTTATCTGATAAAAATTGTAAGTAATCAAAATTAGTGCATGCCTTGGTGGTCAGATGACACAAAAATACCAAGAGGCCTAGGATTTTCTTTGTTATATAGACATCAGTTTCAAGACCAATAAATTAGGTAACCATGGAGAATTATATTCCTGACATGGAAACAAAAACTGTGATATGATAAGGAGGGTAACCAGAGGGGGAAACCACTTTGACAAAATTGGCAATCATTTGTTGTTGTACCTATGGTGGAAGACTATTCCATTTTCCTTCACTCTCCTCTTTATTCAATTTTTGTAAGTTTGTCCTATTTGGAAATGACAACATGTCTATAATGACCTCCTGTAATGTTATTATTATATCCATACCTTCCTTAGATGAGACAATAACTCTTTTTTCCAGCAAGCACATGTTTACACACCAGGTCACCATCTCTAGAAATTGGAACACCTACGAGACAACTATGAAGACGAAATTCAATGCATGCATAATATTATGGTCCCATATGACTTCAGTGGTACTATGCACAATTTGAATAGTTGTATTCACGTTATAGGTGGTTATTATTAGATCTAGAACATCGGTATCACCATCATATAAATATAGTTCTTTGGTTTTTCCTTTCATTTGGACATCAATGGGACTCTTAGTAGATGAGGAGGCCATTGCAAAAGAGGTAATTTTTTTAGTGTAGTTGGCTGACTAAAGAGGTATAATAGGACAAAACGGAATATTTTGGAGGATTATGAAGACTAATGAGGGTGTCTCATGTGGCAACAAGATATTGGGAAAAGGTTGGATGGAGAATCTTTTGAATTTTAAAATGTATGCATAGTGAAACTAGCCAATGCACATGGAAAGGTCGAATTTAGGGTTTCTTGAACGAATTGAGTTTGAATTTGGAAACTGTTGAAGTAAATTGGGCTTACGAATGGGTATGGGAGGTTAATTGAGCAAGACAAGGATTTTATTTGCTAAAACGAGGGATTTCTCACTACGAAGGATGCCTTTCTTCACAAGGAGGCTATGGTTTTAATTTTAGGTTTTAATTCATGTGAATTTAGAAAGAGTAAGACCTTAAAAGTTTGATTTCATAAGTAGGAGGTGAAGTGGAAAATTATATTCACAAATTTGGATTTGAATAGCTTGGTAATGATTAAACGAGTTCAACAGGTGTACATGAGCTATCTGGACGATTAAATGTGCAACATGGCAAAAGGATTTGGCATATTAGCCCTATATAAAGTATTTTAAATTTGCCACATGGTAAGCCTTATGATTGGGCCAAAAATTTCGGTGATGTCATGCTAACATTAGCACGATGTGGTCCATGTCACGTGGTAGGTTGACATGGTAGGATGACTCAACAAGGCAAGGATATGTGGCAGACTAAGTGGTAGAGTGAAATTGGTTGTCGTGTTGATGTGCATTAGTGCACAGTGTTATCACTCTACTAATTCTTAAGTTGTGAGATTTTGATTTAAAGTCTAAGAACATTAGAGGTAACCATAGACCAACTTGTAAACTCTAGGATCTAGCCTTCCTAGGGTTCAGAGAGGGCTCTCTCTATAAGATTTAACTTTGCTTTAATTATATGATATTAGGCTAGTTATGATGTGAAAATTGATTTTGATATTTGGTTTTGGTTTGGTTTTGGTTTTGGTGAGAAAAAATCACTTAATGAGATGGATAATGATAGATCTGTTTGTCCATCGCGGTAGGGAGTCAAATTTCAAGCAAACAGGACTAGGATCAAGGTCAAAAAGTCAAATATTTTCAGGGCAAGATAGAAAAGTCATTGAAGATATTGGAAAGGTGATTGGTGAAGTGGTTTGATCGAGATAAAGAGCAATCAAGGATTCTTTGATCCAGATAAGGAAGGAGAAGACAGGGGTCATTAGAAAGAGGGAGAAATTAAGGGTTCCCTACTATAGAAATCAGCAGAAAACATAGAAATGATAAATAGTTAAAGAGAGGGTGCTTTTAACAAATCCTGTAATAATATTCCTAGTTTATCATTCAAATTTAGAACATATATATGGATGCATGTACAACATAAGAAGATTTAAACAATGACCGTAGAAAGTACTTCACTTCAATGGCTCATCACATGAATCCTGAAATATGACGCTTGATGATTTGATGAAATCTGCTACTTGAACTTGCTAAAAAAAGCCTTCGGGTACATAAATATTGACTATAGAAATCTTTAGCCATTTATTCCACAATAATACTTCAAAAGATGAAGTATTTATACAAAAACGCTTACAAAATATCCTAGAATACTCATAGGATTTTTCTAAGGAAATAAAAATATATTTTACAAAAATATAGTGACAGCTGATTAACAACTAGCAAGTCATCCTATTTATCCAAATAAAAATGAACTGTTGTTTTGGATTGGGTGCAGTTGGCTTCCTTGTTTTCTCTAACGCTGGCAAAGATATTTTAATTTGTTTTGAAGAGTTATCTTCTCATCTGATCCTCTTTCATCTGATACACTTTACCATCTGATACTCTTTAACCATTGTTTAACTATCTTACTGCTGTAAAATCTATTTTTACTATGTAAAAACAGCAACTATTTTTTATCCTCTTCACTACAATTTGACTTTTACAGTAAGTCAGTGAGTTTTTCCCAAAATTCTTCATCAGGAATTTTGATCTTTTTCAACTTTCTAAAGTTCTCATCTGCCTCTGTATATCTAGCAAATGTTCTACAAATAAGTGTTTTATCTCATGCTGTAGATAAAACAAGTCATCAAAGCTTTTATGCAGAACTTTTCTTGTAGGAATTCCTTGTCCTTCTGTTTTATTTACCTACTCTTTTGCATGATCTCTAATCTTCTTGTTGTAGTCTTCTTGTGGCATAAGTTTATCATTAAGAACAAGGATTTTCTTCAAACTTTTTTTCCTTAAGATCTCAAATTTAACCATAAATTTGGTTATGGCTATGTTCATGTTTCCACATTTTTCTTCTAGCTGCTTCATCAATTTTTTCTTTGAAATCACTTTTCTTATTTCAAGAATTGTCTCCATTCTATCAGTAATTTCTATCTCATCCAATTCTTGTTTGTTATTATTGTTGAGAAATTTGATGATTTATAGGGCCTCTTCAGGTTTGGCACCTAGTTCATCCTTTGTTTTATAAATTTCCGCTTTAGCTGCCTTTAGTGAATCCTTTTTCTCATATATTACCTGTATTGATGGCCAAACATCATTGATGGATTCAATGATTTTGGTCCATAGTTGGTTCTTCACATAGGACATTGGTTCTTTAATGGTTAAATCCTTTTGTAAATTCTTCAACTCAACATTCAACCTATTAGCCCTTTGTTCCTGAGTTTTGGAATTAATTTGGGCCAACTTCTTAGCATCTTCCAGATTTTTAATCATTTTATTAAACCCATTGATTTCATTGGTTTGAAGTGAAATTTCTCCATGGCTTTGATAAGCTTGTTGGCTTCATTTGTTGGTTGTACTGTTGATGTAGATGACTCTATAGCTGAGGTAGTAGAAGATGTCGCTCGCACAGCTCTTGCCAGTGGTACTTTTGGTGCCAACTCTTCTGCTAGTTTTGAAGGGACAACTATAGTTGCCATGGGAATTACTATAGGAACTTCTTGTGATTTTGTAGTTTCTCTTTCATGGAAAAGCTTGTCCATTTGGATTTCCATCTCTTTAACCTGTGCTGTCAATTGTAAAATCAAGTTCATCATATCATTTTTTTGACTTACCTCTTGCACAATTTCCTTGGTTTGTGGATGTTCTGTTGGTGGAAGCTTGAGTTGTTTTCTAAGTGCTGCAATGTCAACATTATTTTTCTTCACCAACTCTTCTGCACCTTTCACATTGGCAAGGTCATATCCTACTTTAATTACCAATTCTTCTAACTACTTAATTCTAAGATCTTTAGCATATGAGGAAGCCTTTTTGACTTTCATTTGATCTCTCATATTTATTATTGTGTTCTGGATATTTTGGGCACTCATTTCCTTGTTATTCATAGTAGAATAAATCATCTCTGAAGTTTGTCTATGAAATTCAATTTGATCTAATGGATGAATGCTATCAACAGGTACTTCGAGGTCAACTTTCTTGTAATCTGTTTTTGTTTTGGGTTTATTGAGTATTGGTTGAAGTATTGGCATAATCAACTTCTTATTTGAATAATCAAAAGGTGACAGAAGTCTCTTATGGATTCCTGGAGTTTGCTATAAATACTGAGAATAAATCTCATTCTTATATTTATTCATTCTTAGATTTTATCTGCTTATATTTCTCCCTAATGTCAATATCTTTATCCCCTGCTGGTTGTGAGGAGGATGCTTCCATATTTTGTTGTTTCTCAATTACTTGTGTGTCTGAAGTATCATTTTCCTGCTCATTTATAATGATTGTATCAGCATCTATGTTTGTTTATGGAACATTTGTATATTCCACTTCTATGGTTTCTTTTTCTTTATCAACTGGATTGAGCTTAGGATTTTTATTATATCTGAGTTTAAACCTAGTCTCTGTAGTTGTTTCAGCAGTGTATGTACCTTCTTCTCTGACTCTTTTGGTAGCTTTATCCTCTTGATTCACAATTTTCAAGGTGTGTTACACTAAAAATTGTCACCATGACATTTTATTATCTGTATGGGTTCATCATTACTCATATATTACTCCCTTAGAAATCTACAAACATCAAGTTCCTAAAACCAAGCCTTGAAATTGAGAGAAAAAATTATAAAAATCATAAAAATACTTGTACTGCACTTTCTCTTAATATTACATGCGGTGCCACATCTGTTTGTTCTAGAACATGCGGAACCGACCGCACTTTTTCTTCATTAAAGGTGTGGTTCCCTGTAAAAGGTAAAGTGAAGGCGGAAGTAAAATTTGGAAGCCCAGCTGGTTGAATCTAGAAGCTTATGGAAGAAATTATCCAATGGAAAGTTCGCTCCTTTCATGTACATTCATCCCTCCATTAAAGGAGCCTACCCCTTAGTATGTGGAACTTAATCCCTTTGAAAGAGGATTTTATCCCCTCTTATTTGGAGCTGCAACCTCTTCTCTTTTGCTATAAATTGAGGCCATAGTTCAGCCTCAAGGGGAGTTAGACTTTGAGATTTTTTGAGGAGAATTGCTAGAGAAACTCAGTCTCTCTTAATTTATTATCATATGGGAATTATTACACACTCATGTGTATGTTAGTCGAGGGAGTTCAAAGGCTTGTTAGAGTAGAGGAAACGCTTGTTCCGGGTCCCGGAAGGACCTGTACGATATCAAGACAATCACGGTTGTAAGGCTCCTTTTTCCATTCAAGATAATACAAATGGATCTTTTTTTCTCAATGAGTTGTTTATTTAAATGGCTTATTTCTTGAATTCCTTGATCATAAAGATATATCTTTGGTTTATGAATTAATCTATATTATGCAGGTGCTTTTGATTCTTTCATGTTTTTTACTGCAGATCCTGAAAGGAGACGTATTCAAAGCGATAGGAAAGAAAACTACGATCAGCGATGGACTATAGGTAAGTCTTAAATCCTTCATTATACATAATTTTAGATCAAATGTAATCTAGAGAAAGTAGTTTACGTTTGTCTGTTTGTTGATAGTTATCCTTAGGATACTAGGGAGATCTATCTTGTCCGCAAGAACGATTTATCCGTCTAGCAAAATGGCGACTCCACTGGGGAAAGATCTTGAACTTATTTTTAATTTTATTTTTGACTTGTGAAATTATTTTTCTGATTTTGATTGATTGATACTGGCTTGGGTAATTTATTCCTATAGAATCCCTGAAAAGTGCTTTAGAATTTTTTATTTTTCTTTTAGTTTTCTGGTCTCTGCACTTTGTCTTTAGGTATTGTTAGCCCCCCTATGAAATTCTTGACAAGCAAGCCGGGGGCTGGATGGTTGTGGAGCCTTCAAGGAATGCCTTTCCCCTAAAAACCCATTCTCCTTGAAGTATTTGAGTGCTTTGCCTTGTATAAATCCTATCTGCTGCCCCTTTTCTAAAGGCCTATGTTACCCTTCCTATCCTTGCAAAATACCACATTTCAACCCCTTCTCCCCTTGGTCAAAATCCCTTTCTTCCCCTCAAAGATTTCCCTTGTTTATCCTAGAAATCCCCTTGAAATCCTATTTTCGCCCCTTGTTTGGCTTATTCATCCTTCATCCTCCTATCGTTGCCTTGGGCTAACCTTAAAACGCTTTAAAAAATGGGCCTCAATCATAATTTCACTGAAAAAGGTCTCAAAAACCCATTCCAAACCATACAACGAGCCTCCGCCTTTTTCTCTGCTAGCCCCGCTCCTATACTTTCACGGAACCCGGTGCTATGACCGAAACCCAGTGCTAAAGGCGCCTATCTCAAACCATTTCGGTCGCAGCCTCAGCCATCGATCTCAGTCGATCAGACGGCGGTAATTAAATCACCAGTGCGCGCGTTCCCACCATTGATCCATGGGCTAAGCCATCGCCATCCATTTATGTATTGATCCGACGGTCCACGTTTCCTCCGCCAGTGGACCCCGCAGCGCATTATCTTTGAAACCGCTTGGTTTTTCCGCACCACCTTCCACAAGTTGGCGGTATTCGTCCATCGCCCAACGATTCCACTGGGCGCCTGCCGCGTGTCCTCTGTACGATGGCAAAACCACCATTTTCCCGCGTGTTATTGTTCAGCCAAATACCTTGCAGCGAAATCATCGTGCGCTGTTGGATCTCGCACGCCCCATCTGACGATCATCCATCAACCGAATTGCGCATGGGTTAAACCACCTCCTCCGTACCCTTAGTCCTCCGTCCGTCGCCCCCGCCGTTGATTTCCTCCGCAATCAACAGCTCGGATCTGTCCATCCTCTGATGACTAGGTCCACCCGCCACGTCACCCCACGTGCATGTTCCGTACCCTTCGACCATTCCGTCACATATAATGTCCCATTCTCATGTTTTTTAATGTTTTCATGCGTTTTTCACTCCGCAGACCGCCAACCACCTACCAGAGCGATTTTTCACCGCTTCCTCTGTAATGTCTTCCTCCATGTCACTGATTTCACACCTCTCTCATCCTCCACATCATCCTTCACCCTGTTCATTGCGTCCTTCACAACTTTCATGTTTTTGCAGGATTTGCAGCAGTTAATGACCGCCATGATCGCTCATTTTTCTATGCAGCGGTCAAGAAATGCAGAGAAACCTTGTACCTAGTTACATTTAAAGAAAAATGGCCAGGGAAGGTGAAGACAAGATGTCCATTAAAGAGAACAGGGTTGAAACTATGTAGAAACTTTTCGGCACCATTAAAAGCCCGAGCTAACTTTTCAGAGGAAGAAATGAAGCGGTAAAATGATCAGGATGGAGCAAAGAGATTAAGGCACTCTAAAGAAGATCTGGAGCCTTGAAACAACAAGTTGAAAAGACAAAGCATCAGTTTGCCGATCCCGAAGATCAATCAAAGGATCCTAAGCGCAGGCAAAGGTAACATCAGGGTTATTCATCAGCAGAATGTTTTTCTTCGTCAAGTACAGGGCGCCCATACAGCTTTTATTATGCACAATGTCCCTGAAGGAATTTCCACCCTAACAGCAGTTCGAAATCACCAGAGCATCTATGAAAGACTTCTCAATAGTTTGTTTTACTTCTGTTTAAATCATAAGTGCAGTACTGCAGCCAAAATGTCCAAATCATATCCAGAGAAGATCACTCCAGCACCAAGAGGTGACAGAAATCAAACACTCAGCAGTCAAACAGAATGGGTCTCGTCCCTGCATTTATTTTGTGTTTAATGTTACATTTAGTATTCACCTACCACCTCAGTCGACCTTCTGTTCATCACCTGCTATAAAGCACAGAAGGAAAATATTGTAATGGTTGTTGTTGGTTGTTGATGAGATATCAGTGAAACGCAAGCATTTTCCTATTGAGACAAGTTCTCTGTGTAATACTGTAAGATAGACTGAGATTTGATGTATTCAGGCTGAATGTTCAAGCTGTGGGCAATGACGTACCTGATTGGTGTTATTTTTAATATGACAAGCATGTTTCTTTGGATCCTGATCTAAAGCAGCTGGTGATGTTTTCCTTTTTCTGTATTTGTGATTGACTTGATTTCATTTCATTATGTTTCTTCAGGCTCGCATCAGAAGTTTGGCATAAGACTTACCCTTGATAGGTACCTTATGCTGCTGCTCTCCCAGCCTTTATGTTTTCTGCTTATATGTGTATCTGAATATCGGTTTCGATTTATATAACGAGTGTAGTAGATGTCATTTCCTGCTCTCTGATGTCTGGATTTATGGAATCTGTGTTTGGATGGTTTTATTAGGATTTAGTTAGATGTGTTGAGAACACTGGGAGGTCTAGGACCCTGTCTCCGCCTCACTAGGATCTTTCCATCTCATTAAACCTTTCTAAGATCCCTTGTCTTACCTCCAGTTTTGCCCAAGCAGGTCTGGAGTTAAATGACCTCTGACCTGATCTATAGATAGAATTGGTTGTTTCCCCTTCACTTACTTTCAGTCCTTAATGTTCCATTCCATCAACCATATTTAAGATCCAAATGCTCTAGATGACTAGCCCAACTGAACGCTTGCACATTGAACACAAGTAAATCCTTTCTTGACTCCATTGCCCAATGGCTTTGATGTTCCCTGAGTTATCTATCTTTGTATAGTTTCCTCTTTGCTCACCCTTGTTTTATATTGGACCCTTCATTCCTGATTCCCAGCAACCAAACAAAAACCAACCAACAATCAAACCCTGTGCAGATAACTAGCCTCAAATCATAACATCCGAGCTGCAAAGACATAAACCTTTGACTATCATAGAGAGATTCCTCTCTGGACCTAGGAGGGCTAGATCCTAAGGTTACAAAGTGGTTCTATGTTGTTTCATCTTTTGGTCTCTGTCAACCTAGCCAAAACATGGGAACCCCAACATAATGGCGACTCCACTGGGGACTGAGTGCATTTCACCTTAAACATTCTTAGAGACTCAGAAACTTAGAACTCTGGTTAGGTTGACAGTAAGTCACTCATTTCTTGAATCGACCTCAATTACTGAATAACCACCATACTCTTAGACAGAGCCTAGACAGGGCCAGGTAGCCTCCAGATCTCATCCTCTTTAGGAGGTGACATATCTGGTAAATGCCCTCCCAGTCGATCTCTGGTGAGATTTTGCTGTGTTATGAGGCTATTATTGAGAGGTGATAGTGCCTGAGCACTGTGGTGGACAGTGTAACCCTTTCGGCATACCCTAAATCATCCACCTGGCGACTCCATAGTTCCTAAAAGATCAAAGACTCCACTGGTGATCGGTAGGCCTGCTGATTGTCTTGGTTTCACATTAGACTCCACTGGGAGACCAACCTTTGAAACAACATTAACCACTAAAGAAGTAACAAGAAGGGTTAAGCTACTTAGGTAGAAGTATAACATTCTGGCTTTTAGAACCATTCACACAAGAGCTTATCCCAACCCTGACCCACCTGAAATAGTTGACAATCCAGAGAGTATCCTCAAAGGAGCTCCTACACCTAACAGACCAACTATTTCCAGACGCATTCTTAGAGCTAATTCTGCACCAGAAAACCTAACAGCTCTATCACCTTTTCTCCCTAACCTAGACCTACCTAACAGTTTATCAAGAACCAGGTCAGTCAATCACCTAGACCAAAAAGACCTTGAGCCTCATAGCACACCATCTAATAGTGGTCAAAACACTAGGAACAGAGAAACCCCTCCATCTACACCACCTGATTTGCACTTCCTTCAAAACTTGGGGCTCTCTCACCCTAGATCTGCTCAAAAAACTTCTACTAGTCCGAATATCCCTGTCATCCAAATACCAGCTGCTCAAGCTAATCCTTTACCCCATCAGAACATTATCATGGCAGCTTGGTACACACCTTTAGTTTTGCCTTAACCTATGTTACCCTTACCCAATGATTATCAGTTAAAAATCCCACACTTTACTGCAAAAGAGTCCATAACATCTCAGCAACATGTAGATAAAATGGAGGATTCCTTTGATTACATGGAGATTGACGATGAGTCGATCAAAATTAGAATCTTTGCCCAAAGCCTAGGAGGTGATGTAAAGAAATGGTTTAAGGGCTTACCTCCTGGCAGTATCCCAGATCTCCCTGCATTATATCAGACCTTCATAAACAAATGGGAGGCCATGGAAAACCCTCGCCAACTCCTAGCCAAATACATGAGCCTGAAAAGAAATGTAGGAGAGAGTGTCCATGATTACACAACAAGATTTAACAGCATCTACAATGCTCTCCCTCCACATATGAAACCTCCACAAGGTATGGCCTTAGAAAAATACCCTGATGGGTTTGATGCTGACATGGCCTATGATCTTAGGGACAAAGAATACACCACATTGGAAGACATGCAGAAAGGGGCTGTAAACATAGAAGCCAATTTGATTGAGAAAAGAGCAAGACTGAGGTCTGAGAGGAGGGTAACCTATAGGGATGACAATGTAGCTTCCACATCCGATCCAAACTATGAAAAATTGTCTAAAAACATGGAGAGACTACAACAGATGATGGAAAAAATGGTTGTCACAGTTAGTAATCAGAACAAAAACTAGAACCAGAATCAGAACCAAAACTTTAGAAGGAACAACAATGCTCCCAACAGGAAAAAAGAATCAGATCAACAAGTTATTCCCCCATTCCAAAACTTTTTAGATGAGGATGAGGGAATTATAGAAGAGTCTGGAGGGGATGCAATTAACATGTTTGAAACGGAGGACTCGGTCCTTAACTGTGATCCAGGGGAAGACCAACCCTCACTGTCTTATTGGGATCAGGAATGGTTGGAAACTGAGGATTACAGATTAGGATTTGAAAATGCCATGTTACAGGTCAGGGAACAATATGAACTTAGGAGCAAGAAAAGCCAAGATACTTCCAAAGCCAAAACTCCTGAGGTAACCATCAAGAAAAGACCTGATAAATCCTCTAAAGCATCTGCTGCAGATAACAAAACAGCAGCTGAAAGTTCTGGTAAACACAAATAAAAAGACAACCAAGACACCGAAAAACCAAGCCTACCAGCTAGCATCACTAGCACTATAGCCAGTGCTCTTGATAAAACGATTCCCAACCCTGTACATAGTGAGAAATCAAAAATTGATTCAACTACTAAAGCAGTAGCAAATAAAACGGAATTGAGCATTACAAAGGTCCAGTCCACTTTCAATCTAGAGAGTGAACTTGCAAAAATCAAAATCTCTATACCATTATCTGAGCTGGCCACTCAGGATGTATATAAAGGCCGAATTTTGAAAGCATTGAATCTGGGAGAAATAAATGATTCTGTGAACCTGAATGATGATCAACCAGCCCTACTCTTTGGTCCAAAAATTGTGGGAAAGTTTCAGGAAGGGGTAGTTCCACCTTTCTATGTCAGTCTCAACATTCATGACAAGATCCTTCATAATGCCATGCATGACTCTGGTGCATCCCACAATCTAATGCCTAAGGTAGTGATGGAAAGGCTAGGCCTAGAAATCACCAGACCCTACAAAGACTTATACTCATTTGACTCTAGCAGAGTAAAATTCCTAGGCCTAATCAAAGACTTATGTGTGAGTTTGACCCAGATTCCTACCAAATGTATGGTCATGGATGTAGTGGTGGCAGATGTGCCACCTAAGTATGGCATGTTATTGTCTAGATCATGGGGAGCCAAACTACAAGGAACAATGCAGATGGATGGCTCATATGCCACTATCCCTATATTTGGCCAACTTAGAAGACTGTATAGATAGTCTCAGATGAAATTCCTAGTCAGTAGCCCCGAGAAGCCTGAAAATTCACCATTGTACGCTGTGCACACAGACCTGGATTCTTTCATCCTTTATAACGACCAATCCTTGGGGGAGTCAGAATCTGGAAACATGGGTACAAACGTAGAAGCCGATAGCACAAACCTGAACATAACGGCTACCCTGGAAGAAATTGAAGAAGAAAACAGTAGTGAAACCTGTAGAATATGCGGTGGGAGCCTAACTCAGAATGAGCCAAGAACGCAATGCAGTCAGCCCCTTAGTCACATCCTTCAAACTAACACATCACGCGAAGAACCAGACATCCCGCAACCTAATACAGACCCTCTAGCGCAACATAATGGTGAACCCCTGTGGGAAATGAACTTTGACGGGTCCTGTACTAGGAAAAATGCTGGAGCAGGAGTGTGGCTGCGTAACACAGAAAATGATCATGCAGAAAGCCACACTGTCAATCTGCGTTTCAGATGCACAAATAACATTGCAGAGTATGAAGCTCTCATCCTGGGTCTGAATTTATTGAAGAAAGTAGGAGCCCATAGGATAGCTGCGAGAGGAGACTCTGAGTTAGTTATCAAACAGGTGAATGGTGAGTATTCAGCAAAACACCCGAGGCTTAGGGCATACAGGAATGACATTCTGGATTTGCTGAAAACGTTTGTTGAATATGAATTAGCATTCGTTCCCAGGGGTCAAAATGCAATTGCAAATGGATTATCTTGTCTAGCTAGCTCATATCCTAAGACCCCAGTCGACCAACAGATCATTATTCAGACCAAATTCAAGCCTGCAGTGCCAGGCAATGAAAAATATTGGCAGGTCTTTAAGGGAGACAAACAGATCGAAGATTTCCTGGTGGGCAGGAATGGGTTTGAATTTTCTGATTTAGACTCTATTTCTGATGACAGCTGCCCAAGCGAGGATCCCCCAAATGAACAAGAAACACCCTGTAGCATAGAAATAAATTTTTTTCTGAGCAAACTGGAAATCCAACCGAAAATTGCAAAAACGCAGATAGTGAGGAAATGGAGGTGTTTCAGGCCAAAAATAAGAATATGCCCAGAGGCCTGGCACCCTTAGAGGACCTTTTTGACTTTGATGACGTAGCAAAAAATCCCACAATAGAACATGCAGATTCAGATGTGGAAGAATGCAACATAGGCACTGAAGACAAACCCAAAAGGATCAAACTAGCTAAGTCTATGCCTGCTAACATGAAGAAAAAATACATTGACCTGTTCAAGGAATTCATAGACGTGTTTGCATGGAGCTATGAAGACTTAAAGGCATATGACACTAATATCATTCAACACAAGATACCCTTGAAGGAAAATCAGAAGCCTTTCAGACAGAAACTCCGAAGGATCAATCCGAAACAATTGCCCGCAGTCGAGAAAGAGATTAAGAAGATGTACGATGCATGCATAATAGTTCCTGTGATGTTTTATGATTGGGTGTCAAATCTAGTGGCGGTGAGGAAGAAAACAGGAGAGATCAGGTTATGCATAGACTTTAGAAACCTCAACCGAGCCTCCCTGAAAGACAACTACCCCTTGCCTAGAATGGAACACATCTTGCAAAAGGTGGTGGGCTCTAAAAGAATCTCCCTGCTTGATGGTTTTTTAGGATATAACCAGATATTGGTACTCCCAGAATATCAACTCAAAACAGCATTTACCACTCCATGGGGCACCTTCATGTATGTGAAAATGCCCTTTGGATTGATGAATGCTAGTGCCACCTTTTAGAGAGCGATGGACGTAGCTTTCTCAGAGGAGATAGGACACTTCATAGTTATCTACTTGGATGACTTGACTGTCTTTTCTAAAACTGAAGAAGAACACTTGAAACATCTGAGGAAAGTTTTTGAAAAATGTAGAAGGTATGGTCTGTCTTTAAATCCTAAGAAAACTGTGTTTGGGTTGCAAGAAGGTAAACTTCTAGGCCATATTATTTCTGAAAAAGGTATCAGGATAGACCCACAGAGAGTTGAGGGAATACTCCAAATCACACACCCAAGAAACATCAAGGAGTTACAGTCTTTCATTGGGAAGATTAACTTCCTTAGGAGGTTCATTCCCAACCTTGCTGAGCACCTTAGAAAAATGACTGAAATGCTAAAGAAAGGTGCAGGAATTAAGTAGACTGTTGAAGCCAAGAAATATTTTGAGTCAGTAAAACTTGCACTCACTCAGGCCCCTATCCTTATCAGCTCCGACTTCTCAAAATATTTTCTGATCTTTTCATTTGCTTCCCAACACACAATATCTGCAATTTTGCTGCAGAAAAATCCAGAAGGTAATGAGCAGCCTATATATTTCTTCAATATAGCCTTAAGAGATGCACCCTTAAAGTAAAACATCATGGAAAACCAGGCCTATGCCCTGATTAAGGCCTTAAAATACTTTAGGGTGTACATTCTGCATTCTCACAGCATTTCTTTCATGCCAAATATAGTGGTCAAAGATATCTTGTCCCAGGACCCTGATGGGAAAAGGGGAAAATGGATTGCTACCATCTTGGAGTACGACCTTGAAATAAAGCCCACTAAACTGATCAAAGGTCAAGGCCTAGCTCAATTAATGGCTGAATCGAACTTGCAGGCCCTTGACATTAATATGATAAATGCCTTAGATGAGCAGGAAGGATTGCCCCATCCGACTATCGAGGAGCAGTTTCAAAACTCTCCTTGGTATACTGATATCCTTTACGTGCTCACTAACCTCAATGCCCCTCCAGAACTATCCAAAAATAAGGCCAGATTCATAAAACTCAAAGCTAGAAATTACTGCATTCTGAATGAGAATCTATACTAGAAAAATCCAAATGGCCTATTGCTGAAGTGTCTGTCTGAAACTAAAGCTGAAAATGTCAAACAGGAGTTTCATGCCGGGGAATGTGGAGGCCACCTGAGTTGGAAAGCCACTGCAAATAAAATACTCAGGGCTGGTTATTATTGGCCTACATTGTTCAACGATGTCCGTAAAATGATAACCACTTGCCACAAATGTCAGATCTTTGAAGGCAAAAGAAAACTCCTCCCCCTTCCCCTACAACCCATCACCGTTGAAGGTCCCTTCCTGCAATGGGGCCTAGACTTTATTGGGGAAATTCACCCTTCTTCTTCTGGGAAACACAAATGGATCCTGACTGCCACAGATTACTTCACTAAATGGATAGAAGCCATACCCACTAGGAATGCCACCGATTCTGTCATTATTAGGTTCCTAGAAGACTTCGTCCTATCTCAGTTTGGATGTCCAAGGAAAATAATCACTGACAATGTTGCTGCCTTCGGATCCAAGAAAATGGTTGATTTCTGTCACAGGTACGGAATAGCTCTTGGTCATTCAACGGCCTATTACCCTCAAGGTAATGGGTTGGCTGAATCATCTAACAAAATCCTAGTTACAATCATTAAGAAGCTGCTGGAAGAGAACAAAAGGTCATGGCATAAAAAGTTGATACATGCCTTGTGGGCAGACAGGCTCACCACAAAGAAATCTATTGGCGTGTCACCCTTCCAGCTGGTTTACGGAATTGAAGCAGTTTTTCCTACTAGTCTTGGAGTTCCAGTGATCAAACTTGTCCAGGAGATCCAATCAGAGGAAGATAGCATGATAAGGAGAATAAATGAAACGATCCATCTTCAGAAAACAAGGAAGCAGGTATATAGTAGAGCTGTCCGAATTCAGGAAAACATTAAGAGGTAGTTCGACAAAAGAACCAAAGCTTCAGATTTCAAAATTGGTGACAAGGTTCTAAAATGGGATTCAAGAAGAGAGGACAAAGGAAAACATGGAAAATTTGACAGCTTGTGGCAAGGTCCATTTGTCATCCAGTCCACTGTGGGTCCTAATGCATTTTTCTTACAAGAACTTGATGGTACAGAGTTGTTTGGGGGTCCTATCAATGGCAGGATGCTCAAACACTATTTCTGATAATTTCTCATTTTCAGTTCCATTTCCATTGTACATACCATTGCAGTTTTAATTTCAAAGAAAACAGAGAAAAATGTTCCAAAAAACAGAAAGAAAGGAGAGGTTCAGACATGCTCAAAGCATGAACCTCTGAAATACAAAAAGAATGGCTCAAGCATGATCCAAATCTGAGCCAAAGGGAGCAGAATAGCTGGTCCTAATATGCTCAAAATCTGGACCAGCAGTGAAAAGGAGAATCAGCTCTAATATGCCCAAAACCAGAGTTGAAATCAAAGGAAGGGTGACTCTAATATGCTCAAAATCTGAGTCACAAACTGAGAAGGATATTTCAAATTGCAGATTTCATGCATTCACAGTTTTGTTTGCAGTTTTCTACAAGTTCTCACTCCAGCAAGTCAAACAATTTAATCCTGGCTTGGCTGTTTTTCAATTTCCTGTTTTAGAATGTAGGAGAAAAAATCTGCTGGACAGCTTAATCCCAGCAGATGTTAGATTAGGTAGAGAAGCATATGAGGCCAACAGTCTAATCTGGTCTCATGGAGAAATAAGGGTAGATTTAGAATAGGTTTGTTTTTGTTTTGAAAATAAAATGTAAAGGGTCTGCTAGCTCAAATGCACCCAAAGGGAAATGTTAGAACTGTAGTCTGGGTGGGTAGATTGGTTGGGGAAATATTTCTGCTGATGTTTCTATCATATTGTGGCAGCTAAAATTGAAGAAAAAAGGGATGTGCCAAGCAACAGGCATCTGGCCTGCTCCAAAGATCATTTCTAGTTTCTTGACTCCTTCAAGAAGAAGCCATCCCCATGTGGAGCCACTGTTAGCCCCCCTATGAAACTCTTGACAAGCAAGCTGGGGGCTGGATGGTTGTGGAGCCTTCAAGGAATGCCTTTCCCCTGAAAACCCATTCTCCTTGAAGTCTCTGAGTGCTTTTCCTTGTATAAATCCTATCTTCTGCCCCTTTTCTAAAGGCCTATGTTACCCTTCCTATCCCTGCAAAATACCACATTTCAACCCCTTCTCCCCTTGGTCAAAATCCCTTTCTTCCCCCCAAATATTTCCCTTGTTTATCCTAGAAATCCCCTTGAAATCCTATTTCCGCCACTTTTTTGGCTTATTCATCCTTCATCCTCCTATCGTTGCCTTGGGCTAACCTTAAAACGCTTTAAAAAATGGGCCTCAATCATAATTTCACTGAAAAAGGTCTCAAAAACCCATTCCGAACCATACAACGAGCCTCCGCCTTTTTCTCCTCTAGCCCCGCTCCTATACTTTCACGGAACCCGGTGCTATGACTGAAACCCAGTGCTAAAGGTGCCTATCTCAAACCATTTCGGTCGCAGCCTCAACCGTTGATCTCAGCCGATCGGACGGCGGTAGTTAAATCACCAGTGCTCGCGTTCCCACCATTGATCCATGGGCTAAGCCATCGTCGTCCATTTACGTATTGATCCGACGGCCCACGTTTCCTCCGCCAGTGGAACCCGCAGCGCATTATCTCTGAAACCGCTTGGTTTTTCCGCACCACCTTCCACGAGTTGGCGGGATTCGTCCATCGCCCAACGATTCCACTGGGCGCCTACCGCGTGTCCTCTATACTATGGCAAAACCACCATTTTCCCGCGCATTATTGTTCATCCCAATACCTTGCAGCGAAATCATCGTGCGCCGTTGGATCTCACACACCCCATCTAACGGGCATCCATCAACCGAACTGCGCATGGGTTAAACCACCTCCTCCGTACCCTTAGTCCTCTGTCCGTCGCCCTCGCCGTTGATTTCCTCCGCAATCAACAGCTCGGATCTATCCATCCTCCGATGACTAAGTCCACCCGCCACGTCACCCCACGTGCATGTTCCGTACCCTTCGACCATTCCATCGCATATAATGTCCCATTCTCGTGTTTTTTAATGTTTTCATGCGTTTTTCACTCCGCAGACCACCAACCACCTACCAGAGCGATTTTTCACCGCTTCCTCTGTAATGTCTTCCGCCATGTCACTGATTGCACACCTCTCTCATCCTCCACATCATCCTTCACCCCATTCATTGTGTCCTTCACAGCTTTCATGTTTTTGCAGGATTTGCAGTAGTTAATGACCGCCATGATCGCTCAGTTTTCTATGCAGCAGTCAAGAAATGCAGAGAAGCCTTTTACCTAGTTACATTTAAAGAAAAATGGCCAGGGAAGGTGAAGACAGGACGTCGATTAAAGAGAATAGGGTTGAAACTATGTAGAAACTTTCCGGCACCATTAAAAGCCCGAGCTAACTTGTCAAAGGCAGAAATGAAACGGTAAAATGATCAGGATGGAGCAAAGAGATTAAGGCACTCTAAAGAAGATCTGGAGCCTTGAAACAGCAAGTTGAAAAGACAATGCATCAGTTTGCCGATCCCGAAGATCAATCAAAGGATCCTAAGCACAGGCAAAGGTAACATCAGGGTTATTCATCAGCAGAATGTTTTTCTTCGTCAAGTACAGGGCGCCCATACAGCTTTTATTATGCAGAATGTGCCTGAAGGAATTTCCACCCTAACAGCAGTTCGAAATCACCAGAGCATGTATGACAGACTTCTCAATAGTTTGTTTTACTTTTGTTTAAATCATAAGTAGAGCACCACAGCCAAAATGTCCAAATCATATCCAGAGAAGATCACTCTAGCACCAAGAGGTGACAGAAATCAAACACTCAGCAGTCAAACAGAATGGGTCTCGGTCTTGCATTTATTTTGTGTTTAATGTTACATTTAGTATTCACCTACCACCTCAGTCGACCTTCTGTTCATCACCTGCTATAAAGCACAGAATGAAACTATTGTAATGGTTGTTGTTGGTTGTTGATGAGATATCAGTGAAACGCAAGCATTTTCCTCTTGAGACAAGTTCTTTGTGTAATACTGTAAGATAGACTGAGATTTGATGTATTCAGGCTGAATGTTCAAGCTGTGGGCAATGATGTACCTGATTGGTGTTGTTTTTAATATGACAAGCATGTTTCTTTGGATCATGATCTAAAGCAGTTGGTGATGTTTTCCTTTTTCTGTATTTGTGATTGACTTGCTTTCATTTCATTATGTTTCTTCAGGCTCGCATCAGAAGTTTGGCATAAGACTTACCCTTGATAGGTACCTTATGCTGCTGCTCTCCCAGCCTTTATGTTTTCTGCTTATATGTGTATCTGAATATCGATTTCGATTTATCTAACCAGTGTAGTGGATGTCATTGCCTGCTCTCTGATGTATGGATTTATGGAATCTATGTTTAGATGGTCTTGTTAGGATTTAGTTAGATGAGTTGAGAACACTGGGAGGTCTGGAACCCAGTCTCTGCCTCACTAGGATCTTTCCATCTCACTAAGCCTTTCTAAGATCCCTTGTATTACCTCCAGTTTTGTCTAAGCAGGTCTGGAGTTAGATGACCTCTGACCTGATTTATAAACAGAATTGGTTGTTTCCCCTTCACCTACTTTCAGTCCTTAATGTTCCATTCCATCAACCATCTTTAAGATCCAAATGCTCTAGATGACTAGCCCAACTGAAAACTTTCACATTGAACACAAGTAAATCCTTTCTTGACTCCAATGCCCAATGGCTTTGATGTTCCCTGAGTTATCTATCTTTGTCTAGTTTCCTCTTTACTCACCCTTGTTTTATACTGGACCCTTCATTCCTGATTCCCAACAACCAAACATAAACCAACAAACAAACAAACCCTGTGCATATAACTAGCCTAAAATCATAACATCCGAGCTTCAAAGACATAAACCTTTGACTATCATAGAGAGATCCCTCTCTGGACCTAGGAGGGCTAGATCCTAAGGTCAGAAAGTGGTTCTATGTTGTCTCATCTTTTGGTCTTGTCAACCTGGCCAAAACATGGGAACCCCAACATGTATAATACGGTCATCTCCACTATTTTTCTGTATACATAATGCAGCACCACACTTGTTTACACTAAAACCTGCGGACCCTGAGAAATTTTTTGGAAAACTTAAAATTCTCTTTTCTAGGATCGACTTGTAAGATTCTCAATATATACCCAAACTTGTATTTTCTGTCAGAAAGCTTTTTCTGAGAGTTTCTTTCAGCATTTTTAAGTTTTGAATGATTTTCTACAAGATCTACATGTTATAAGTGATTTTTTCTTTGTCTTTGTGTCACTCAAAGATTAGAAACATCTATATACCTTAGATCACTGGTATTTCATTGTTTTCTTGCGGAGTCTGTGAATTCATAGCAGAAATTGTTTTATGAGAATTAGATCCCATTTTCTCATTTGCAAATCTTAAAAAAAAAAATCATTAAGTTTTGAATTTCACTTTAAAAACCATAATTGGATGTTTTTGAGTTTTTGCTGATTTCAGCAAAGAATTTCTTAGTTAGATTACAGACTAAGAAAAACTTCCTCAAAATATTTAAAGTTTTGATTTCATATTTAATTCTTAGAATTTTTAGATCTCGAAATTAGTGTTTTTAGTTTTGTGTGTTAGTTCTAGAAATTGTAGTTTTCTTTTGGAGAATGTTTGATTGTAGTTTCGATCTTGAATAATAAAGGGATTTCTTTTTGAGCAATTAATCATTTTGAGTAAGATTTCTTTTCATATGTTCTTGTTTTGAAGGAAAGAATTGTTTTAAAAGATTGCATTTCTCAACTATTTCTTTTAGATAGAATTCATTGAAAGGAAATGAATTGTTTCTCATAATAGATGCATTTTTAGTGCGTTTTGAGTTGGGTCACCACATATCATCAAATTTTCACTTTTGCACTTATTGTCCTAAGAAACATCCTATTAAAAAGAAATGCTTAAATTAAAATCAATCTAGTAATTTTTATATTTCTAGGACTCTTTTCCACCAACATAGCTTAGGCTAGTGTCTTGGAGTAGGGAGTAATTAACTCTCCAAGATAATTAAAACAAAAAAGTAGTCAATCTTGCGGTAGGAAAAATCCAATAATAGCTTGTATGCTCTCGGAATCTCCTCCTAAAGGAGTCAAGCACGAGATCATATCTGAACCAGTGAGGTGATCAATTCTATCTCATTGGGAACAATAGAAGATGTGCACGTATTAACAACAGTAAACTTTGGATTGACCATTATCGAGGAGCCTGGGCTCACTTGTCGGTATACCTTGGATTATGTCAAGGAGCCTTCAAGGGGATTGAGCTTTGTTACTCTGCCCTTGCGCATATATCCGATCGTAGAATGTTCCCTCAGGTATATTTTTTCCTGTTGGTGACCTTAGTGGCCATAAAATTTAATATTTTTTCTTAAGGTGAAGGTGGAGGAAAGATCCCACTGTACCTGGAGCAGACGTTGACTATACTCACTTGGACTCTCTGGAGGGTTATCTTCACTCGAGATGGTTTAAGTGGAGAAACTTTCACCGGTTTGTTTCATTAAGAAGGTTGTTGGGGTAACTGTTCCAACCGCCATTTCTACATTAAAATACTACGATGTTGGATTTCATCACCAACTAGTGTTTTTAGTGTGGGAATCTACTGTCTGTGTGTGGTTTGATCTCCTATATTTTATAAGTGTTTGATCATTTCATTGTCTCCTTAGTGACTTTAGGAATTTTAATTGAAATTTTCTTTGATTGGGTGTGATTAATAATTTTTAATCGTGGCTGAATTACCAAGACAATCACGTAGACTTCAGGGGAAACCCCTGAGTATACACCAAGACAACTTGAAGGACGGAAAGCTCTGGTACTAAATACTATCAATAGAATTAGATCAACGGAACCAGGAGAATCATCCATAACTACTCATCCTAATTATCATGAAGTAAATCAATCACAAACAACATAATATATTCAAGAGCCAATTTCAATTTCCAAAATCACTGACATTGCTTCTCCAACTAGTGAATTAGCTGAAGAACCTGAAATTTCTGAGCCAGAAACTGAACGTGCTGTGTTGGAATCATCTTCAGGATTTATTACTCTGAATTATAGTGATCTTGATTCACCTAGAATAAGACATCGCATTACCAAAAACCTTCCCTCTGATCTCATAAGTATTGAAGAAATTTTTGGTCCAAACGAAGACATAGTTCTTCCCAAAACCCAAGAAAATTTGAATCTTAGAGAGCGTGAATCAATATTCTAAAGTCCTTTTAGAACTGACGCTTGGTATTTATCATTGAATTTTTTTTTACAAAACGCAGGTCTTACTTATTCACCACCCCGAATTCCTTTTTACCCTACACCAAGAGGTTATCAACCTTCATTAGCTATGTCGGGTGAGTCATCTATGTTTTCTAAATCTCCGGAAACATTTTTATACGGTGTTTCGTCTATTCCTCCGGGATACCAGTCACTCTTTGGTACCTTCTTAGGAGTAGCTCCTCAACCAATTGAACATATGTTATCATCTGGTACAAAGGGAACAAACACTGAAATGTTGAACACAGAACATATTTTTATGATGTCTGGAAATATTCAAAATCCTCAACCTCAAGGAAGTTAGTTACCGCCTGCAGGGAAACCTCAAGGAATTCAGTTACCGCCTGGGGGGAAACCTCAAGGAAGTCAGTTACCACCTAGGGGGTAGCCTCAAGGTAGCCAATTACTGCCCGGGGGGCAACCTCAGGGTAATTTTTTCCCGCATGGGGGTCAACCTGTAGGACAATATTTACCACCTGGGGAGTAACCTCAAGGACAGTATATACCTCAAGGTCAATATCAACGTCAAGGATAGTACATACCTCAATGTCAATATCAACCCCAGAGTCATTTCATACCTCAGGGACAATATTAACCCCAGATTCAGTACATGCCTCAAAGTGAATATCAACCTCAAGGTCAGTACCCAGTTCAAGGTTTTCAATCTCCTTTAGGTCAACCATTATTACAAGGAGCTAGAAATTTTCCAGTTAATTATCAACCCTATGTTCAACCTGGTTATGGTCCTTCATATGCACAACCTTCTATGGGTCAATATCCCAGAATTAATACAGTGTGGGATCCATCTCAAATTCAACAGACTTTGCAACCCAATGTGCAGTTACCTAATCAACCTAGACAACCCATAGGTTCTGGTCCAACCCAGCAACCTGTCCAGCCTACCAGTCAATTCTCTGCACCTGGTCCTGTTCAGCAGCCTGGGCCTAGTACACCTAGAACTCCACCTCAATCTTATGTTGCTGCTGCAACTTCTGTTCAACCTACCACACCTATTTCTGGAGTATCTGCAGCTCCTGTTTCTACTACCCCTGTATCAGTACAAATTCCTCAAGTATCTTTTCCACAGTTAGAACCTACAATTCAGACTACAGTCCAAATACCTGCAGGACCATTTGGTACAAGTACGATTCTCACTAGTCAACCACAATTTACTTATCAATCGTACCAGGGGCAGTATCAATTTGGACATGCTACAAAAAATCCAACATATCAGTATTAGCCGTATCCTGGGTATACTTATCAAGTACCTCAACAACCCCAGTTTGGTTCGGTTAATCCTAGTTATCCAGGAGGCTTCACAATTCCCAATGCGCATCCAATTCTAGGATATCCTGGATATCATCCTCCTTGAAATGGTTTGATCACACAAGGTTATCAAGACCCTAGCCGTCAGTTACCATTCATAGCAACTTTAGATTTAACTGATCTATCACGACTTACGAATGATCCCATTTTTTATATTCCGTATTGGCTGCCGATGCCTAATAAGTTGCCCAGTGATATTCCAAAGTTTGAAGGTAATTCAGGAGAAGATCCATCTAATCATGTTATGACTTATCACCTATGGTGTGCATCCAATTCACTAATCGATGATTCGATTCGATTACGTCTTTTTCAAAGAACTCTCATTGGTCTCACTGCCAAATGGTACATTAAGCTACCACGAGGCTCATTTAATAATTTTAATGCACTAGCTACTGCTTTCTTAACCCATTTTCAGTTGCCTATCAGATACGAAAATGGCACGGAATTGTTGACCTCATTAAAACAATGTACGTCTACGAACATATCTGATCACATTCATGAATGGAGACGTAGGAGACGTTTGGTGAAATTCTTTATTCCGGATCAAATTTTGGCTGAATGATTTATCAAATCATTATTGCCCAAAATTACTGAAGATTTGGCTAAAGGAGACGTTGTTATAGAAGAGAAATTCATTGCTCAAGCTCAGTACCTTGACCTTGTATATACACATTCAAGTACTCTGTATGACAAAATCCCCGATTTACCAAGGCCTGATCAGTTAACTACAACTCCTTCAGGATCTCATGCTGCTGATGGTGTAATTGGTTCTGTTAACACTAGCAAGAGTAAGAAGAAATATTCCAAGATGACTTCTCCTATTATAACTTTACCCGATTCACCGAAAGGATATTCTTCCTTTGAAACTTCCGTCGATATTCATGTTGTAGAATCATCTACAGTGAAACCTAAAACTAGTGGTAAGAAGAAAGGTAAGAATAAAAACAAAAAATCATCTTCAAAAAATAAAAACGATAAAACTGAACCAACTGACGATAAACGAAAACCTCCTTATCCTTGTCTAATCTGTGATGAGGATCATGTTACTAAAGAGTGCCCGCATAGAGCTGAGGTATCTAAATTCGTTAAGGGTCCGCCCATACCTACTGTCTTGAAGGATCCCTTTCCTACTCAAGACAGTAAAATGATTGGATCTTCCTCGAATATTCTAGAAGATATCTTAATGTTGGGAAAAATAATGAGAGGGGGGGGGTGAATCAGTATTTAGGGAAAACTAAATCTTTTTACTTTTTCATGCTCTAAAACCCATACGCTACTTTACTGTAGCCAAATATTGTATACACGCGGATATCCTTCATAAAACTAGCGTATACACAGAGATCTAATTATGCCATTACTTCTTCACTTATATCATTCCATCATTCATTCATTAGATGGTCTATAAACAGTAAACATGTGCAGTAAGAACAGAATAAACCATCACACAAAGCATCACACATGAACACCAGTATTTTTAGGTGGAAACCCAAGTCGGGAGAAAACCACCGCTGCAAGCTTTTGTTCTGGCCTTCAATATTTTATTATAGAGAAAATATCTTACAACATATGCCGGTGCACTCTGGACAAAGACAAGCAGCTGTGCACCCACCGCGCTCGCTACTCACTCTCCCCCCCCCGGAAGGGAGCTCCAACCCCCGACTCGCTTACTAGCCTCTCCCGGAAAGGAGCTTACGACCCCCCGACTCGTTTTCTACTCTCACCTCTCCCGGGAAGGGAGCTACGAAATGAGAAGTCTCTCGCTACTGTAAATTTTACCCGGAAGGGAGCTTCAACCCCCCGATCGAAGGCTACAACCCTCAGCACCAATATGGACCACGTTTCATCAATTTTCACACTGGATCCAACAACTTCAATAGAACACAACTTGTAGGCCACGTTCATCATATTTTCAGACTGGACCCATTCCATACATTTAAGCACAGTCAACCATGAAACATATACATATAACTCACTGACAGATATCAGTAAACCAGCAGAACAGATCAGACACTTCTTACCACAGACTTCAGCAAACCCTAGTTTGCATACGTGCTTTCCTTTTACTGATGTCGCGTATACACACGCTTCCGTTCACATAAACCAATGTATACTTCTATACATATTATAGATCTAATTTCATTGCGCATACACGCTTTCTCTTTCATTGCGCATACGTGTATAGATCTTCAACCATTATAGAGCAGCATACTTCTTCAGATCAGATATTCAGTTCAGATTTACCCTTTTACTTCAGACAGATGTTCGCCTCATCTCAGATCTAAGCCTTCCATAAACAGATCTAGCAGATACAAATACATTCCAGATCTAGATTCCCTTCTTCATCATTGGTGCATCATACATTCAGATCTATCATTCAACTGTAACCCTTTCCATTCAGATATACTTCAGAGAGAAGTATTCATTCAAGCTTAGACATCTTGCACCTACACACATGATTTGCACAATGAATTTCTTCTCTTTATATAGGTTTACCCTTTTTCAATACCATGAGCCAAAACCACACTACTTCCGATGGTATTCCTGGACGGGGTCATTTAGATGAATCATTACCCAATACAATGGGTCAATACCATGGTGGTTACCCCTGGTTTTGCACTTTATGAGCGCTTTTTCCCATACGCGACTTGGCACGTTATTTTCCGTGTGCATATGCGACTTCCCCTAGACAAATTTGCGTATGCCTAGAGACATACTCTTTTCATCATAGATCTATCACATGCTGAATTCCTTTCTTCATTGCCTTCTGTACTCATTGTAGATACCTCAGATTTAGTTCATCAAGACATGTTCTATCAAGCACAACTTCATCAAGTAAGTTGCCATCATCTTGCCAATCAAGGACAACGCTCAGCATCATATTGCTAACAAACATCACTTCATATCAGATTTACATCATTTACCAAGTCCATCAGGTCACGAATAACTTCATCAGGTGGATTGCCATCAAGGACAACACAAGTCAACAATCTCATGTCTTCATCTTTATTCAATGGGTTGCCATCAAGGACAACACTCTGCATCATATTGCCAACAATCTCCCCCTTTGGACTTGATGGCAACCACGATGGTGTTTGGTTACCACAACAGATAGGTACATTAAGAATACAATGACACCATGTCACTCTCCCCATTCTTTGACACCATTCTTTCTCTTCATTCAAACACCATGTCACTCTCCCCCTTTGACATCAAGGGCAAAGGGTGGATCAAAACCAACATACTCTCCCCCTTTTCTTCACATGTGGAAGAAGCGTTCTGCAGATCTGATATATACTGAAGTGACCAAGCTCCCCCTGAGTTCATGCTGAATCTTCAAACATATTTTCCAATGAAGTACATGACTCTATGAAATTCCTATCACCAATGACTCATCCTTACATCAAAGATCCATCCAAGTGGATTTACATATGAGACTCAACTACCCAACCAAGTGGGTTTACAAATTTGACTCAGCTACCCAACCAAGTGGGTTTACAAAATTGACTCAGCTACCCAACCAAGTGGGTTTACAAATTTGACAAGTCCTTACATGACTGAATATTACAATTTTACATCATGGGTCTCAACATGACCTTTTCATCAAAATACAAATATGACTTTAAGACCAACACCAGAAAGTCCTCAAGAAAGAGAACATATTTCAGAACCATCATAATGCCAACAATGCATTATACTCAGCAAAGCTAATGCTCCCCCTGAATCTGTGCATCCAAGCAACCTTTCCATATGACTAAGGCTCCCCTTTAGTTTGTGCATCCTGAACACTTTTACCAACAAATCATCAAGGCATCTTTATCAAAACATTAGAAATAGAATTATGAGAACTGGAACACCACCAGAGATACCAAACAGTATCAGAGATACCAAAACGACAACTGAGATGTCTTGAAAAGTCGACTCGAGCAGAAAATTACCAGCCATTGATACGCGGTTTACGTACCGAACTCGCGTATATCTGTGACTGTCCACTGTGTTTCAGAGAAACCCTCGTATCCAATACCATCTTCTATATTTTTTATGTGAAATGTCTACGTAGAGAAAAAGACGAGTTTGACTTCTTCCATGAATACTGAATGCTACCAGACTCTGAGATAGATAGAAACAGTGTGGTACATTGTGTCTTGACGTCATCAGCAGTTTGTAACCTGGCTATATGCCAAATGTGATTCTTTTAAACCTCTGCTACATACCAACAAGTGCTATACACGGCTTCTTACCTTCAAATATGAGTCCAGCAATCATCCATGTGGTCCAATATCATCAAGATCTTCAAGATTTAACATGATGAAGCATATGTAGGGAAAAGGTCTCAACCATAGTAACAAATTCTGCATGATCTATTCTTATCTCTGAGTCAAAAGACTTCCAATTTCATCCAACTGATAAACTTCAGCAAATAGTAAACAGAGCTCATTCAAAGTCTCATCATAACAAACCACGTACCAAGCCATCATCATTTGAACATGAGAATCTCAATAACCAAAGAATAAGCAATCATAGTGCCAACAATGCAATCATTAGTATTCAACCTGCTGCTTCCCCTGAACCAGTGCTCCTCAGAGACTTCAAACAGCATCAGAGGTTCCAAACAGCAACACAGACATGCTGACCCAGAAAATTTCTCAGAAACCACTCATACGCGGTTTGTTGTGTATTAAATCGCGTATACACGCGACTGTATTCAAGGAAATCCGCGTATAAAATTAATCTTCAGAGTTTTAATCAAGTCTGATTCTTGGCATAGCAGAGACTACTCCAAACTTCTATCTGAGAAATTGTTTCTTGCTGAACCCAGATTCATAATCGTGACTTGATAAAGAATGCACCACTCCTAGTTCCTTTTCATCATCATCCTGTGACCGGGTCTATGTTTCCATCATCATCATAGTGTCTTTCTATTGAAGAAAGCTATCAACCCAATCTCTTGTCTTCATCAAGCTGAACTTTCCATTTCTTCTTTGTAGAAACATATGTGGGTATCATCATGAAATATAGCATGAGCAAACACCATAGCCTTGTATCATCAAATATCTGAGAGAAGAAAGATAAGACAATGTATCCATGACTTCAAGTGTCATCCAACAGGTGTAGCATGAGAACATCAATAATCAAGCCTTCAGACCTTATCGCAGTATCAACATATTCTTCCCAAGAGGAATTATCATATTAGAGAAAATTTTTCAATAGTCAATATGTGTCAAGCAGTCAACCAAGTGATCTGATATAACCAATATCTTCAAGATTTAACATGCGTTCTACATGCTTTGTCCTCATCTCTGAAACAAAATACTTCCATCTTAACCAAGTGTGAAAACAAAAGATACTCTTCACCAAAAAGAAATCAGGGCTTATTCATAATCTCATCATAATAAACCATGAATTATGTCATCATTATTGAGAAATAAACTGATACAATGCCAATAATACAATCACTAATAGTCAGACTAATGCTCCCCCTGAACCTCTGCTTCAGATTTCAGCTATCATACAAATTCTCTTATCATCAATGCATACCCGACTGTGTCTGCTGGAACTCGTGTGTATACGCAACTTTTGTTCATCGAACCCGCGTATGGAAAGTGAAGCATAGAAATTTTCACATTCCTTCAACTCCCCCTGAACTTGTCCTTCCTGTACCTATCTTCTTCATATCAGATGCTCTGTCAGAAATACATATAACCAGAATAATCAAATCAACCATGAGATTCATCATACATTGCTCCCCCTGTGACGATACATATCTCACATCACTTCTGCAGTCATTCAGAGAAGTAAGCTTCAGAAGCGGATGACTGCAGTAGGGTCAGAATTACCTACGTTTCTGACCAGTCTTCCTTCTTTCTCCAAATTTGCTTGGACTTTCTAATTGTGCCCTGGAGATTGTCCACTTTCCCAGATCTGTTCATCCTGCATTCTTTTTCTATATTTCCATACTTGTTACAAGCATAACATCTCATGTGGCTAGAGAAATAAGTATAAGAATCATAATGATTCTTCCTTGTATTACAATCAGCTGCTTTATGTCCATACTTGTTGCACGAAAAAAAATATCCCTTGAAGAAACCAGAGTACCTTTCTGTGTAGAATATGTTTGTTTGTGGCTGAAACAATCTGCTTCTGCAATTTGCTGCAACATGCCCATAATTATGACATCTAAAGCATTCAACATTCTTGAATGATTTCCTTTGAGAATTCATGATTGTTGGTTGACTTTTTGTTTCTTTCAACACTTCAGATTTTGTATTGACTTCCTTTGAATCATTAGCATTTCCTTGTGAACTAGATTCTCCTTTGACAGTTTCATGAAAACCAAGACCAAGTTTAATAGCAGGAGACCTTTGATTACTCAGAATATTGTCCAAAATATTAGTACTATCTTGAAACCTCAAAATTTTAACCTTTTCTTCTAATTCACCTTTGAGAATGTTTACCTCAACCTCCAAGGCTTGACATTGCTTCGTCATGCTTTCTTCTTTCCTTCTTCCATCTTCTACTTGATCATTCAGATTTAGAATCTCTTCTTTCAACCCATTTCCTTGTTCTTCACAAGTTTGCAAGAGTTCTTCATTCTTCTTCTTCGATGCTCCAAGATTTACTTTCAGAGATATGATTTCTTCTTCAAGTCCTGCATTCTTCTTATTTGTTTTATCCAGATCTGCTTTAAGTCCTTTATTTCGATTGGATACATCATCGAACATCCTTTTCAGTCTAAAGATCAAATCTTTGGAGGCAGATTCCTTCTCATTGAATATTCTTTGTTGATATTTGATAACTTATTTTAAGTCCACAACATTACTTTCACTATCTACACTATTGTTTGCACAAAGAAGAGTATTACAAGGACCCCAATCACTATCTGATTCATCTTCGTCAATTTCTGCTATACATGTTTTCTGAGAGATCTCCTTACTTTGAGTAGCCTTCTTCTTTTTCTTCTTTTCCATGAGCACTTGTAGAGCTTGGTCAGAATCTTCTTCATCTTTAATCTTGACATCTTCTTCTAGATCCATACTGTCACTTTCACTATCATAACCTTTGCATATACAAGTAAGTGTAATACAAGAGCAACGATCAATACCTGTTTCATCTCCTTAAATTTCTGCTATACATGATTTCTGAGGCATCTTCTTTCCTTGAGTAACCTTCTTCTTTTGCTTCTTTCCCATTGCGACGGATCTCCTTCCAGCGATCAAGCTTCTGCAGAAGGACCCGCTCTGATACCAATTGTTGGGAAAAATACTGAGAGGGGGGGGTGAATCAGTATTTAGGGAAAACTAAATCTATTTACTTTTTCATGCTCTAAAACCCATACGCTACTTTGCTGAAGCCAACTAGCGTATACACGCGGATATCCTTCATAAAACTAGCGTATACACAGAGATCTAATTATGCCATTAGTTCTTCACTTATATCATTCCATCATTCATTCATTAGATGTTATATAAACAGTAAACATGTGCAGTAAGAACATAATAAACCATCACACAAAGCATCACACATGAACACCAGGATTTTTAGGTGGAAACCCAAGTCGGGAGAAAACCACCGCTGCAGTTGCTCAGCCTTCAATATTTTATTATAGAGAAAACATCTTACAACACATGTGCTGGCGCAGACTTGACCAGCACGCAGGCACCCACCTGCGCTCGTTTACCAGCCTCTCCTGGAAGGGAGCTCCAACCCCCTGACTCGTTTACCAGCCTCTCCTGGAAGGGAGCTACGACCCCCTGATCTCGTTTACCAGCCTCACCTGGAAGGGAGCTTCAACCCCCTGACTGAAGGCTACAACCCTCGGCACCTCTATGGACCACGTTTCATCAATTTTCACACTGGATCCAAAGCTTCCTTTAGAACACAATTTGCAGGCCTCGTTTCATCATATTTTCAGACAGGACCCACTCCATACTTTTAAGCACATTCAAACACGAAACTGATACATATAACTCACTGACAGATATTAGTAAACCAGCAGAACAGATCAGACATTTCTTACCACAGACTTCAACAAACCCTAGTTTTCATACGCGCTTTCCTTTCACTGATGTCTTATACTATGCGCGCTGTTATTCACATGTGACATATACTGGTGTACATATTCTGATCTAATTTCAGCTTGCGCAGTCAACTTTCTCTTGATCGACGTGGAAGACCTTCCTCTTCAATGACGGCGTATGGTTCTTCGGACTTTTAAGTCATTGCAATTCTTCTAGCAGATACATCATGATTTTACCCTTTCTCGGACAGGATGTTCGCCTCATACGGATCTAATCATTCCCATAAACATATCTATACAAGTACATTTCAGATCTAGATCCCCTTCTTCATCATTTAGTGCATCCTTTTTGTTGATCTATCATTCTTGTAACCCTTTCAATTCGAATGCTTCATAAAGTATTCATTCCAAGCTGAGACATCTTGCACACACACATGGTTGCAATGAATTTCTTCTCTTTATATAGGTTTACCCTTTTTCAATACCATGAGCCAAATACACACTACTTCCGATGGTATTCCTGGACGGGGTCATTTAGACGAATCATTACCCAATACAATGGGTCAATACCATGGTGGTTACCACTGGTTTTGCACTTTATGAGCGCTTTTGCCCATACGCGACTTGGCACGTTATTTTCTGCGTGCATACGCGACTTCCCCTAGAAAAATCTGCATATGCCTAGAGACATACTCTTTTCATCATAGATCTATCACATGCTGAATTCCTTTCTTCATTGCCTTCTGTACTCACTGTAGATACCTCAGATTTAATTCATCAAGACATGTTCTATCAAGCACAACTTCATCAAGTAAGTTGCCATCATCTTGCCAGTCAAGGACAACACTCAGCATCATATTGCTAACAAACATCACTTCATATCAGATTTACATCATTTACCAAGTCCATCAGGTCACGAATAACTTCATCAGGTGGATTGCCATCAAGGACAACACATGTCAACAGTCTCATGTCTTCATCTTCATTCAGTGGGTTGCCATCAAGGACAACAATCTGCATCATATTGCCAACACTTAATGGTTGCGACGTGATCGCAAGATTATGGTAGTAAAAATATTGTTCATGGTAAATAATTAGAAAATTCTAATTCAGCATCAACTACATCTCCTTCAGTTTCTGATCCGCTACAGATCGAGAAACCAAATCCTGACTTAGTAATCAAGCCGCCTGTGAAAGGTGTGCTTCGTAAATCAGCTTTCAATCCACATGTGAGAGCTGCTCAGAACTACAATATTGTTGAAGACTTGGTGATTTCCCCTTCAGCAATGTCAGCTTTGGAAGTGCTGAAATCATGCCTAGCACAAAGAAAATTACTATTTTCAGCCATAGGAGCCATAGATATTCAAGATTCGAACCTAATGATCTTCGATTTGGAAAATTTTACACCCCGCCTACCCCATCAAATAGCTTTTTAGATTCCAGTATTAGTAAAAAACAAACATTTCTTTCGTACTGTTATTGATGAAGGGGCTTCTACGTGTATCATGTCATTAAAATGTTGGAAATCACTTGGTTCTCCGACACTTAACCAATCTCCGACTATCCTCAAAGCTTTTGATGGAAGAGGATTCCATCCATATGGTATTTTACAGGATTTACCTATAGAGGTCGAAGGAAAAACCATTAATCTATATGTGGAAGTAGTTTATGCCCCTCTGTATTACAACCTTCTCCTGGGTCGCAATTGGTCTTATGCCATGACTGCTGTCGTATCATCGGTCTTTTGTCTCATCATGTTTCCTCATAAAGGAAAGATAGTTAAAATAGATCAGCTCTCATATTATTCATCTGACCCAGCCACTACTGATAGCATCCAACATGTCGGAAAATTGACTATCCCTTATAAAGATGTTAGGGTAGGTTTAAGTAAAGATTTTTCTTTACTGGGAACTTTTTCCCTGCCTGCCCCCAACATACCACCTCCTATTGCTACCATCAATATGATTACATCAAGTACTATTTCCTTTGATGATCCTTGGATAGTACCTTCAGACTCAGAACTGGATTCTTTCGATGGCAGAATGCCTTTGATTCCTTTTGAATTAGCATATGAGGCAGTACAATCATTTTCTGATACTCCTTCAACTACACCTAATCTAGTGAATGTGATAAATGAGGAATCACTTTCCATATCGAGCTCAGCCTCAACATCAATTCCAGATGCTGTTCAACAAGTATTCAATACTGATGAGGATATTCGTGAATTTTTGTCTATAGATGAATTACCATGGGAATATCTCTATCATTGATCTTCATTTTTACCTAATCTCGATCATTTTGAAATTTATTTTTCCTCCATTTTTACCGTTGATTAGGTCAAAAAACCTTAGAATCCTCTTGCGAATTCCAATTCTGAATTGAAATTAGCAAACATTTCTACGACAGTTCCTCTTGACATCTCAGTAAAAACAGGAATTTTTGAAAACATTCATATAGATGCTTCTTGTACGCCAGATCAAATCCAAGCATATAAAGCCCTATTTCAATAATTCTGTGACATTTTTGCATGGTCATATGAAGAAATGCCAGGAATTGATCCATCAATTGTTGTTCATGAAATTAAAACATACCCAGATGCTAAAATTGTCCGAAAAATATTACGTCAGGTACATCCACAAAAAGTTGTCGCTATTAAAGCAGAAATTGAGAAATTACTTCGTGCAGGTTTTATTTATCCAATTCCTTTAACGGACTAGGTATCTAACATTGTTCCTGTTAATAAAAAACAAGGGACAATGTGAGTATGTATTGATTATAGGGATATAAATAGAGCTTGTCCAAAAGACAATTATCCAACCCCCTATATCGATCAAATTATTGACGATTGTGCTGGAAGTGAAATTTTTTTGTTTATGGATGGATTTTCGGACTATAATCAAATCAAAATACTCACTGTTAATCAACCCAAAACAGATTTCATTTGTCCGTGGGGGAATTTTTCTTACTAGAAATTGCCTTTTGGATTGAATAACGCTGGCACAACTTTTTAGAGGGCAATGTCTTATGCATTTCATGACATTAAACACATTATGCAACCCTATATCGATGATTTACCTGCTCATTCATCGTGCATAGCAGATCATATTACTCATCTACGAGCTATATTTATGAGATGTAGGCATTATAGGATTCGTCTGAATCCTCACAAATGTGTCTTTTGTGTCAAATATGGACGATTTTTGGGATTTTTTGTCTCAAAGGAAGGCATTCATGTCGACCCATCCAAGGTTGAGGCTATCATCAATTTACCTCCTCCTTCTACTCTTTGCCAACTCCAAAGTTTGCAAGGGGAAGCGAAATTTTTACGTCAATTCATTCCTAATTATGTTGAGTTAACCAAAGGTTTTACCAGGTTGTTGAAGCATAATATTCCTTTCTTTTGGAACAAGATCATTGATCGATCTTTTGATGCTCTTAAACACACGTTGACCCATGCACCGTTATTGCATCCTCCCAATTACAACCAGGATTATTTTTTATACCTTGTAGCCTCCAATTCTACGATTGGCATGGTCTTAGTTAAGGAAGATGAATTCCACAACGAACATGTGATTTATTATCTCAGTCGCAATCTGCATCTGACCGAAATTAAATACTCACATGTGGAGAAATTGGCCTTGGCAGTAGTTCAAGTTGTCCAACGATTTCATCATTACATTCTGTTACGCAAAACTACAGTGATTTATGATTGTAACCCTATGATGTATATTTTTACCAAACAACTGCTAGGGGGAAAATACTCCAAATGGATTGTTATCCTGCAGGAGTTTGATTTGGAATTTGAAAAATCCAAATCAAAGAAATCATTGGTATTCGTTGAATTTATGTGTGACTTCCCAAGTACTGACATAGAAACTGTGGTTGAACATTCGATTGTGGATGAATCTTTATTTCTTATCAGTACCATCTATCCTTGGTATGGATATATCATCATTTATCTCCAAACCCAAAAATTTTGGCCCGAACTCTCACGGTCACAACGACGAAAAATCTGTTTCCAGTCTTAGAAATATCATATTGTTGGTGACACACTATACCGTCATGGTGTGGATTCTGTTTTTCGACGTTGTCTCACTCTTGAAGAAGCTTAAAAGTTTTTAAATGACTATCACTCTGAAGCATGTGGCGGTCATATGTTTGGATATACCACAGCCCAAAAGATATTGTGCGCTGGCTATTTTTAGCCATCCTTATTTAAATATTTTATTTATGCAGTCTGAAAATGCCACAACTGTCAAATATTTGATCAAAATATGCGTGCACCACCCAATCCTCTTCACCTTATAATTTTTTTCGGTCCTTTTTCAAAATGGGGCGTTGACTTCATTACATGTAACCCTCACTTGGCCAAGGGGCATGGGTATATTATTCTCGTAGTAGATTATTTTACCAAATGGGCCGAGGCAATGCCTACATTTGCAACAGATGGAAAAACTGCAGCTACTTTCATGTTCAATCATGTGATTTCTCATTTTGGTGTTCCCAAAGTGATAATTACTGACCATGGGAGTCATTTTCGAAACATCACGATGACCGAACTAACTAATCAACTTGGCCTGCGCCATGACAGTTCTACACCATATTACCCGCAGGATAATGGTTTGGTTGAAGCTATCAATAAAGTTTTAGACACCATGATCAAACGAATCATCATAATTCATAAATCATATTGGCATACCATGCTTTTTTCAGCACTTTGGGCATATCGAACCTTAGTAAAAACATCGACAGGTTTTACCCCTTTTCAACTGGTTTATGGTTTAGAAGCGGTATTACCGATTGAATGCGAGATACCGTCACTCCAACTAGCCATAGAGTTACTATCAGCCACTTCTGAAGAGGAGAAACACTTTTTGTACTTAGCTTAATTAGATGAGAATCAACGCACTGCTGCATTAGCTACCGAAGCTCATGCGAAACGAATGAAAGCTCAGTATGATAGAAGTGTTACACCTCATATTTTTTCAGAAGGAGAACTAGTCTTGGTTTATGATCAAGCTAACGATAAGCTAGGGGCTGGGAAATTCGAACCCATGTGGCATGGTCCTTATATTGTTAAGCGATAGCTTGCAAAAGGGGCCTATGAACTGATTAACTTTGACGGGGTCTCTCTAGGCAAACCCAGAAATCGGATTTATCTAAAGAGATATTATGCTTAATTCTTGTGTGGAGATCTTCCCTGTATATTAGTTATTTTCATAAGCTAGTGTGTTGTAGATTAGAAGAGCGTGCCTATTTTAAGTGTGCTTTTACTACTATCCCTGCTTATCTGGATCAATATTGATTTTGCAAATGTCGACGTCCCTTCAAACATACATTGGTTTTGCTGATGGTGCTTGTCATAGTACACGGAACATTTCTTCCACAACTTGGGTTATTTATTCACCCACTGATGAGTTAGTATCTATGCATGGGGTAAGCCTCGGTCAAACAACGAATAATATTGCAGAATATAGTGCATTTATTGAGTTATTCTTTGCATCCATTTCATTTGGAATTCAAAGTTTGATCGTTAGGTTAGATTCTGAACTCGTTGTATTACAATTGAATAGAGTATATGTAATTAAAAACCCAGTGTTGTTAAGATTATTTTTGAAAGTTCATCTCTTGGAACGAGAATTTGATTATATTGAGTATCAACACATTCCAAGAAATTTAAACACATTAGTTGATGCAGTAGCTTCTATTGTTATTAACAGACATTTGCGATAATTAAAGCAGTAGATCAAAATAACATTTGATAACATGTTAGATAGATAACTGGAAATAGTAGTAATATCATAGCATAAGAATAGTGTTTTCAAAAAATATTACATCGTCCTCGATCATAGGTTCAAAATGCCTTATGATCGGAAAAAAGTGATACAAAAAATGATATAATTCTACATAATCAATCATCCACTATCCGTGGTGATGATCACGATTAAACACTGCAGCCTATGCCACCTTGCTCAGGAATCTCCTGAACTGTCCCAGAACCCCGATAACATATCTCTATAAGCAGAGCGGAATTTCATCTATGGTAGTCTCTGGAATATCTAAAGTCAACGGCTCCATATGGTTTTCCAGGTTGGTAAGGATCTCTGTTGTCTAATCCTGTGGTGGTGGTGGTGCTACAGCTAGATCTCTTGGCTTTCTGTCAAAAGTACAAAGAGTGGCTGGTCAACGTGGACCCACATCTGCATTTGAATTTTTTGTCATCTGTTTTGGATGATTAAAAAAAAAAAATTAAAATTTAGAACATGTCAAAATTATTCTTACCTGAGTCATCCCACTGTGTTCCTGGAGGAAGAGACATCTCTCGATCGCTGCGAAAATCCATCCCAGCATAAGGGAAATATTCTATCGTGAAGATTTGGTTCTCCAACCAATGGAAATAAACTGGAGTAAAGTGAACAATCTCATCGCCTTCACTATGACGGGCCATCAGTGCAACCCATCGGACCATCCGAGGCTCTTTGACTCTACCATGATCAACTGAAATAAGTTGTGGGGCAAGTGAAGGAATTCTTTCTAGAGAAAATGTGACCACAATCACTCCATACCTGAAGTTTTTCAACTTCAAGTTTTTTTCTCTAGTCAGTTGGCCTTTGACATTGGCCAACACTACCTCACACCAATTGAAAATGGTGCCTCTAAAGCAATCAACAGCAGTTTGCATTTGGGATCTTGTAGCAACATGTGGAGCTGCGCTCCCACACAACCAGGTTACAGTAAACTCAACCACTTTGAGTTCAGAATGAATAATGGTTTTTATGTTAATGCGTTTATATTTGGGGTCTGCTTCTTCATTGCAAAATTCTTGCTGAAGGCTAGTGATAGAATGGCCACCTGCCCTAGCCCCAAAAAAAGAGAGTGGCTCTCCCCTCTTTGATAAACCAGTGAGAAAATATATATCTTCCAGCTGAATTTCTATCTGGTGACCTCTAATTATAAAGCATTGTTCCTAGACGTCCCATTTGTTTACTAGCCAGGTAAGTAAGTCTACTTAAGCCCTCATACCCTAAATGGCCCAAAATTTGTACAAATCACATTCCCTCAATACACGTAATGTGGGCAGATGTACCAGGCAGCCTCATCAACCTCTTCATGTTCACGTTCTCTCCACTCAAGCATTGTAGATATCCTACAATGGACAAATTGAAAGACTAGAAACAATTTGAGTAAGGAAATTTGATTTAATTTGGGAGATTTATTCATTTTTTTTTACGACGCCTCCGCACTTTACGCATAAAAACAATGTGTGGATATTCACGCGTTTTATGCATAAAGTGCGGGACCACGATAATTTTCCCTTTTCAAAATTGTCGGGGTCCGCAAGTGTCATGTGTTTTACATGCGGACCCCCGTGAGCAAATTTTTGAACATATTTTCCTCCTTAAAAATCAATTTAAGCCCTAAATTAAGAAAGTAAATGGACAAAAATGAAGGCAAGGATGATGTGGATTACCTGGAAATGACGGTTTCCATTGTGATATGCGAATCTTCCGCAATCTCCTCCAAAACGTTTTTTACCAAAAGCTCTCAATTTTCACTCTGAAATCAAATGGTAAAAATTATTTTAAAAAAACCCTTTTTATAAGATTTTTTGAATAAATAAAATACAATTTTGTTTATTTTCCACTTTGAAAAGTTGTTTTCCAAATTATTTTTATTAATCATAAACAATTATGTTTAATTTTTGAGTTTTTTTGCAGAATACAAGATTTTTTGGGTGAAATGATCCTTTTGACAAAGGAGTATACTTTTTATCACTTTTTCAAATCTCGGTAAAAATTATGAAAAAGCGAAATCTATGAGTACATTTTTATCACTTTTTCGAACTCGTCAAAACTTACAGAAAAAGAGAAACTACTGAGTATACTTTTATCACTTTTTCGGGCTCTTGAAAATTATGAAAAAGCGAAACCTTGGATTTCTCTTTTAAAGCCCTTTTCAGACTCTCTAAAGATGAAAATATTTCTGAGTACTTGACTATTCAAACTCATTAAAGGAAATGAACATTCATCCTTTTAGTATAATTTTACCTCTTTTCTGGACTAAAATGGACTATTTACGAAAAAGGTAGACGTTGACTAATCATGGTCAATAGAGCTCTCTCCTGTATTACTTTGTCCCTTTTCGGGCTTGAGAGACTAAATTTATGAAAAAGTACACCCACGGAGTTTTCTTAAGTTTTTCTTCTGACTCCCTAAAATTGAAAAACACCGAGTTTCTCCTATACTGGACTCGTTAAAATTTAACAGTAAAGGACCTGTCGATTACAAACAAGAATGAACCACTCCTTCTTAGGGTTCGATTTTAAACTAAGTCGGACTCATCTGAAGGATGAGCTTATATAACAATAAAATGTTATCCTCCTCAAGCTTGTCAAAAATAAAGAGGTACTTGCCAGAAATGGTGGGGGAAAAAGAGAGAAAACAAATCCATTTGTCACACTTTGTTTAAAAAGCAGTTTACCACTCTTGAACACGACACTTTTTGTCACACTTCTACCTGGGTTGGGAAAATCCTTTGCCTATCAGTTAATCAAACCATATTGAAATTATTCAGCTGGTTTCTGGGTATTAGCTTAGGTCAATTGTCACCAAACCATCTGCAGTGTCGTTATGTGTTCAAGAGGAAAGTTCAAATAAACCATTCATTGCAAACATTTGTCTCCATTCGCATTGACCATCCCTGAGTTAGTCCTAGCAAAAAAAATTACAAAACTTGATCTAATGGTTTTGTGTCGTGGGCTTTTCTACGACGGATCACTTTCTATCGATGACAGCTCATCATCTAGGAAGTTGATCTAGAATCCTTCAGTACAATGGAATCTGCATTCCTTAATGGTAGGTTTCTCGCCTTCGATGACAGGTTGCATTATTGACCTTTGATCAAATGATTCTGTGAAATGTTCGACTTCAGATCATTTATTCACATTTCATGGATTTTACCGAGTACTTTGAGAGCCATTGTCATTATTGGTGGTTTCTCCCACACTTGTTAACAGTTCACATCATTGAATGGAAATCAAGTGGTTTCTACCATTTTTTACTTCGACACAATCAATCGCATGGATAGAATCATACTAGTTCTGGTAGTGGAAATCAAGACCCTGGATCTGGTTTCCACCATCCAGGTTGCGAGGAGTTTTATTATTCATTATGCAGTAGACTATTCATAACAGATGGTTGCGTCCATACTGTGTCTACATTATTGATGTGATAGTAAGATCATTTCTACATCAAAACAAGTTTTAGTTAATGTTTGATCTGAGTATGGGAATGCCTACCTCAGTGATGATATATATATGTTTTGCATTGAATGTTTTTATAGGATTCTGACTGGGGTGTCCACAAGCTAATCCTCGAAATGATAAAGCACATCACTCTTCAAATGGTGTCAGACTTCGCACTTTAGGGGGCAATATGTTACACAAAAAATTGTCACCATGACGTTTTAATGTTTGTATGGGTTCACCATTACTCATATATTACTCCTTTAGAAGTCTACAAACATCAAGTTCCTAAAACCAAGCCATGAAATTGAGAGAAAAGCTTATAAAAATCATAAAAATACTTGTACCACACTTTCTCTTAATATTACCTGTCGTGCCGCACCTGTTTGTTCTATAACATGCAGAACCGACGACACTTTTTCTTCATTAAATGTGTGGTTCCTTGTAAAAGGTAAAGTGAAGGTGGAAGTAAAATTTGGAAGCCCAGCTGGTTGAATCTGGAAGCTTTTGGAAGCAATTATCTGGTGGAAAGTTCGCTCCTTTCATGTACATTCATCCCTCCATTAAATGAGCCTACCCCTTGGTATGTGGAACTTAATCCGTTTGAAAGAGGATTATATCCCCTCTTATTTGGAGCTGCAACCTCTTCTCTTTTGCTATAAATTGAGGCCATAGTTCAACCTCAAGGGGAGTTAGACTTTGATATTTTTTTAGGAGAATTACTGGAGAAACTCAGACTCTCTTAACTGATTATCATATGGGAATGATTACACACTCATGTGTATGTTAATCGAGAGAGTGCAAAGGCTTGTCAAAGTAGAGGAAACATTTGTTCCGAACCCCGGAATGACCTATATGACATCAAGGCGAACACGGTTGTAAGGCTCCTTTTTTCATTAAAGATAATACAAATGGATCCTATTTTCTCAATGAGTTTTTTATTTAAATGGATTATTTCTTGAATTCCTTGATCATCAAGATATATTTTTGGTTTATGAATTAATCTATATTATGCAGATGCTTTTGATTCTTTCATGTTTTTTATTGCAGATCCCGAAAGGAGACGTATTCAAAGCGATAGGAAAGAAGATTACGATCAGCACTGAACTACAGGTAAGTCCTAAATGCTTCATTATAGAAAATTCTAGATCAAATATAATCTAGAGAAAGTAGTTTACGTTTTTCTGTTTTTGCTAGTTATCCGTAGGATACTAGGGAGACTAGTATCACCCTGTCTTACTACTTATATCAAGGTATTTTCTAGCCACTCTGCTTGATTATAAAATTGCTCAATCTCTACCCTTTTATCATGTATATAAGGGGTCAATTTTCATTTTACTCTCATTTTACTTATAATTCCTTCGGGATCGTAATTCCGTAAGAGACTAAATTCAAATTTGTATTCTAGCTATTGTTTTTCTGCCTTTGTTCCTGCATCTCTGTGATTACAAATTAAGGGTCCTACCCGATTCTTCAACTTGAATTGAGTTTTCTTCTTGGAAGCTAAGAAGTTAACATAATATGAATTTATTATTTTCCTAATGTACTCCAAGGAAAACACTCTCATTGGCACATACTTAGGTAGTTTATAAGGTAAAATATTTGACCCAAAAGCTTCGATCTCTGTATGATTTTTGTAAAGGTACCAATATCTAGTTTTACTTTGTTCTGACAACTGTATTATTTTCTTTATCTCATCATTAATTATTGGTTATACTTTATTTTTAAGCATATTAACTAATGGATGAATAAAGGAATCTGTAAAATTTGCATAACTGAACTCTGTGGATTCTTTACTAATCAAAGTTGTCCAAAAGATGACTATCAGTGGATTTCCCTCTACATCCACCTTCTGAAGTGTTATTGGGAATTTTTCTGCTTGAAAGTATAGGAACATATGAAAAAGAAAGGAAGCATATCTAAATACTCCTTCAGTTGGAAATTTCAAAAGTTGATCATGGATATTATCAGCTATGTATTCAACATAATTGTAGATAACAGAAGGAGGTTGACCTAGTACAAAAGTGGATAGGAAACCTAAAATTGACTCATCTTTATGCTCATCATTAAAATAACCTAAGATAAAGGATAGCATAGAAATGTCATGCCTTGACCCTTCAGGAAATTTGGAAGTAGAATAAGGAGGGTTTAGTTTTGGGATTTCAACATAGGCAGGCATGAAATTTTGGAAAATATGAAACCTTGTAGGAAAGTCCAGATTAATGTAAAGCTTTGTGAGTGCTTCTATGGATAAGGTAACCGCATTAGGATCTGGTTTGAGCTGAAGCATTAGGTTAATTGACTCTGCAATAATGGTAAACAATATTTCTTTATTAGCATTAACCATGGCTCTTTGTTCAAGTAAATAGTAGGATTGACACAGCCTGATGACTTCTGAACATTGATGAGAATGTGGAACTACATACTTGGGTAGATTTGACTCCCAAATCTAAACTTCATCTCCGTGATCTAATGATTTTTGAAGACTCGAGAAGTGGAGTTCTAAAAGATTAAATTCTATCACTAGATCAGCTATTTTGTAATCCACATCAGCTAAGGCTGTATGTTCCACATCTACAACAGGAGGTTGTAGATATTTTACAACAATAATGGTTTTGGAAGAAATTGTTGGGTTTGATTTTGACATTTTAGACCTTCTGGATGCTTGAAAATCTGTATTTAGACTTTTTTGTACCCTTCTGTAAGCTTAAATTGTTTACAGAAGGTATCTCAGGTGTGACAGAGGTTTCTGGAATAGAAAAAGGTATAAAGTGGATTTCTTTTGGGTTTAGACCTTTCAATTTGGTTATAAACTGATCTTCAAACTGTTTTCGTGTTCAGTAAATGGTATACAAAGGTTTCTCTACTTTTTTTGGATAAACTGGACTAAAACTGGTTCAAATTAGGCACAAAAATATTGGGATTATTTGCAAAGGGATTTTGGATAAACTAGAAGCCTTTTTAAGGTCTGCAAAGGCTAAATATATTCAATTTTTCTTTAAAAACTAGATATAGTATCGAAAACCAAATTATTTCTTTGTAAGAAAATATAGGTATTTCTATGGGTAATTGGGCTTTACAAGGCTCAATTTCTCAGAAATGGCTATTTTTTATGACTAGGAGATTATTTTTGACAAATACCTATTTTTCGCAGGTATTTGGTATTTAAGAAGATTCTGAGGCGTTGGAGAGGTTTCTTATGGCTTTTGAAGTCTTTTGGAAGGAAATTGGAAGCTTAAATGGTCTTGGCAGCAATTCCAATGGCTTTTCTAGTTCCTTGGGCGAAGAAATGGTGTACCGAGAGTATTTCTTCAGTCGAAGATGGATAGAAATGCCCAGAGAATGGAAAAAAGGGCTTACCGTGTGCATATGAAGTTTTTATAAGGTTTTTAGGTTAAAACAGTATCGGCATTTAATGGCAGTTAAATCATAGGAAAAGTGGTTTTGGCACTGGTTATTGCATGGGTTCAGGGCAGTAAGCAGTTTCTTTGGATCGAATGTGATCCAATAATAAAGTGTCACGTGGAGGAGAGATAAGGGAACAAAACTGCCCATTTCACAAATATGAAAATGATTATTGATCACGCTATTAGTAATGTGATATCGTGTCTGGATCATCTGATCTGGAGATATGTGTGCAAATGGTGGAGATTAGTTTGAAAGAGTTTCTCGGCATATGTGGGCGTGGGGCCCAGATATGTTTTGTGTCGGGGTTAGTTTTAACGTTTAAAACATAGTTTTGAACGTAAAGAAACTAATGTATTTTTATGATAGGTGGGGCATGATATTTACATAGCAAATGAGATATTTACGTATTTTTTATAACCATTGGGGCGGGATTATTATATGTATATTTTTTAACCTATAGGGAATGGGCAGAATTACTTCATGTGGGTATTTAGAACCATAGGTTAAAATTAAAATAATGGGTTTTGGCTATTTATAATAAAGGAATTAATAAATATACGGGAAGGGATATTTTAAAGGGATTTAACACAATATGTTAAAAATTAATATGAAATGAATGAGAATGAATGAAAATACATAAAATAAACTAAGTGTAACATGAACTTTTTTAAGCATAGTGATTGTACCATTAATCATTTACACTTAAACCTGGCATAAATTGTATTTTATGGGTTTTTTGAGTGTTTTTGGATGAAAATAAATTAATTAAGGGGGTTTTTACTTTCTCTAAGAAAAAATGTGTTTTACCTTAGGAAAAGGGATTGTATTTTCGGTAAAGGGTGAATATGTTGAGGAAATGGGCTTTTATGAAGGGAATCCATTACTTTTACAAATCAGTCACTAAGCCTTGTGTCCGGTCTCAATAGAAGTCAGAGAAATGCTCTGAGCCTCTTTGACTGAAGGTTGTGAATATTGGATCATTGTGGGGGAGGGGAAATTAGTAATTTTCCAGATGATGCTTTATTACATGCCTTACACAACTGCTTTCTACCTACCCATCATTATTCTAACATTTTTTTTTAACTTCATTTGCATGGGTGCATTTAAGCTTGCAACCCTAAATCCATTTTTCTTTTAAAGCATAAACTATCTAATTCTAACCTTATTTCATCCGAGGGCTCAAATTAAACTGTTGAGCTCCTCATTTATTCTCTAATTATCTATTGATTTTTCAAGTTTAAATAGTTTGACATATCTTTATTCTCTATCTATAAAGATAAAATTCAAAGCATGAATAAGTTAAGATTAAACTATTTAACTCATCATGGATTATGGAATTTTGAACAATCTGCACATAATCATTATTTTTGCAGTAAAAGTAAATAGTAGTGGCATTTTGACTTGCTCACTTTCATGTCTTATTTTTATCTCTTTTTTATCTTTTGGCGTCCTTTTTTTTATCTTTTCTTTTCAAGTCCTTTGATCTTTCTTTTAGGACTTTTATCCTCTTTTCATTTTTTATTATTTTTCAAAATATGGGAAAACAACTTGCAGAAAGCAAGATATGTACATATTTACAAGACTAATCATAATCAATTAAAAATTATGAACCCTATTATTAGAGGACCCTAACAGTGGCTCCACATGGGGATGGCATTTCCTAGTGAAATGTAAAGAACTTTAAGACTAGTAGCCTTTGAATTTTGACTATGTTGACCTTGTAAGTGTTATTCTGATCTCTGCAATTGTTCATATTTATGATATTTTACCTCTCAAAGCTTAGGGCCTTCTCTCTAGGCTTCAAATTTGTTAAGAAAAAATCTAATCCAATCTAAAATCTTTAATGTTATATACAATGTATAAAGTAATCAAAAAAATTAACTATTGGTTATTTCTGAAGAGTAGTAGTGCTTCAGCATTCTGCCATTGACAGGTCCACCAAGCAGATCTGATCCATCCATTTCTTTCAAAAAGAAAGCATTGTTACCTCTATAATCATAAATAATATAAGGTCCTTTCCATAGGAAATAAAATTTCCCATGTTTACCTTTCTCTTCTCTTCTTGAATCCCATTTTAACACTTTGTCACAGAAGTAAAAATCATCTTCTTTACTTTTTCTATCAAAAATATTCTTTATCTTATCTTGGATAACTTGAGACTTAAGGTAAACCTCTTCTCTTTTTTACTGCAATTGAATGGTTTGATTAATCCTTCTTTGAATTTCATTGGGATCAACTTGTAACTCTTTAATTATCTTCATTACTAGTACTCCTAAGGAGGATGGAAAAATAACATCCATTCCATAAACAAGCTGGTAAGGGGATGTACCAATAGAATTTTTGGTGATAAGTCTATCTGCCCATAAGGAATTAACTAACTTCTTGTTCCAAGTCTTTTTGTTATCTTCTAATAATTTCTTGATGATGTTCGCAAGACTCCTATTGGAAGATTCAACAATGCCATTACCTTGAGCGTAATATGCAATAGAATGGCCTAGGGTAATGTGGTATTTATGGAAAAAATCAATCATCTTTTTAAATTTGAATGCAACTACATTGTCAGTGATAATATTTTGGGGACCTCCAAATATTGAAAGTATATTGCTTTCTAAAAAGGAGATAATGACAGTGTTAGCGACTTGCCTTGAAGGGATGGCTTCAATCAACTTAGAAAAATAGTTAGTGGCTATCAGAATCCACTTATGTTGTGCTGATGATGGAGGGTGAATTTCACCAATGAAGTCAAAACCCCATTGTTGAAATGACATTTCTGTTGAGATAGGTTTTAAGGGCAATGGTAAGAGCTTTTTCTTTCCCTCAAATATTTTACACTTGTGACAGGATGTCACATACCTTTTTACATCTGCAAACAAAGTAGGCCAATAAAAACCATCTCTTGGGATTTTATCTACAGTAGTATTCCAGTATAGATGTCCTCCACAGTCACCTGCATGAAATTATTCTAAAAATTTGTTAGCTTCTTCTTTAAGCAAACAATTAAGTAAAATTCCACTATGATCTTTCCAAAAAAGTGCATTGTCTAAGATATAAAATCTTACTGCCTTCAATTTTAAGAATCTAGCTTTTGTTCTTGATAATCCAAGAGGAGCTTGTAAATTCAGTAATACAAATATAATATCTGCATACCATGGTGAGTCTGAAAAGGCTTCACTGATCTCTAGAGTCACCATCTTTTCCTGATCATCTACTCGTGCAATAAAATTTATGTCTAAAGCATGACAATTTGATTCAACCATGAGTTTTGCTAAACCTTGACCTTTTATGAGTTTATTGGGTTTTATTTCTATGTCATATTCCAAAATTATGGCAATCCACTTGCCTCTTTTACCATCAGTACCATTCTGAGTTAGAATGTCTTTTACAACTGCATTTGGAATAGAGGAAATGATGTGTGAGTAAAGAATATACACTCTAAAGTCTTTACCAGATCTAGGGCCTATTTCTCCATGATATTGTACTTTAAAGTGGCATCTCTAAGTGTATTTCTAAAGAAATCTATGGGATTCTCATAGCCCTGGTCATTTTTCTGCAGTAAAACTACAGCAATGGTGTGTTTTGAAGCAAATAAAAAAATGATGAAACCCTTATTAAAATTAGGACTTATAAGGATTTTAGTTTTGGTTAAAGCTTGTTTAATTGATTCAAAATATTTTTTAGCTTCAATAGTACATTTTAGTACTGAGTCCTTTTTAAGCATATTGTTAAGCTCTTTGATTATTTAAGCTAAATTTGAGATGAATCTTCTAATAAAGTTAATTTTACCTAGAAAAGCTTGTAACTCTTTAATGTTCGTAGGAGGACTAATGTTAAGGATGGTCTCTATTCTGGAAGGGTCTATTCTAATTCCTTCTTTAGATATTATGTGTCCAAGTAACTTACCTTCTTCTAATCCAAATAAATTTTTCTTAGGGTTTAGAGAGATGTCAAATTTCCAACATTTAAGAAAGACTTGTCTGAGATGATCCAAGTATTTGTAATCATTCTTTGAGAAAAAAGTAATTTTATCTAAATAAATTACTAAGAATTCATGAATTTCCTTTGCAAAGGTTATATCCATAGCTCTTTGAAAAGTAGCTCCTGCATTCATTAACCCAAAAGGAATTTTTACATACATAAAAGTGCCCCATGGAGTAATAAAAGTAGTTTTAGCTTGATCCTCTGGTTGGACTAAAATTTGGTTGTATCCTGAAAATCCATCTAAAAGTGAAATCCTAGAAGAACCAACTGCCCTCTATAAAATGTGATCCATTTTTGGTGAAGGATAATTATATTTTAAGGATACCTTATTCAAATTTCTAAAGTCAACACATAATCTAATTTATCCTGTCTTTTTCTTAGTGGGAACTAGGTTAGAAACCCAATCAAAATATCTGATTGGTGCAATTATTTGGACATCATACATTCTTTTTACCTCTTTCTCAATTAAATGCATCAAAACATGATTTATCCTTCTTAATTTTTGTTTAAAAGGCTTTTGGTCTTCTTTTATAGGGATTTTATGTTGTATTATACTGGTGTCATAGGATTTTGGGTCCTCATAACTCTAAGAAAACACATCTTGGAATTCCTTAAAAAGAGAAAAATATTTTTATTTTTCTTCCTTAGGTAAAGCTTTGGAAAGTTTAATCATCTTAGGTTTTAACTTTGTACCAATATTACATTCCTCAATATCAGATCGAAGTGGATCCATTTTGGGTTTCCTTGCAACATCATTTGAGTCAAATAAATATTCTAAAGGAGTTAAGCCTTTTGGTAAAAAATGATCTTTTAAGTTCAATATATTAGATTTATCATCAACTATCTCTTCAATTTCTATTTTTTCTAAGTTATCTATGTCTGTTTGATTGAATTTAATAGGTTTTGCAAACTTTACTTTATTTACATCTATGTTATTCAAATCAATTTCACTATCTAAATTTCGATCTAATGTGCAGTCTATGTCTATTTTACAATTCTGAAATTCACCTTCATTGTTCATAAAATGGTAAATCTGTTGATCTTGTGAGAAAATTAGCCAATATTTAAGATTATCTGGAATTATTGGTCTGTGTTTGACTTCTGCAGTATACCTATAATTTCGCTGAAATGGGAGATTATAGGTACTAGAAAAAGTTTCTAAGGAGTGCGCTTGTATGTTTTGCTTTCTCGGTATTGCATAAAAATTGCATTCCAATAGTTCATCTATCAAATCTAACATAGTTTCTCTATATCAGCCTAATCTAGGATTATAAACAGAATATTCTCCATTTATTTGTTTAACAATCAACTCTGAGTCTCCCATAATTGATACTCTCTTACCTCCTAAATTTCTGATAATCTGCAGTCTAAAAATAATTGATACTCTGTCACTGTTAGGGTCATATAATAATAGGGTTCATAACTTTTTAATTTACTATGATTAGTCTTGTAAATATGTGCATACCTTGCTTTCTGCAAGTTGTCTTCCCATAATTTGAAAAATAATAAAAAAATGAAAAGACGGTAAAAGTCCTAAAAGAAAGATCAAAGGACTTGAAAATAAAAGATCCAAAAAAAAAATGGACCCCAAAAGAGAAAAAAGAGATAAAATAAGACATGAAAGTGAGCAAGTCAAACTGCCACTACTATTTACTTTTACTGCAAAAATAATGATTATGTGTAGATTGTTCAAAATGCCATAATCAATGATGAGTTAAATAGTTTAATCTTAACTTATTCATGCTTTAAACTTCATGTTTATAGATAGAGAATAAATATATGTCAAACTGTTTAAACTTGAAAAATCAGTAGATAATTAGAGAATAAATGAGGAGCTCAATAGTTTAACTTGAGCCGTCGGATGAAATAACGTTAGAATTAGATATTTTATGCTTTAAAAGAAAAATGGATCTAGGGTTGCAAGATTAAATGCACCCATGCAAATGAAGTAACAAAAATGTTAGAATAATTATGGGTAGTTAGAAAGCAGTTGTTTGAGGCATGTAATAAAGCATCATCTGGAAAATTATTAATTTCCCCTCCCCCACAATGATCCAATATTCAAAACCTTAAGTTAAAGAGGCTCAGAGCATTTCTTTGACTTCTGTTGGGACCAGACCCAAGGCTTGGTGACTGATTGGTAAAAGTATTGGATTCCCTTCATAAAAGCCCATTTCCTCAACATATTCACCCTTTACCAAAAATACAATTCATTTTCCTAAAGTAAAACACCCTTTTTTGTTTACAAAAAATAAAACTCCCCCTTAATTAATGTTATTTCATCCAAAAACACTCAAAAAACCCATAAAATACAATTTATCCTAAGTTTAAGTGTAAATGATTAATGGTACAATCATTGTGCTTAAAAAATTTTATGTTACACTTTACTTAGTTTATTTTATGTATTTTCATTCATTCTCATTCATTTCATATTAATTTTTAACATATTGTATTAAATCCCTTTAAAATGTCCCTTCCCGTATATTTATTAATTCCTTTATTATAAATAGCCAAAACCCATTATTTTAATTTTAACCTATGGTTCTAAATACCCACATGAAATAATTCCACCCATTCCCTATAGGTTAAAAAAAATACATATAATAATCCCGCCCCAATGGTTATAAAACATACGTAAATATCTCATTTGCTATGTAAATATCATGCCCCACCTATCATAAAAATACATTAGTTTTTTTACATTCAAAACTATGTTTTAAACGTTAAAACTAACGCCGACACAAAACATATCTGGGCCCCACGCCCACATATGCCAAGAAACTCTTTCAAACTAATCTCCACTGTTCGCACACATATCTCCAGATCTGATGATCCAGACACGATATCGCATTACTAATAGTGTGATCAATAATCATTTTCATATTTGTGAAATGGGCAGTTTTGTTCCCTTATCTCTCCTCCACGCGACACTTTATTATTGGATCGCATTAGATCCAAAGAAACTGCTTACTGCCCTGAACCCATGCAATAACCACATCTGGTTTTCTCCTTCAGGTGCCAAAACCACTTGTCCTATGATTTAACTGCCATTAAATTCCGATACTGTTTTAACCTAAAAACCTTATAAAAACTTCATATGCGCGCAACTAATCCCTTTTTTCCATTCTCTGGGCATTTCTATCCATCTTCGACTCAAGAAATACTCTTGGTACACCATTTTTTCGCCCAAGGAACTAGAAAAGCCATTGGAATTGCTGCCAAGACCATTAAAGCTTCCAATTTCCTTCCAAAAGACTTCAAAAGCCATCAGAAACCTCTTTGACACCTCAGAATCTGTTTAAAGACCAAATACCCGCGAAAAACAGGTATTTTTCGAAAAAAAATAACCTCCTGGTCATAAAAAATAGCCATTTCTGATAAATTGAGCCTTGTAAATCCAAATTATCCATAGAAATACCTATATTTGCTTACAAAGAAAGAATTTACTGTAAAAATTTGATAAAACCCCGGTTTTCGATACTATATCTGGTTTTTAAAGAAATTTGAATATATTTAGCCTTTTCAGACCTTAAAAAGACTTCTAATTTATCCAAAAACCCTTTTCAAATAATCCTGATCTTTTTGTGCCTGATTTGAACCAGTTTTAGTCCAATTTATCCAAAAAAATTAGAGAAACCCTTGTATACCATTTCCTGAACCCAAAAGAGTTTGAAGATCAGTTTATAACCAAATTGAAAGGTCTATACCTAAAGGAAATCCAGTTTATACCCTTTTCTATTCTAGAAACCTCTGTCACACCTGAGATACCTTCTATAAACAATTTAAGCTTACAGAAGGGTACAAAAAAGTCTAAATACAGAGTTCCAAACATCTAGAAGGTCTAAAATGTCAAAATCATACCCAACATTGTCTTCCAAAACCAATATTGTTGTAAACAATCTACAACCTCCTGTTGTAGATGTAGAACATACACCCTTAGCTGATGTGGATTACAAAATAGTTGATCCAGTGATAGAATTTAATCTTTTAGAACTCCACTGCTGGAGTCTTGAAAAATCATTATATCGAGGAGATGAAGTTCAGATTTGGGAATCAAATCTACCCAAGTATCGTGTTCCACATACTCATCAATGTCCAAAAGTCATCAGGCTGTGTCAATCCTATTATTTACCTGAACAAAGAGCCATGGTTAATGCTAATAAAGAAATATTGTTTACCATTACTGCAGAGTCAATTAACCTAATGCTTCACCTCAAATCAGATCCCAATGCAATTCCCTTATCTATAGAAGCACTCACAAAGCTTCACATTAATCTATACTTTCCTACAAGGTTTCAGATTTTCCAAAATTTCATGCCTGCCTATGTTGAAATCCCAAAACTAAACCCTCCTTATTCTACTTCCAAATTTCCTGAAGGGTCAAGGCATGTCATTTCTATACTATCCTTTATCTTAGGTTATTTTACTGATGAGCATACAGATGAGTCAATTCTAGGTTTCCTATCCACTTTTGTACTAGGTAAACCTCCTTATCTTATCTACAATTATGTTGAATACATAGCTGATAATATCCATGATCAACTTTTGAAATTGCCAACTAAAGGAGTATTTAAATATGCTTCCTTTCTACCCATCGGGGTTTGGTCTAGTGGCAAGAAAACATGCTGCTAAGATGTTCATGCCATGGTGTAGGTCACGAGTTCAAGTCCCGTCTTAACCAAGGGGTTGTTGTTGCAGGATCAGTATTTTCCTCCTAAGAGTATAGGGGTAGCCATCGGGATTCGACCCCGTGTCATGCGAGTACGATACCAATGCAGTTGCCGATTCTTCTAGTCACAAAAAAAAAATGCTTCCTTTATTTTTCATATGTTTCTATCCTTCCAAGCAGACAAATTCCAAATAACACTTCAGAAGCTGGATGTAGATGGAAATCCATTGTTATTCATCTTTTGGACATATTTGATCAGAAAAGAGTCCACAGAGTTTGGTTATGCAGATTTTATAGATTCCTTTATTCATCCATTAGTTAATATGCTTAAAAATAAGGTACAACCAAGAATCAATGATGAGATAAAGAAAATATTACATCTGTCAGAACAAATTAAAACTGGAGTTTGGTACCTTTACAAAAATCATACGGAGATCAGAGTTTTTGGGTTAAATCTTTTACCTTATAAACTACGTAAGTATGTGCCAATGAGAGTGTTTTCCTTGGAGTACATCAAGAAAATACTAAATTCAGATTCTGTTAACTTCTTAATTGCCAAGAAGAAAATTCAATTCAATTTGAAGAATTAGGTAGGACCCTTCATTTGTAATCACAGAGATGCAGGAATAGAGGCAACATAACAATTGCTAGAATACAATTTGAATTTAGTTTCTTATGTAATTATGATCCCCAAGGAATTCTAAGTAAAATGAGGGTAAAATAAAAATTGACCCCTTATATACATGATAAAAGGCCAGAGATTGAGCAATTTTCTAATCAAGCAAAGTGGCTAGAAAATACCTTGATAGAAGTACTAAGATAGGGTGATACTAGTCACACCTTGAAAACTGTGAATCAAGAAGATAAAACTACCAAAAGAGTCATAGAAGAAGGTACCTACACTGTGGAAACAACTACAGATACTAGGTTTAAGCTTAGATATAATAAAAAGCCTAAGCTCAATCCAGTTGATAAAGAAAAAGAAACCATAGAAGTGGAAGATACAGATGTTCCAAAGACAAACACAGACGCTGCTATGGTCATTATAAATGAGCAGGAAAAGGATACTTCAGACACATAGGTAATTGAGAAACAAAAAAATATGGAAGCATCCTCCTCATAGCCAACATGGGATAAAGATATTGACATCAGGAAGAAATATAAGCAAATAAAAGCCGAGAATGAAGAAATCAAGAATGAGATTTATTCTCAGTATTTATAGCAAACTCCAGGAATCCAAAATAGACTTTTGTCAGCTTTTGATTATTCAAACAAGAAGTTGATTATGTCAGTACTTCAACCAACATTCAATAAACCCAAAACAACAGCAGATTACAAGAAAGTTGACCTTGAAGTACGTGTTGATAGCATTCATCCATTAGATCAAATTGAATTTCATAGACAAACTTCATAGATGATTTATTATACTATGACTAATAAGGCAATGAGTGCCCAAAAGCTCCAAAACAAAATAATAAATATGAGAGATCAAATGAAAGTTGAAAAGGCTTCCTCATATGCTAAAGATATTACAATTAAGTCTTTAGAAGAGTTGGTAATTCAAGTAGGATATGACCCTGCTAATGTGAAAGGTACAAAAGAGTTGGTGAAGAAAAAGAATGCTGACATTGCAACACTTAGAAAACAACTCAAACTTCCACCAACAAAACATCCACAAATGAAGGAAATTGTGCAAGAGGCAAGCCAAAAGGATGATATGATGAACTTGATTTTACAATTGACAACACATATTAAAGAGATGGAAATCCAAATGAACAAGATTTTCCATGAAATAGAAACTACAAAATCCCAAGAAGTTCCTACAGTAATTCCCACGGCAACTACAGTTGTCCCTTCAACACTAGCAGAAGAGTTGGCACCAAAAGTACCACTGGCAACAGCTGTGCTAGTGACATCTTTTACTACCTCAGCTACAGAGTCATTTTCATCAACAGTACAACCAACAGATGAAGCCATCAATCTTATCAAAGCCATGGAGGAAATGTCACTTCAAACCAATGAAATCAATAGGTTGAAGAAAATGATTGAAAATCTGGAAGACGCTAAGAAGCTGGCCCAAATTAATGCCAGAACTCAGGAAAAAAGGGCCAAGAGGTTTAATGTTGAGTTGAAGAATTTAAAAAAGGATTTAACCTTGAAAGAGACAATTTCATATGTGAAGAATCAACTATGGACCAAAATCATTGAATCCATCAATGATGTTTGGCCATCAATACAGGTAATATATGAGAAAAAGGATTTACTAAAGGCATCTCAAGAGGAAATTTAGAAAACAAAGGATTAACTTGGTGCCAAACCTGAAGAGGCCCTAGAAATCATCAAATTTCTCAATATTAATAACAAACAAGAATTGGATGAGAAAGAAATTACTAACAGAACAAAGAGAATTCTTGAAATAATAAAAGTGATTTCAAAGAAAAATTTGATGAAGCAGCTAGAAGAAAAATGTGGAAACATGAACATAGCCATAACCAAATTTATGGTGAAATATTAGATATTAAGGAAAAAAGGTTTTCCAAACATCTTTTTTCTTAATGATAAACTTATGCCACAAGAAGATTAGAGATCATGCAAAAGAGCAGGTAAATAAAACAGAAGGACAAGGAATTCCTACAGGAAAAGTTCTACATAAAAGCTTTGAAGACTTGTTTTATCTACAGCATGATATAAAACACTTATTTGTAGTCAAACCAACATTTTCTAGATATACAGAGGTAGATGAGAACTTTAGGAAGTTGAAAAAAATCAAAATTCCTTATGAATAATTTTGGGAAAAACTCACTGACTTACTGTAAAAGTCAAATTGTAGTGAAGAGGATAAAAAAATTGTTTGTTGTTTTTACAGCAGTAAGATAGTTAGACAATGGTTAAAGAGTATCAAATGGTAAAGTGTATCAGATGAAAGAGTATCAAATGAGAAGATAACACTTCAAAACATATTAAAATATATTTTCCAGCGTTAGAGACATCAAGGTAGCCAGCTGCACCCAATCCAAAACAGTGGTTCTATTTTAATTGGATAAATAGGACAACTTGCTAGTTGTTAAGCAGTTATCACTATATTTTTGTAAAAGATATTTTTATTTCCTTAGAAAAATCCTATGAGTATACTAGGATATTTTGTAAATTTTTTTGTATAAATACTTCATCTTTTGAAGTATTATTGTGGATTAAATGGCTAAAGATTTATATAGTCAATATTTCTGTAGCTAGAGGCTTTTTGTAGCAAGTTCAAGTAGGAGACTGGATCTAATCATCAAGCATCATATTTCAGGATTCATGTGATGAGCCATTTAAGTGAAGTACTTTATACGGTCATTGTTTAAATCTTCTTATGTTTACATGCATACATATATGTGTTCTAAATTTGAATGATAAACTAGTAATATTATTACAATATTTGTTAAAAGCACCTTGTCTTTAACTATTTTTCATTTCTCTGTTTTCTACTGATTTCTAGAGTAGGGAACCCTTAATTTCTCCCTCTTTCGAATGACCCCTATCTTCTCCTTCCTTATCTATATCAAAAAATCATTGATTTCTCTTTATCCCGATCAAACCACTTCACCAATCAGCCTTCCAAGATCTTCAATGACTTGTCTATCTGGCCCTGAAAATATTTGACTTTTTGACCTTGATCCTAGTCCTGTCTGCTTGAAATTCGACTCCTTAGCCCAATGGACAAACAGATCTATCATTATCCATCTCATTAAGTGATTTTTTCTCACCAAAACCAAAACCAAACCAAAACCAAATATCAAAACCAATTTGCACATCATAACTAGCCTAATATCATATAATTAAAACAAAGTTAAATCTTATAGAGAGAGCCCTCTCTAAACCCTAGGAAGGCTAGATCCTAGAGTTTACAAGTTGGTATGTGGTTACCTCTAATGTTCTTAGACTTTAAATCAAAATCTCACAACTTAAGAATTATTAGAGTGATAACATACTAGCAACTCCATTGGGGACTAACCAATCCTCAGTCTTAAAATAGATCTTAAAGGGAATTATTTTCATCATCCTTTCACCTTAAGACTGTTTTAAAAGTTGTGAGTATCATTTTTATCAAAAAACTGTAATTTTTTCTTCTAGAAAAAACTACTATACTAGGTCAAATCTGGATCCTAAACCTGCTATTGTAGTAGACAATCCAGACAGTATTGGAAAAAAGAATAAACAAGTAGAATATTTAGGTAACAAATTTTCCTTATTTAGATCAAGTTCTCTTCGAAAATAATTGACAAGTATACAAGACATAGAGTTTGACTTAAATTTTGAACATTATTTATTCAGAAACAAATCAGAGAGTGATTTAAATAGCACTATTATAGATCCTAATTTTATTTCATATCTTGAAATTAAAAGGAAACTATTTTAGTAGATTCTGAATCAATTTTTTTTGAGATTTATGATAAATTTTATGAATTGAATGCTACTGTACTTAAGGAAATAGATGAAGCTTTGTTTCATCATTCAGTTGAACTAGTCGCCTTATCAGCATATACACATAAGCCCTCTACTTCTCAGTTAGAAACCCACCTTTTAGAATCTGTAGGTTCATCCCTTTATACCACTACATCATCTATAATTTCCACCACAATTCAATCTGCAGATCCATTTATCCCTAAACAACCCTTCCAAACTAGAATATTATTTCCATCTTCACCCACCTCAACACCACCCACTAGTTTTCCTTCTACATCTCACAATACATCAGTATCATTTCCAAGTAGTTCTTCATATATTCCAGTTTCATTTTCTAGCACCCCAACTTTATCCTTTAGTTCATCCACCATATTTTCTAGTATATCATCTTATATTCCAATTTCATCAGTCACTTCTTTAACTGCATCAGCTAGTACTTCTAGTTTAGCCCCGAGCACTTCCAACTTACCTCCTAGCCAAGCTAAAATTCAAGTTATGGCTGTTAGGTATGCCCCCTTGGTCCTTCCAGCACAGTTACATGATATGCCTCAATATTATCAGAGTAAAATACCTCAATTTGATGCTACCACTCATTATACTGCCCAAAAACACATCAATAAGATGACAGATTATTTTGAGCTTCATGAAATAGATGATTCTGATGTACAAATGAGACTCTTTTCTCAAAAATTAACAGGGGAAGTTAAAAAACGGTTTAAAGGTCTTAATGCTGGTATTATAGCTTATTTATCAGTATTTCATAGATTATTTTTTAACAAATAGAAAAATAAGAAAAATCCACTTCAAATATTATCTGAATTTGATGAAATGGAAAGAGATCCTAATGAAATGGTACAAGACTACTGCACTAGATACAACAATGTTTATAATTCAATTCCAGCTAAAATCAAACCCACTCAAGACTCTCTCCTACTCAAATTCCCTGATGGATTTGATACATACATCACATATCAATTAAGGGAGAGAAATGTTGACACTTTAGAAAGAATGCAAACAGATGATGTTAGTGTAGAAGTAAATATTTTAGCTAGAAAAGCTAGATTAAGGAATGAGAGGAGAGTAACTATAAAATAAGAGACATCTAGTTCAGATGGAAAACTAGATCAACTAGCTAAAACTTTAGAGATAATGATGGGTAGATTAGAAAATATAGAAATAAGACCACATGATCTGAATGGAAAATGGCATCGACCCATGGTATTCATCCACCCATGATACTTATTTGCCCATGGTATTGTAAGTGACCCATGGTATGTATCCACCCATGGTATTCATCCACACATGGGATTTACCCATGGTATTGTAAGTGGTATCTACTCATGGTATTGACCTATGGTATCAAAACATGGTATTGTAACTCAAAAAATACTATAAATAACAAGCCTCAGTTTGTAAAAGGACAGATTGTCCACCACAATGTAGCTTCTATGGTTATTCTCTGTTTTAATAAAACAAGTTTCTTTGTGGTTTTATTTTGTAGTGTGTTCTTTTTTTTCTAGCATTCTAATTTTGCAGATATTGTCAAATCCATTTCAAATTTTTAGATCTTGGGGGCCTCCCCCCAAGATCTGGATCAGTGGTATCAGATTCAGGTTACGCCTCCATGGGAATGAGGGTTTGAAACATATTTCAGTTTCAATGTTTTGCGGCAATCTTCAGCAAAATCCATGAACTTTTTTGGGCAGCGAGTTTTCACATCAGATCTGAAACTTTTGGTTAAAAATTTACAAAAAAAGGACCAGATCTAGATTCCTTGTGAAAAAATACTCAAATTCAAAAAAAAAATCGGCCAAATTGGAGTTCGGATGAGGGAGATATCGCTGATTCAAAATCAGCAATGTTGAAGCAATTTTTCTGACGACAATTCATGGATGGCGGCTCTCCTGTCATTTTTCGCAATTTTCAATGAAAATTTTTAGAAGAATGGATATATATCTAAGCTTCTCTTGAAAAATCACCCTAGTTCAAAAAAAAAATCGATCGAATCGGAGTTTGGATGTGGGAGTTATTGTTGATTTAAAATCAACTATTTTTTTAGAAATTTTGTGACGGCGAAACAGTTCCAGCGCGAATTTGCGGGTCTAGAGTCTCTAAGTAGTGGTTTCAAACACATAAGAAGATGAAGAATGATCATTCCATTTCAAAAAATAGGTTATAATAAATATTCTGAGTTATATTGACTGAGTTATGCTCATTTTAAATCTGGAGCAGCATTCGGAGCGGGTTCCCTTTGGAGACGTGCCCTCCCACCCGGCTTTAGTAGGCACCTGCTTCACATTCATCAGTTTGATCATAGCAGCATTTGGCTTGGTTTATTTGGAGATGTGCCCTCCCACCCCAAGCTATGTAGGCACCTGCTACTTCATCAACAATCAACATCACGGTTATGGGTCAACCGCAAAAAATCATTTTCATCGAAGTCCATTTGCTAGGCAGCACACTGTTAGTCACACAGTTGGTCACAAGCATTACAGGGTATCTCTATCCTTAGATCTTCATTTTTCATGGTTTTGGTTCATCCACAAACCCACACTTCATCGAAGTCCATTTGCTAGGCCGCACACTGTCAATATCACAGTTGGTCACAAGCATTACAGGGTATCTCTATCCTCGAATCTTCGTTCATCACGGTTATGGGTTAACTACACAAAACCCTTCTCTTCAGTGGATCTTCATATTCAACAAAGGTTTCTCAGGAGGGAACTTCACGCAATGGGGACCATTGCTTCTTAAGGAGGGAGGAATGATCTGAATGGAAAATGGCATCGACCCATGGTATTCATCCACCCATGATATTTATTTGCCCATGGTATTGTAAGTGACCCATGGTATGTATCCACCCGTGGTATTCATACACACATGGGATTTACCCATGGTATTGTAAGTGGTATCTACTCATGGTATTGACCTATGGTATCAACACATGGTATAGTAACTCAAAAAAGACTATAAATAACAAGCCCCAGTTTGTAAAAGGACAGATTGTCCACCACAATGTAGCTTCTATGGTTATTCTCTATTTTAATAAAACAAGTTTCTTTATGGTTTTGTTTTGTAGTGTGTTCTTTCTTCTCTGGCATTCTAATTTTGCAGATCTTGTCAAATCCATTTCAAATTTTTACCCCCAAGATCTAGATCACCACAATGGGATAACTAACAGCAAATTAGAAATCCCAACTTCAGGAAAAATACAAACACAGGAAAATCAAAAGAATAAGCTCCTAATCAGACAATAAGACCTCCATTTCAAGAGAACTATGCTGAAATTTCTCAACAAAATGATGATGATGAAGACACCATAAATTTAATGGGTATAAATGATGATAACACTATCTTTCTCACACAAGAAGACCAAGAGTTATTTGAAATGCAACAAATTCAATTAGATTCAGGTGAATCATTTGACTATAAACAAGGTTATGATTTTGCTATAAATGAAGTACATAAACAATATAACCTTAGAAATAAGAAAAACACTGAGCCTCCTACTAAGAAATCTGCACAAACACAAAACAAGAAAATAGTAGAAGCTCCCACTACAAAAGTTCTGCAAATTCTCCCTAGGGAAAACAAGCATAACTCTAATTCATCCCAAAAAGTTTCCAGCCCCAAAATTTCACCCAGCACTAAGATTGTTGATATAACATATGAGGTTGTCCCAACATCAACAAATTCACAAAAATATGCTACTGTAAAAACACCTAATTCTGCTAAAACAACAATTTTAGATTCTAAAACACTCACTGCTGATCCAAAATTAGTAGATCCAAAAGATGCCACTGCCAAAACAACTTTTCATAATTCAAAATCTGAAAAAACATGTACTGCTTCTCAAACCATTCCTAAAAATAAAACTAAGAGCAGTAAGACACAAGAAACTCAAACAGAAAATGAAAAGATAACTATAGATATACAAGACAAACCTACTCAAACTACAGTTACTAAAGAAGAGTTAATTCAGCTTAGTAAATCACAACCTTCATTTAATATACAAGCTGAAATTGCAAAATTAAAAACACCAATTCCTTTGACAGAATTGGTAAAACATGATTTGTACAAAACAACTATCACTGAAACCTTAAACCAAAGTTGATTTTTGGTCACAATGTTAATGGAAAACACCAAGATGGAGCAGTCCCACCGTTTTACATTAGCTTAATTGTTCATGACCAAATCTTACATAATGCAATGTTAGATTCAGGAGCTTCACATAATCTAATGCTAAAAGAAATAATGGAAACCCTGAATTTAGATATCACTAGGCCTTACAAAGATCTCTTTTCATTCGATTCAACCAAAGTGAAATATTTAGGATTGATTAAAGATTTGTGTGTCACATTAGTTCAATATCCTGGAAAAAGTATACTCATGGACATTGTAGTAGCTGATATCCCACCCAAGTATGGAATGCTCTTATCTCGCTCAAGGGGAGAAAAATTACAAGGATCTCTACAATTGGACATGTCAAATACTACCATATTAGTTTTTGGCCAACCAAAGAAACTCTATAGTGAAACATTGATGAATTATATGGTGAGTAGTGCAGAAAGACCAAGAAATTACCCAATTTACACTACAAATACTGACATATATTCATTCATTTTATGTAACTCTGAAACTGATAATGAAATCAAAACTAAACTAAAAGACGAAAAGAAAACACCAGACAGTGAAAATATCTTCGATGAATCATTATGGCATTTAGATTTTGATGGTTCAATCAATAAACTAGAAGCAGGAGGAGGAGTTTGGATAACTAATATGGAAAATAATCATGCAGAAGACCATGCTTTCAAACTTAATTTCAAATGTACCTATTGACAGGAAAAAATGTCTGGCCAACAGTAAGGGATCTTCCTGGTATAAAGTCCAAATTAGACTCTAAATTGTTTGTGATAGGGATCCCATCCGGGATGTGGGTCTGGCTATTGCTGAATATTCCTTTTCTTGGACATAAACAAGCCCTGCAGACCTATGAACACACAATTATTCGAACAATACAAGACAAATGGTTAATGAGTCTCAATGGACATAGAACACTACAAATAGAAAAGCAAGTTAAAGCATGTAGCCGAAGGAAATGCTGTTAGCAGCACGTCATTAGGGTCATGCTTGTAAAAGCTGTTCAAACCACGAAAGAAATAGTTCTTGATGGTCAAAACACCCTTCAATTCCTTAAGAATTTATAAAAGATAAGATAATGTTAGTGACGAAGTTTCTAGCAATTTCCTCATTAAATAGATCTATACCATTAATACATTAAGTAATCTGAAATGTAAAAATGATATAAGAAACAAACGCATATCACAAAAGATGTTTGATACATGAGACAAAATATTCATAATGTTGACACACGAGTCCTCATCAGATCCAATAGTGGAATCAAAACATTTGTTGTATTCATTCCTACAAATATGTATCCAATGCTATACAATTCTTTTTTGCTCCTTTGGAGTCCCCAAAAAAAGATCCTTTACAATCTCTTGGAGGGAGTATTTATAGAACAAAATTGACCCTTGGGTGTCCCTAACTTTTCACATTCTTGACTATTGACATACTCTGTGACCTGAGGGACATTTGCAACTTGCGACCCCCAACTCCTGATGCGACCTGCGATTCTTTGTCTGTTGCGACCTGTGACTCCCCACCTGTTGCGACTTGCGACTTGTGCCCTATTTTCTTGGTCAAGGGAGAAACTATGTGATTGCGAGGTCTGGTACGTCCACTTTCAACTAGTCTTTGAGGTACTTTTTCCATTCTAGGTAATCTACAGCAACCAGAGTTACCTAGGGAGTATCTTCTTTTAGTCTATGGAAGCATTCAAGAGCATCCGCGATCAAGGTGCACCTTTTCACTACGACATGATTTGATAACGAAGCCAGTTTAGTGTAGATTCAGACCGGAGTAACTATGAATTGTATGAGATTTTCCTGTGAGACCGGGAGATCCTGAGAGGCAGCTGCTTGTCTCATAGGTTGCAGGAATATTTGAATGTCCTGAGAAAATTATTCTCTTGTTTTCTCAGTGTCCAACGTACCCAGAGAAGGGATGTGGTGAGTTTCGACCATTGAATCGATCCCGCTAATCAGATGCTCATATGAAGACATTACCTTTTCCAAATCCTTGACTAGCTTGTCTTTTGACTGAATATTCATTTGAATCTGAACCTTGTCATTATGGGTGCAGACCCAGTCCTTCCTAGGCAGAATGACAGGAGCCTGTGGGTATATCCTTGACCATTCCAGAATATTGTCCAAAGCAGTAGAGGCCTCGTTTAGCTATGCAGTCCTCCATTTGGTTTCCTCTTGTGTTTTCAATAATGGAGCGACTATATGTTTTATCATGAACATCTCTTCGTATACTTGTTTCATAGTGGCTTCTATAGTGCCTAACTCCCTTTGAATGGTGAGTGGAAATTCGTTGGCTTGGGCACTTGTGAACTGCAGCCTCTGAAATTCTTCCTCCAGCCCTTCTTATCATGTTCAGCCTGAGCTGCTCTCTGCTTAGAAATTTGCAGCCTGTTTTGTAAAGAGAGAATCTCTCTACTCATTGTGCTAATGTTTTCCTCGGTGGTCGCTGTAAAGGTAGTACCAGATGATGCAATCATAATTGTATTGGTTCTAGTATTCAATACTATATCCTTTTCCGTTGTGGTCGTGAGAGGTGCGACAATATTCCGCGCTATACATCTTCTCTTTTCTTGCCTGATCTTGTGCATGAACTGGTCATAGGTTAGCCTTGTCAGATCCAATACTTCATCTTCCTGTTCGTCGGAGGTGCTAAGTTTTTAAAGAGTAAAACACACATTGGTCATAGGGGTTGTCTGAGGCACCTCAATGTGTGGCAGCTCTGTCATTTTCCCTGTTTCTGGAGGAGGTGTCTTGTTGCCTTCTGCTTCTTTGGAGGAATCTTCCCTTGATTTATGACTTTCTTCCTCCTTTCTCCTTTGCTCAGCTTCTACCTTATCCTGTTTTTCTTTTAGCTGGCACTCAGCTTCTCCCTTGTCCTTCTCTTCTTTTAACTGGCGCTTAGCTTCTGCCTTGTCTTCCTCTTCGTTCCTCCTTTGTTCCTCTTCCTCCTTTTTCCTGCGGGATTCTTCTACCTGCTTCCTTTTATGCTCTTCCCTTAGCTATTTCTTTTGCTTGTCCTCTCCTTTCTGTTGTGCTAAGGCATCTTGAGTCCTTTTGAGTTCTTCTGCTTTTGTTTTCTCCTCGGCTTTTTGTTGTGCCTTAGCCTCTTTTATTCTTCGTTCTTGTTGCTTCTTCGAGAGACTACTGCTTGTATCAGTCCTTGGTTTCTTGGCTTTAGAAGACGAGGCTCCATCTGGAGTCTTGGTTATTTATTCTGCATTTCGATCATCTTGTTCCTATTGATCAGTTGATTCTTCCATTGCATCCTCCTTGTCCTTGTTGTACCAGTTCTTGATTCAATCCTCGGCAGGGCATTCCATGTGATGGTAACTCCACTTGAACTTGGCTCGCTTGCAATGTGAGGGAACAATTATTTTAGGGTCATATTACCTGTGTGATATGGGTGGTAAATGAAAAACCTTGGTTTCCTCAGCCTCTACCTCTACTGCCCTGAAATATTTGATCATGTAGGCATTGATAGTAAGTGGAAGGGTAGGCCATGGTTTCTTCTTTCCCTTGGGGAGAACCTTTGAAAATCCGCACATCATCTGGTAGCATACTTCTTGCAGGAGTAATTTGTCAGTGATGAACTGGGGCAGTGTGTGGGGTGCCTTGAATGACCCGAAGACCCGGATGAAAGTGCTATCTGTGACAGGAAACAAGTTGGCCACTTGGGTTATTGTCTCCATGGCTCGCTTGGACATGCATGGGGCATCCTTGCTAAACAATTTTCCGTAGAGCACGGGAATGAAGTTGTGTGAGATCAACTCTATATCTTGCTTGTACTTGGAGGCCCAAAATACCTGCAACTCTTTATGGATTGGTCCACCACGCTTTGCATCCCAATTATGATACCATTAGGTAAATTTACATCTCGCACATATTGCGTCCAACTGATAGGAGGACATATAGAATTTAGAAGCACACCCTTCATGGGGTGCTTGTGTTGATGATATGCTTGACCTGAGGGCTGCTACTATTAGGTTGGCCCAGTTGAAGTGGGTGCCTTATGTGGTAACAGCGTACATGAGGGAAACCCAAGTACCATTGAAAGTGGCATCATCTTGTCGGCCATACATCCTGCATAACATTGCCACCACCAACTTGTAGACTCTCTTGAGGCCTGCTGTTTTATATTCCTGATCCTTCCTTGTTGGGTATGTGTTATATTCTTTCCATGACTAGCCCCACGCGTTGTACATTACGCCGGGCGCAGTAGGGGGGTCACAAGGGGGGAGGCAGCCCCCACTGTTGGGGACCAGGGCAGCGCCTCGGCGAAAATTTGTTTGGTGTGCGGACCGATTCATAGGTGGACCCACCCATGTTTTGTGCATGATTTTGCACATGGTTTTGGGGTACGATGGTTTTCGGCCCCTGGTATTTTGTAGATCCAGTCAAGGGAACTACGGTTATGTTCTAATCCAGGGTTAATGGATTGGGGTTTATGTATGCTTCGGCATGTATATATATGTGTTGTAACACTAAAAGGAATATAATGAAAAATCAAGCTGGTCATCCCGATTTGGGATCTAGGGGAAAATCTCTGTGTTTATCTGTTTTATGTTTTATGCTCTCACTATTGTTTATTTTTTGTTATAAGATTCGTGTGTAGATAATTTCTATTTAGGGTTAATACCTACATTTGGTACCAGAGCTGTTTCGGCTTCAAGGGGACGCCTTTGTTGCTGAGGGTTTTTGCTCGGGCCTGAGGTAGACCCTGTTTAGTGGGAGATTTGCGGGATCGATTCTTGCGGTGAAAGAAGATGGCGAGCGGTGAAAAGATAGAGATCGAGAAATTTAATGGTCAGATTTTCGAGTTGTGGAAGCTCAAGATGGAGGATCTGTTGGTGGATAAAGATCAGTGGATCGCGGTAGATCCAGGTACTAAACCAACGGCAATCTCAGATGAAGACTGGAAGAAACTGGATCGAAAGGCTAAGAGCACAATATGGTTGTGTGTCTCAGATTCAGTATTGTTGAATGTATCTGGGGAAGCTACGACCAAGAATTTGTGGGAAAAACTTGGGACTTTGTACCAATCTAAGTCTCTGGTGAATAAGTTTTTCCTGCGGAAAAAGTTGTATAACATGAGGATGAAGGATGGAGACTCGGTGACAGAGCATCTGAACACCTTCAATACTGTGGTAAGTCAGCTGTCATCTGTTGATATTAAAATCTCAGATGAAGATAAGTGCATCAGTTTGTTGTGTTCTCTACCAGACTCGTGGGATGGTCTAGTTATTGCAATAGGTAGCAATACAACTACCTTGAATTTTGATGACATTGTCTCAGCCTTGCTGTCGGAGGAAATGAGACGAAGAAATATGGAGGGCCATAATGGAGATGCCTTATCTGTACGAGGAAGGTCACAAAACAAAAACAAGAATACGGTTTCGAGTGGGAGATCCAAATCTAGAGGGAGATCTAAATCTCCTGTAAAGTTTGTAAAGGTATGCTGGAAATGCAGAAAGGAAGGGAACTAAAAAAAGGACTGCATATCTAAAGCTCCTGAGAAAGGAAAGGGATCTGATGATGCTCCTTCTACAGAGGCAAAAACCACCTCGAATGAAGGTGGGGATGTGTATTTGGCTTCTTCTTCAAATACACATGTAGATCATGATACATGGTTAATTGACTCAGGTGCATCCTTTCACTTCACTCCCCATAGGGAGTGGTTCTGCGAGTATGAGAAATATGATGGTGATGTCTTCCTAGGGGATGATAGGAAGGCCAGAATCATCGGACGTGGAATGGTCAAGCTGAAGCTGCAAGGTGGAAGCATTAGAACACTTCCTGGTGTTCTGCATATTCCTTCATTGGCCAGAAATCTGATTTTTGTAAGCAAGATGGATGATGCAGGTGTAAAAACAGTGTTCGAGAAAGATGCCTGCAAGATGGTTCGGGGAGCACTGGTATTAATGCGGGGAGTTTGGACTGGAACTCTGTACAAGCTACAAGGTAGCACTTTTATTGATGGGTGTAATAGTTATGTGGTTCCTGAAAGTGGAGCGGAAAGCCTAGCTGTCTCTGGAGAAAAGACCATGTTATGGAATCAAAGGCTTGGACATATTAGAGAGAAGGGCCTTCGAATACTACATAGAAATGGTATGGTAGAAGGTAAGTCTAATTTCTCTCTGGATTTCGATTTCTGTGAACATTGTGTATATGGGAAGCAGAATTGGGTGAGTTTTCCTTCTGGTGCTAAGAGGGCGAACAAGATATTAGAACTTGTGCACAGTGATGTGTTTGGACCTATGTCAGTTCCATCACTGGGAAATTTTGTGTACTATGTTTCATTCATAGATGACTTCTCAAGGAATACATGGATATATTTCATGAGGAAGAAATCTGAAGCTTTTGACAAATTTAAATAATTTAAGGCTCTAGAGGAAAACCAGACAGAGAAGAAGATAAAGGCGCTGAGGACAGATAATGGTGGGGAGTTCTGTAAGAAGGAATTTGAAGATTTCTATAAGAAGTGTGGTATAGCATGATAAAAGACTAATCCATACACACCTCAGAAAAATGGAGTTGCAGAAAGAATGAACATAACACTGATGGAAAAGGCAAGAAGCATGCTCAGTGGTACCGGGTTAGGAGAAGAATTCTGGCCAGAGGTAGTGGAGACTACATGCTATCTATTTAACAGATCACCTTCATCAGTGTTAGAGGATAAGAATCCACATGAGGTATGGAATGGTAAGAAACCCCCTCTTTCACATCTAAGGGTATTTGGATGTGATGCATATGTACATGTTCCAAAGGAGAAAAGGACCAAGTTGGATAATAAATCTGAAAGGTGCATCTTTATTGGGTATAAGGATGGTTTAAAGGGTTACAAGCTTTGGAACCCAGAAACAAGGAAGGTTGTGTACAGCCGAGATGTGGTGTTTAGAGAGGTGAAAGATGTTGTTACACATGAAGTCCTACCAAAGGAACCTGAGAAGATAGAGTTTGAGGTAAAGGAGGATGAATCAGACTCTACAATAGAAGAAGATTCAGAAGAGGAAGAGCCACAAACCCCAGCTTTGAGAAGATCAGTTCGGGAAAGAAGGCAACCAGAAAGGTATAGTCCATCTGCTTTCTGTTCAGGTTTTTCCTTAACTATAACTGATGATGAACCCAGAACTGTCAGGGAGGAAGTAGATTCAGAGGATGGAAAACTCTGGAAGGAGGCCATGGCTGATGAAATGGCATCCTTGCACAAAAACGATGCATGGGATCTGGTGGAGTTGCCGGCTGGAAGGAAGCCCATTGGGAGCAAATGGGTGTTTAAGAAGAAGATGAATGTAGAATGCAAGGTGGAGAAATACAAAGCTCGGTTGGTAGCGAAAGGTTATTCCCAGGTGCCGGGAATTGATTTTGGTGATATTTTTTCTCCTGTTGCCAAAGTTACTTATATTAGATTACTTTTATCTGTTGCTGCTGCATTTGATTTTGAGATAGAACAGATGGATGTGAAGACAACATTTCTTCACGGGGATCTAGAAGAGGAGATCTACATGAAGCAACCTGAAGGCTTTATGGTGAAGGGTAAGAAAGAACTGGTATGCAGGTTGAAGAAGTCTCTATATGGGTTAAAAAAGTCACCAAGGATGTGGTATCAGAAATTTGATACCTATATACGGGGACTTGGCTTCACCAAAAACAAGGAGGATCACTGTGTTTATTTTTAATTAATTGGTGACCGTGTTATTTATTTGGTCTTGTATGTGGATGATATGTTGTTGATTGTAAATGACAAAGAAATTATCCAAGATTTGAAGACCCAACTATTCTCCAAATTCGTCATGAAGGATCTTGGTGCTGAAAAATATATTTTGGGCATGGAAATTAAGAGAGATCGGGCAAAGAGGAAGCTCTGGTTAAACCAGAGGAAGTATGTCGAGACTATATTGTAGAGGTTCAATATGAAGGATAGTAAACTAGTGAATGTTCCTATTCCTGTAGGTGTAAAGCTATTTGCTGAATGGTGTCCCAAGACACAAGAAGAAGAGGAGGATATGTTCCCTGTTCCATATGCAAGTGCAGTGGGTAGCCTGATGTATGCAATGGTCTGTACTAGACCAGACATTGCACATGGAGTCGGAGTATTGAGCAGGTTTATGTCAAACCCAGGGAAGGAGCATTGGACATCAATGAAGCGGGTTTTCAGATATTTATGTGGCACTAGTGATTATGGCTTGTGCTACTAGGGAAGACCAAGATTGGAAAGAATGTTGGACATTCGTGGTTTTGTTGATGCAGACTGGGTTGGAGATCTAGACCAAAGAAGATCTACAAGTGGTTATGTGTTTAACCTATTTGGAGGCGCAGTCAGTTGGATGAGTAAAAGACAGTCTGTAGTGGCTCTTTCAACTATAGAGGCAGAATACATAGCAGCCACTCATGCAAGAAAGGAAGCAATTTGGTTGCAGAGATTGTGTTCAAGTATGGGGTTGGTACAGCAAGTTATAAGGATATACTATGATAGCCAAAGTGAAATTTTCTTGGCTAAGAACCCTACTTGCCATTCAAAGACAAAGTACATTGATGTTCAATATCACTTTGTTAAAGATATGGTTGAGGCTAAAAGGGTGTTGCTGGTAAAGGTGGACACTTTGAAGAATGTTGCAGATGCATTGACGAAGTCTGTGAGCACTCAGAATTTCTCTTGGTGTAGAGAAACAATGGGTGTTCAAGAATTGGCCCAATGAATAAGCTATCCTATGGCCCCTTGTGGAAAGAAAACAACAAGTGGGAGAATGTTGGGTATGTGTTATATTCTTTCCACGACTAGCCCCACGCGCTGTACGTTGTGCCAGGCGCAGTAGTGGGGTCACAAGGGGGGAGGTAGCCCCCACTGTTGGGGTCTGGGGCAGCGCCCCGACGAAAATTTGTTTGGTGTGCAGACCCACCCATGTTTTTTGCATGATTTTGCACATGGTTTTGGGGTACGATGGTTTTCGGCCCCTGGTATTTTGTAGATCCGGTCAAGGGAACTACGGTTATGTTCTAATCCAGGGTTAATGGATTGGGGTTTATGTATGCTTCGGAATGTATATATATATGTGTTTTAACACTAAAAGGAACATAATGAAAAATCAAGTCGGTCGTCCCGATTTGGGATCTAGGGGAAAATCTCTGTGTTTATCTGTTTTATGTTTTATGCTCTCGCTATTGTTTATTTTCTGTTATAAGATTCGTGTGTAGATCATTTATGTTCAGGTTTAATATCTACATTCCTGAACTTGAACTTTTCTGGGTCCTCCCACCATCCCCTTAAGGTCTCGGGTATGGGAACTACATGAGTAGTAGCCCATTCAGTGTTGAAAGTCTATTCTCGGGTGGGGAGTGCATAGTAAACCTCCACATCCTGCCCCTTCATATTTGCAAATGAATTTCCTGAATGATCTCAAATGACCCAGATTCTGGAGTCAACCTTTTGTAAGATCCATTTGATCATCTTTTCACATGGAAAAATGGGTAGATGGACCCCTGCATAGTGTATTTTAGACCTCTTGACCTTAACATACACCTACCGGTCTGGGAGGTCTTCTAGAAATTTGGGCTTCATGAACTCCTAGTACACCTGATACCAACTCATGCTATCTCCTTTCCCGAACATGCAAGAGGCGTCTCCATAAATAAGGGGCTCGGAAGGAGGCATCTCTTCTTCTGAAATTTCTACTTCAGGACTCTTGCCTCTTTTTCACACTACCAGGGGCCCCATATCGCTTCAGGCCGAAGAGATGGACACACACTCGAGATTGGCTTCGATGTTCCCTAGCATATTCATAAAACAATCCCACAATGAGATGGATGAAATAATTATAAATACCTAGGTTGCTGCTAATTATGTTTAACTATTATTCAGGGAAATGGGTAGACCTGCAACTTGGTGACCTTGCGACTAGGTCACTGAGTCACTAAGTCGCACCAGTTCACACTTTCAAAGAAACGCGACCTGGCAGCTTGCAACCAGGTCGTTGGGTCGCTAGGTCACGTTAGTGTGAATTCTCAAGGAAACGCGACTTGGCGACTTGGCGACTTGTGACTAGGTCACTGGGTCACTAGGTCACGGGGTCGTGTGGTGGGCTAGAGCTAGGTGGTGAACGACTTGGCGACCTCGCGACTTAGCGACTAGGTTGTGGGGTCGCGCTAGGGTTCATTCGATGGCTTACACGGAGATTTAGCCCCGCGGGGTATAAATGGTGAGATTATGAAACACATCAAGTGGAAAGAACACATTTGGGCCTTGAGGCTTTTCCTCCCGGTGGGCTAGGAAGCGAGCTTGAGACAGACTGGTGTAAGGACGGCTTTTTCAAAGGAGGTAAACAGAGAAGTAAATCCATGGGGAGGGTGTAATTTCTACACAGAGTTCCTGAGAGGTTTAAAATAAGCTAGGATGAGGTCTAATAGACAATAGCGAGGGTAAAAGAGGCAACAATCAATCAAAAAGGAAACAACAGGAGGACTAGACAACTTACCTGGAAAAAACGCGCTCCAACTAGCTTGTCAGAGGTGTTTTCTTTCTCCATCGCGCAGGTCAAATACGACCTATGCGACCCATTTATTTATAAATGGGTCGCACGTGTGGTCAATTAATGAGGGTTGCAGGGTCGTAAATTAGGTCAAGTTGATGAGATGTGTGACCTTGCGGCCTTACAACCTAGCGATCTGGGGGTCGCAAGGTTGCACGGTCGCATGGTCACAATTCTTAGGTTTTAGACTTACATGCGACCTTGCGACTTCACGACCTGGGGGGTCGCAAGGTCGCAAGGTCACAAAAAGTCGGTTTAATGAGTTCTGTGAATTTGCAACTTGGTATTTTAAAAGAGTGGACCTAGATAAAACTCTATCTTTACCAAAAGGTTAAGGGATCAAAAATTTAAAAAGGGGTGAAATTTTGGAGGGTGTTGTAGTGGCTAAAATAGTGCCAATAACATGGCTGAATATGAAGCCCTCATTTTAGGACTGCAAATTATCAGAAATTTAGGAGGTAAGAGAGTATCAATTATGGGAGACTCAGAGTTGATTGTTAAACAAATAAATGGAGAATATTCTATTAATAATCCTATATTAGGCCGATATAGAGAAATTGTGTTAGTTTTGATAGATGAACTGTTGGAATGTGTTATTGCCTAAATATACCTCAGGCTGAAAAAGGCAGAGTTCAGGGTAACATCAAACCACGCTCAGTTTGGTAGCTAGCCCTACCAGAACAGGAGAGGGCTCTCTTCAGGTCAATCTCAGCGAAAAGTAATCAATAGGGCTTGAGATGACTGAAATGAAAGCTAATTTTAGGCTAGGTATATAAGTGATGGAGTCTGATTGTGTTTTTGGGGTTTTTTGTTGGATCAAGGGAAAGGCAGTTTTGGGTGCGGGGTTTAGGCCTGGTTTTTGCAGAGTTATAATTGGGGCAAGGTAGGAAATAGTTTTGATGCTTTAAATTTAGTGGATGGATGGATCAGACTGGTGAGGAGCTGAAGAGGGAAAGAGGGTCTCAAGAGTCCTCCTCAAACAGATGAAAACATGAAAAACTAAACAAAGATGAAGGCAGAGCAAAGCAGCCAATGAATTATACCTTTATAACTTGTTTGTTCAGTTTAAGAAGAAAGAAGAATGAAAATGGCACACATAAACATCAGTGAACTTACAGATACATAGAGCGAAACACCATAAAAAAACAGAGCCACAAGGATCCCAAAGAGGGTTGCAAACCCTGGTCTATTCCTTTGCCAAAATTGCAGAATGAATGTACAATGAAGTGCTATGCAATCCCAAATGTCCAACCCTGAAAATGTCTGAGAAAATACATAATATAGACAAGTATAACTCCTCCCCATGCCTCTAAGGGTGGAGATCATCATTCTAGGAGCTTTTTCAACCATATCTAAACTAGGAACTAGAAAATAGGCCATGAAACAACTTGCCTCTATATGTTAGGAAACTCCATTCACTCACATTTCACCTTTTGGTGAATGAATCTTATAGAACAAGTAAAAATGTGTCAAAATTACATCATGGACATGAAATTACATCAAGGTAGATCAAAATATACATGAGAAAGTGAAACTGGCCAAAACTAGGCGAAATTTTGAGCTGTGGAGTGAAAAATAGGCCAAAATCCTCTATGCGCCGCGCCCAAAATCTCTATGCGTAGCACAACTTTGGAGTTGTTTTTGAGGCCCTTCCCGAAGTCCAAATTGAGCTCATGATATCTCGTTGGAAAGCCCTACCTATCGAATTTCCAACCCAAGTCGAATTTCTGGATTTGGTGTCTATTTGCCCCTCCAAAAGTTCAATCTCCCAAGACTGGTTCCTGTTTGTGCAAAAAGTGGCAGAAAGGCCATTTTCAAGGTGTTTTTGACCCTTTAGGCTACCCAGAACTTGATGAAATTCTTAGGCCATGCCTGAGCATGCATAAATTTTCATAAAAAATCCATAAATACCAAGTTTTCCTCCAGAAGATCTCCCATATCGTAAGCGCGCGCAAGGTGGCGCTACGCGTCGGGCAGAAAAACCTGTTTTGTGACCAAAAAATTCAAAAATGACAAAATTTTCTCCAAATTCCTTGAAATTTGGACTAAAGGTCCCTCATTAAGTACCATGCTCAGCCAAAGAATCTTCAGCCAAGATTTGGAGCCGATCATGCCTTTTGTGCCTCCTTAGTGCCCTCCTTAGCCTCGCTTTCAGGATCTTGATTTTCGCTTTGCAAACATGTGTGCGTGCCCAATAGTGATTCTTCATGTGCCTGAGAATATTTTTCTCCTTTTTCACCTCCTCCAACAGCTTCTCGAGATGGATGTTTACCCTCTCCAGCCACGTCTCTCTATCGGCCTCAATCTCCCGCTCAATAGGTGTCATCTCGGATGGGCTTCTTCGGGCAACTTGCCGGTTCTCGCGGATGTCTCGCAACTCCATGACTGTCTGTTGGTCCTCCAACTGCTTATTCCACTGCTCTATATAGTTAATGATCCACTAAGCTCTTTGCAACTTGTCGATCAATGTGCTGATCTCAGTTTTCTGCTCCAGAATGATCTCCCTCAGTTTTGAGCTCGGAGAGCTCAAATCCTCATCAAGCAATATGAAATCAGTATCATGGCCTCCTGAAGGGCCCTACTCCTGCATATGCCTCTTTCCTCTATCTTGTACCTGTACCTATGCTGATGACGATGGCAACGAGACCGCTTCCACCCCAGGTGGAGATAGTACTCGTCGGGCTGCTGCAAATAATGCTCTCATGCCTCTCTGATAAGTAACAAATACTGGCACACCGATAGGCTCTGTCGTGAGACCTTGAAACTGATGTGAAGGCTCACCTACATCATGAAAAATATCTGGAGGAGGCTGAGGGGCTATAAAGAAGTCACGGGAAATGAAATCTTCCCATGCAATGCCCTGCAATCCAAGCTGATGTACCACAATCATCTTGATGAGCACATAATGATAAATGTTGTTGTACTGCTGCTCTGGAGTCTTCTTCTGCACAAGAGTAGTCATCCTCTCTATGTTTCGGCACATGAAATATGGTATGTTCATCATCCTTACTCTCATGAAATGCATCAATAGTCTGATGTGGTATGCATAAAGGCGTGAGAACCGACCCTCACAACTGAAGTACCTGATAATGAGTCTCATCAATGGTGCATAAGATTCCTTCAAGAACCAGAATGGGAATACCCTGCTGAGATGCCTCACATAAGCAGGCCTGATGTATGGCTCGTAATGTACTCTGTCCACCTGCTGTCTCTTGTTCCACTCCTCACCTACATTCGGTATTCCTGTTGCCTGAGAAATGGTTTCTGGTGTCAAGGTGAAATTTACACCAGCGAGAGTAACATGACCATCACGCAAATGTAAAACAAACAACCGGTCTAACTCCTGATGATGCTGAGTCTGAGCAATCCTCTCACAATACTGATAGCATGATTGCTCTCGGAAACATGCCATGGCAAGTGGGCAGGCCTCCAACTGAGTCAAAGAGGTGGGTTCTTCTCTCACATGTTTACCTCCTTTTCGAGGTCTTCTCAGTGCATGACGCTCTGTGGTAGAATCACTGTCTTGCTCATATGATGAATCTGTGTCTGTCTCCATTGGTGTTTGCAAGGTATATGTCAACTGTATGTTTGTTTTGTTGAAAATGATAAATGAGGACTTGGTGTCTTTTTCTCCAAGTGCCAAATGTGTGCCAAAGGGAAATGAGGGACTGTGAGGAATATGGAACAGTGGGGAAAAGTGGAGTTTGTTAAGTGAAATTAAGGTGTGCTAACAGTCACTTGACGGTTGGGAATTGGGGATTTTGGGAATTTATAAGTGAAATGAGAGAGGGAGAGTGATAAGGAATATTAGAGTTTAGGGATAGGGAAAATGGGAACAAGGGATATAAGTGGTTTTGGGACGGAGGGGAATAGGGGAGGGACTGTGATAATTGAAAAATAGTGAAGGGAGTAAACCAATGGGGAATGTAATTTTTGGCACAAAATTGTTTTTAAACCACCAATTTTAAAACCCTAAGGAGCAGCTTTAATAAGAGGATAGGGTTTATGTTTTGATATTACGAATTATCCAACCAATCTTTGAAATAACACCAAACACCAGCAAGAGCACTTACTTGAGCAAATGGGAGCGAAAAATTTGAAGTTTCATTGGAGGTAGTGATAAAAATTGGATGTCAGCCCTGTGCGTCGTGCGCAAACCTAGTGCGTCGCGACCAGTATGTGCGTCGCGCAGGTTAAAAAAAAACACAGGAAGGGGCGGCTCTATGCGCCGCAACTGATATGTGCATCTCACCTTCTCCCAATGCGTCGCGCCTTCTCCCAATGCGTCGCGCACTGGTCTTCAACACACAGTCCAGCTTTAACACATGATTTTGCCTCTCCACAATTGAACTCGATTTCTCTGATGTCTTCTTGAGTGAAAATGAATTGATAATGTGGGAAATATCTTATATAGTCATGGATTTGATTTTTATTTCTTACAAACCCACCTTTGTAATGTTTCAATTTTGGCACTTTCACATTTTTAATACAAACTCTGTTTTGCTTGTTTCCACTTGATTTTTTGATTGAAATGATGAAAATCTTGTCTATTTTTTGCAGGGATGGCTGGCATGTTTTGGAAAAGGCGACCAGGGTTGCGCCTGAAGATTTTAACAACTGAAAAACTTGGAAAATATACATGGCGTTTATTACAAAGGACAAAATGACGATTTTCTTCAAAACAGAGTTTTGAAGAAAAGTCATGATCAATCATTATAACAATGAAATTTCTTGAGATGAAAACTTATTTTGATCCTCCCTCTGGCCTGCTGGAATTATTGGACACTTTGAAGACTAAACCCTAGACCTAATGACTGAAATGACTCTTTGCCCACCAAAAGACCAAACATTGACTGCCATTGACTGTAAAATGATTTTGATGAACATCGATGAACAAACCTTAGCCAGCAGGTACAAAACACGAGGGACATGAGCGACAAGACCCTTCCGTTAGAAGACCGATGCTCCTAATGGAATGCACATGACTGAGCTGAATGAGACACCTAAAAATGAAATGCAACGAAAGAGAATTTTGAACTCTGATGGAGGGATGAACAGACCGACTCTAACAGAATGTAATTTTTCTGTAATACCAAGAAAGCAGAACATACAAGCACACCTCTTAGCAAATTTTTCTAGTACTTGTAATATCCCATTTAACCCAAATCATAGGTATACTGTAGAATTCAAACATAGACCAATAATTCCAGATAATCTTAAATATTGGCAAATTTTCTCACAAGATCAACAGATTTACCATTTTATGAACAATGAAGGTGAATTTCAGAATTGTAAAATAGACACAGATTGTACATTAGATCAGAATTTAGATAGTGAAATTGATTTGAATAACATAGATGTAAATAAAGAAAAGTTTGCAAAACCTACTAAATTCAATCAAAGAGACATAGATAACTTAGAAAAAATAGAAATTGAAGAGATAGTTGATGATGAATCTGATATATTGAACTTAAAAGATATTTTTTTACCAAAAGGCTTAACTCCTTTAAAATATTTATTTGACCTAAATGATGTTGCAAGGAAACCCAAAATGGAACCACTTAGATCTGATATTGAGGAATGTAATATTGGTACAAAGTTAAAACCTAAGATGATTAAACTTTCCAAAGCTTTACCTAAGGAATAAAAAGAAAAATATATTGCTCTTTTTAAGGAATTCCAAGATGTGTTTGCTTGGAGTTATGAGGACCTAAAATCATATGACACCAGTATAATACAGCATAAAATCCTATAAAAGAAGACCAAAATCATTTTAAACAAAAGTTAAGAAGTATCAATCCTATTTTGATTCCTTTAATTGAGAAAGAGGTAAAAAGAATGTACGATGCCCAAATAATTGCACCAATCAGATATTCTGATTGGGTTTCTAATCTAGTTCCCACTAGGAAAAAGACAAGAGAAATTAGATTATGTGTTGACTTTAGAAATTTGAATAACGTATCCTTAAAATACAATTATTCTTTACCAAAAATGGATCACATTTTACAAAGGGTAGTTGGTTCTTCTAGGATTTCATTTTTAGATACATTTTAAGGATACAACCAAATTTTAGTCCAACCAGAGGATCAAGCTAAAAGTTCTTTTACTACTCCATGGGGCACTTTTATGTATGTAAAAATGCATTTTGGGTTAATGAATACATGAGCTACTTTTCAAAGAGCTATGGATATAGCCTTTGCAAAGGAAATTCATGAATTCTTAGTAATTTATTTAGATGACATTACTGTTTTCTCAAAGACTGGTTATGAACACTTGGACCATCTCAAACAAGTCTTTCTTAAATTTAGGAAATTTGGCATCTCTCTAAACCCTAAGAAAACTTTATTTGGATTAGAAGAAGGTAAGTTACTTGGACACATAATATCTAAAGAAGGAATTAGAATAGACCCTGCCAAAATAGAGGCCATCCTTAACATTAGTCCTCCTAGGAACATTAAAGAGTTACAAGCTTTTCTAGGTAAAATTAACTTTCTTTGAAGATTCATCTCAAATTTAGCTGAAATAATCATAGAGTTTAATAATATGCTTAAAAAGGACTCAGTACTAAAATGTACTATTGAAGCTAAACAATCTTTTGAATCAATTAAACAAGATTTAACCAAAACTCTAGTCCCTATAAGTCTTGATTTTAAGAAGGATTTCATTATTTTTTCATTTTCTTCAGAACACACCATTGCTGTAGTTTTACTCTAGAAAAATGACCAGGGCTATGAGCAGCCCATAGCTTTATTTAGAAAAACACGCAGAGATGCCACTTTAAAGTGCAATATCATGCAGAAACAGGGCCTAGCTTTGGTAAAGGCCATTAAAGAATTTAGAGTGTATATTTGTTACTCACACATCATTGCCTATGTTACAAATGTAGTTGTAAAAGAAATTCTAACTCATAATCGTCCTTATGGTAAAAGAGGCAAGTGGATTGCCACAATTTTGGAATATGACATAGAAATAAAACCAACTAAACTCATAAAAGATCAAGGTTTAGCCAAACTCAAGGCTAAATCAAATTGTCATGATTTAGACATAAATTTTATTTCCCAGGTAGATGATCAGGAAAAGATGGTGACTCCAGAGATCAGTGAAGCCTTTTAAGACTCACCATTGTATGCATATATTATATTTGTATCACTAAATTTACAATCTCCTCCTGGATTATCAAGAACAAAAGCTAGATTCTTAAAATTGAAGGCAGTAAGATTTTCTATCTTAAACAAGGCACTTTTTTGGAAAGATCATAGTGGAATTTTACTTAATTGTTTGCTTAAAGAAGAAGCTGACAAAGTTATAGAATAATTTCATGCAGGTGACTGTGGAGGACATCTCTACTAGAAGACTACTGCAGACAAAATCCTGAGAGCTGGTGTTAACTGACCTACTTTGTTTTCAGATGTAAAAGGGTATGTGACCTCCTGTCACAAGTGTAAAATATTTGAGGAAAGAAAAAGCTCTTACCATTGCCCTTAAAACCTATCTCAAAATAAATTCCATTTCAACAATGGGGTCCTTACTTCATTAGTGAAATTAACCCTCCATCATCAGCCCAACATAAGTGGATTCTGACAGCCACTGGCTATTTTATTAAGTGGATTGAATCCATCCCTTCAAGGCAAACCATTGACACTGTCAGTATCTCCTTTTTAGAAAGCAATATAATTTCAATATTTGGATGCCCCCAAAATATTATTACTAACAATGAAGTTGCATTCAAATCTAAAAAGATGATTGAATTTTGCCATAAATGCCACATTACCCTAGGCCATTCTACTGCATATTACCCTCAAGGTAATGGCATTGTTGAATCTTCCAATAAGAGCCTTGTGAACATCATAAAGAAATTATTAGAATATAACAAAAAGACTTGGAACAATAACTTAGTTAATGCCTTATGGGCAAATAGACTTACCAACAAAAAATCTATTGGTACATCCCCTTACAAACTTGTTTATGGAATGGATGTTGTTTTTCCATCCTCCTTGGGAGTACCAGTAATGAAGATAATTCAAGAGTTACAAGTTGAGACCAATGAAATTCAAATAAATATTAATAAAACCATTCACTTGCAGAAAACAAGAGAAGAGGTTTACCTTAAGTCTCAAGTTGTCCAAGATAATATAAAGAATATTTTTGATAGAAAAAATAAAGAAGATGATTTTTACATCGGTGACAAAGTGTAAAATGGGATTCAAGAAGAGAAGAGAAAGGTAAACATGGGAAATTTGATTTCCTATGGAAAGGACCTTATACTATTTATGGTTATAGAGGTAACAATCCTTTCTTTTTGAAAGAAATGGATGGATCAGATTTGCTAGGTGGACTTGTCAATGGCATAATGATAAAGCACTACTACTCTTCAAAACTAACCAATCGTTAATTTTTTTGATTACTTTATACATTGTATATAACATTACAGATTTTATATTAGATTGGATGTTTTCTTAACAAATTTGAAGCCCAGAGAGAAGGCCCTAAGCTTTGAGAGGTAAAATATCATAAATATGAACAATTGCAGAGGTCAGAATAACACTTACAGGGTTAGCACAGTCAAAATTCAAAGGCTACTAGTCTTAAAGTTATTGAAATTTCACCAGGAAATGCTATCCCCATGTGGAGCCACTGTTAGGTTCCTCTACTAATAGGGTTCATAATTTTTGAATTGACTATGATTAGTCTTGTAAATATGTACATACCTTGCTTTCTGCAAGTTGTTTTCCCATATTTTGAAAAATAATAAAAAAATGAAAAGAGGGTAAAAGTCCTAAAAGAAAGATCAAAGGACTTGAAAAGAAAAGATCAAAAAAAAAAAGAACCCCAAAAGAGAAAAAAGAGATAAAAATAAGACATGAAAGTGAGCAAGTCAAAATTCCACTACTATTTACTCTTACTGCAAAAATAATGATTATGTGCAGATTGTTCAAAATGCCATAATCCATGATCAGTTAAATAGTTTAATCTTAACTTATTCTTGCTTTGAATTTTATGTTTATAGATAGAGAATAAAGATATGTCAAACTGTTTAAACTTGACAAATCAATAGATAATTAGAAAATAAATGAGGAGCTCAATAGTGTAATCTGAGCCCTCGGATGAAATAAGGTTAGAATTAGATAGTTTATGCTTTAAAAGAAAAATGGATTTAGGGTTGCAAGCTTAAATGCACCCATGCAAATGAAGTAAAAAAAATATGTTAGAATAATGATGGATATGTAGAAAGAAGTTGTGCAAGGCATGTAATAAAGAATCATCTAGAAAATTACTAATTTTCTCTCCTCTGCAATGATCCAATATTCACAACCTTCAGTGAAAGAGGCTCAGAGCATTTCTCTGACTTCTGTTGGGACTGGACCCAAGGCTTGATGACTGATTGGTAAAAGTACTGGATTCCCTTCATAAAAGCCCATTTCCTCAACATATTCACCCTTTACCAAAAACACAATCCCTTTTCCTAAAGTAAAACCCCCCCTTAATTAATTTCATTTTATCCAAAAACACCCAAAAAGCCCATAAAATACAATTTATCCTAAGTTTTAGTGTAAATGATTAATGGTACAATCATTGTGCTTAAAAAAGTTTATGTTACACTTTACTTAGTTTATTTTATGTATTTTCATTCATTCTCATTCATTTCATATTAATTTTTAACATATTGTATTAAATCCCTTTAAAATATCCCTTCCCGTATATTTATTAATTCCTTTATTATAAATATCCAAAACCCATTACTTTAATTTTAACCTATGGTTCTAAATACCCACATGAAATAATTCTACCCATTCCTTATAGGTTAAAAACATATACATATAATAATCTCACCCCAATGGTTATAAAACATACGTAAATATCTCATTTTCTATGTAAATATCACGCCCCACTTATCATAAAAATACATTAGTTTTTTACGTTCAAAACTATGTTATAAATCTTAAAACTAACCTTGACACAAAACATATCTGGGCCCCATGCCCACATATGCCGAGCAACTCTTTCAAACTAATCTCCACCGTTCACACACATATCTCCAAATCCGGTGATCCAGACACGATATTGCATTTCTAATAGCGCGATCAATAATCATCTTCATATTTTCAAAATGGGCAGTTTTGTTCCCTTATCTCTCCTCCACGCGGCACTTTATTATTGGATCACATTTGATCCAAAGAAACTAGTTACCACCCTGAACCCAAGCGATAACCACTTCTAGTTTCCTCCTTCAGGCGCCAAAACCACTTGTCCTATGATATAACTGCCATTAAATGACGGTATTGTTTTAACCTAAAAACCTTATTAAAATTTCATATGCGCGTAGTTAAGCCCTTTTTTCCATTCTCTGTGCAGTTCTATCCATATTTTACTGAAGAAATACTCTCGATACACCATTTTTTCGCCCAAAGAACTAGAAAAGCCATTGGAATTGCTGCCAAGACCATTAAAGCTTCCAGTTTGCTTCCAAAAGACTTCAAAATCCATCAGAAACCTCTTCGACACCTCAAAATCTGTTTAAAGACCAAATACCTATAAAAAATAGGTATTTTTCATAAAAATAACCTCCTGGTCATAAAAAATAGCCATTTCTGAGAAATTGAGCCTTTTAAAGCCCAATTACCCATAGAAATACCTATATTTGCTTACAAAAAAAGAATTTTATGTAAAAATCAAATAAAACCCCGGTTTTCAATACTATATCTGATTTTTAAAGCCAAATTAAATATATTTAGCCTTTGCAGACCTTAAAAAGGCTTCTAATTTATCCAGAAACCCTTTTCAAATAATCCCAATCTTTCTATGCCTGATTTGAACTAGTTTTAGTCCAGTTTATCCAAAAAAAGCAGAGAAACCCTTGTACACCATTTCCTAAACCTGGAAAGGGTTTGAAGATCAATGTATAACCAAATTGAAAGGTCCAAACCCAAAATAAATCCATTTTGTACCTTTTTCTATTCCAAAAACCTCTGTCACACTAGAGATACCTTCTGTAAACAATTTAAGCTTATAGAAGGTTACAAAAAAGTCTAAATACAAAGTTTCAAGCATCCAGAAGGTCTAAAATGTCAAAATCAAACCCAACAATGTCTTCGAAAACCTATATTGTTGTATACCCTCTACAACCTCCTGTTGTAGATGTGGACCATACACCCTTAGCTTAGGTGGAATACAAAATAGCTAATCCAGTGATAGAATTTAATATTTTAGAACTCCATCGCTGGAGTCTTGAAAAATCATTAGATCGGGGAGATGAAGTTCAGATTTGGGAGTCAAATCTACCCAAGTATTTAGTTCCATATACTCATCAATGTCCAGAAGTCATTAGGTTGTGTCAATCCTATTATTTACCTGAACAAAGAGCCATGGTTAATGCTAATAAAGAAATATTGTTTACCATTACTGCAGAGTCAATTAACCTAATGCTTCAGCTCAAACCATATCCCAATGAATTTCCCTTATCCATATAATCACTCACAAAGCTTTACATTAATCTGGACTTTTGTAAAAGGTTTTAGATTTTCCACAATTTTATGCCTGCCTATGTTGAAATCCCAAAACTAAACCCTCCTTATTATACTTCCGATTTTCCTGAAGGGTCAAGGCATGTCATTTCTATGCTATCCTTTATCTTAGGTTATTTTACTGATGAGCATATATATGATTCAATTATAGGTTTCCTATCCACTTTTGTACCAGGTCAACCTCCTTTTGTTATCTACAATTATGTTGAATACATAGCTGATAATATCCATGATCAGCTTTTGAAATTGCCAATTGAAGGAGTATTTAGATACAATTCCTTTCTTTTTCATATGTTCCTATACTTCCAAGCAGAAAAATTTCCAATAACACTTCAGAAGATGGATGTAGAGGGAAATCCATTGTCAGTCGTCTTTTGGACATCTTTGATCAGAAAAGAGTCCACAGAGTTCAGTTATGCAGATTTTACAGATTCCTTTATTAATCCATTATTTAATATTCTTACAAATAACGTACAACCAAGAATCAATGATGAGATAAATAAAATATTACAGTTGTCAGAACAAAGTAAAACTAGAGATTCATAGCTCTACAAAAATCATACAGAAATCAGAGTTTTTGGGTTAAATATTTTACCTTATAAACTACCTAAGTATGTGCCAATGAAAGTGTTTGCCTTGGAGTACATCAGGAAAATAGTAAATTCAAATTCTGTTAACTTCTTAGCTACCAAGAAGAAATCTCAATTCAAGTTGAAGAATCAGGTAGGACCCTTCATTTGTAATCACAGTGATGTAGGAACAGAGGCAACAAAACAATTGCTAGAACACAAATTTGAATTTAGTTTCTTATGGAATTAGGATCCCCAAGGAATTCTGAGTAAAATGAGGGTAAAATGCAACTTGACCCCTTATATACATGATAAAAGGCCAGAGATTGAACAATTTGCTAATCAAGAAGAGTGGTTAAAAATACCTTGATAGAAGCAGTAAGACAGGGTGATACTAGTCACACCTTGAAAACTATGAATCAAGAAGATAAAGCTACCAAAAGAGTCAAATAATAAGGTACCTACACTGCTGAAACAACTACATAGACTAGGTTTAAACTCATATATAATAAAAATCCTAAGCTCAATCCAGTTGATAAAGAAAAAGAAACCATAGAAGTGGAAGATACAGATGTTCCAGAGACAAACACAGATGCTGCTACAGACATTATAAATGAGTAGGAAAAGGATACTTCAGACAAACAGGTAATTTAGAAACAAAAAAATATGGAAGCATCCTCCTCACAGCAAGCAGGGGATAAAGATATTTACATCAAGGAGAAATATAAGAAGATAAAAGCCAAGAATGATATTTATTCTCAGTATTTACAGCAAACTCCGGGAATCTAGAATAGACTTCTGTCAGCTTTTGATTATTCAAAAAAGAAGTTGATTATGTCAGTACTTAAACCAATAGTCAATAAACCCAAAACAGTAGAGGATTACAAGAAATTTGACCTTGAAGTACCTGTTGATAGCATTCATCCATTAGATCAAATTGAATTTCACAGACAAACTTCAAAGATGATTTATTCTACTATGAATAACAAGGAAATGAGTACCCAAAAGCTCCAGAACACAATAATAAATATAAGAGATCAAATGAAAGTTGAAAAGGCTTCCTCATATGCTAAAGATCTTAGAATTAATTATTTATAAGAGTTGGTAATTCAAGTAGGATATGACCTTGCCAATGTGAAAGGTGCAGAAGAGTTGGTGAAGAAAAATAATGTTGACATTGCAGCACTTAGAAAACAGCTCAAGCTTCCACCAAAAAAACATCCACAAACCAAGGAAATTGTGCAAGAGGAAATCAAAATGGACAAGCTTGTCCATGAAAGAGAAACTACTAAATCACAAGAAGTTCCTACAGTAATTCCCATGCCAACTAAAGTTGTCCCTTCAACACTAGCATAAGAGTTGGCACCAAAAGTACCACTGGGAACAGTTGTGACAGTGACATCTTCTACTACCTCAGCTACAGATTCATCTACATCAATAGTACAACCAACAGATGAAGCCATCAAGCTTATCAAAGCCATGGAGGAAATGTCATTTCAAACCAATGAAATCAATAGGTTGAAGAAAATGATTGAAAATATGGAAGACAAACGGAAAGCGTGGATGTGTGGATGGGAAATGCGGATTTAATGGGTTACAGTGTACTATGCCTTCCTGGGTAATGTTGACTTTGCAGTTGGCGGTGTGCTGTGATTCGTCGCTTACTGAAATTCATCCATTAGGTGGACGATCCATTCTTCTCATTTAGTGCATTCGGAATAGTCCGTGCCTTCAGAAAATGACTCATTTCATTCCGGGGGCGGGTGTCTTTCCAATTGCTATTTTGATCTCTCTATCTATCTATTCATAAGGTAGTGTGCTGATTGCTCTTCCGATTCAATAAGTTGGCCCAAATTAATGCCAAAACTCAGGAACAAAGGGCTAACATGTTGAATGTTGAGTTAAAGAATTTACAAAATGATTTAACCTTGAAAGATCCAATGTCCTATGTGAAGGATCAACTATGGACCAAAATCATTGAATCCATCAATTATGTTTGGCCATCAGTACAAGCAATATATGAGAAAAATGATTTACTAAAGGTAGCTCAAGAGGAAATTTAAAAAACAAAGGATGAACTAGGTGCCAAACCTGAATAGGCCCTCGAAATCATCAAATTTCTCAACAGTAAGAAAAAAGAAGAACTGGATGAGATATAAATTACTGACAGAACAGAGACAATTCTTGAAATAAGAAAAGTGATTTCAAAGAAAAATTTGATGAAGCAGCTAGAAGAAAAATGTGGAAACATGAACATAGCCATAACCAAATTTATGGTTAAATTTGAGATCTTAAGGCAAAAAGGTTTTTCAAACATCCTTGTTCTTAATGATAAACTTATGCCACAAGAAGACTACAACAAGAAGATCAGAGATCATGCAAAAGAGAAGGTAAATAAAACAGAAGGAAAAGGAATTCCTACAGGAAAAGTTCTACATAAAAGCTTTGAAGGCTTGTTTTATCTACAACATGAGATAAAACACTTATTTGTAGTCAAACCAACATTTGCTAGATATACAGAGGCAGATAAGAACTTTAGGAAGTTGAAAAAGATCAAAATTCATGATGAATAATTTTGGGGAAAACTCAGTGACTTACTGTAAAAGTCAAATTGCAGTGAAGAGGATAAAAAAATAGTTTGTTATTTTTACATAGTAAAAAAAGAGTTTACAGCAGTAAGATAGTTAAACAATGGTTAAAGAGTATCAGATGAGAATATAACACTTCAAAACCTATTAAAAGATCTTTGCCAGTGTTAGAGACAACAAGGCAGCCAGCTACACCCAATCCAAAATAGCAGTTCTATTTTATTTGGATAAATAGGACAGCTTGCTAGTTGTTAAGCAGTTGTCACTATATTTTTGTAAAATATATTTTTATTTCTTAAAAAAATCCTATGAGTATTCTAGGATATTTTGCAAACATTTGTGTATAAATACTTCATATTTTGAAGTATTATTGTGGAATAAATGGCTGAAGATTTCTATAGTCAATATTTCTTTACGTGAAGGCTTTTTGTCGCAATTTCAAGTAGCAGACTGCATCAAATCATCAAGCATCATATTTAAGGATTCATGTGATGAGCCATTGAAGTGAAGTACTTTCTACGGTGATTGTTTAAATCTTATGTTTTACATGCATCCATATATGTGTTCTAAATTTGAATGATAAACTAGGAATATTATTACATTATTTGTTAAAAGCACCCTGTCTTTAACAATTTATCATTTCTATATTTTATGCTGATTTCCAGAGTAGGGAACCCTTAATTGGTCCCTTTTTCGAATGACCCTCCTTGTCTTCTCCTTCCTTATCCAGATCAAAGAATCCTTGATTGCTCTTTATCCTGATCAAACCACTTCACCAATCAGCCTTCCAAGATCTTAAATGACTTGTCTATCTTGCCCTAAAAATATTTTACGTTTTGACCTTGATCCTAGTCTTGTATGCTTGACATTTGACTCCTTAGCCCATTGGACAAACATATCTATCATTATCCATCTCATTAAGTGATTTTTTCTCACGAAAACCAAAACCAAATATCAAAACCAATTTTCACATCATAACTATCCTAATATCATATAATTAAAACAAAGATAGATCTTATAGAGAGAGCCCTCTCTAAGCCCTAGGAAGGCTAGATCCTAGAGTTTACAAGTTGGTCTGTGGTTACCTCTAATGTTCTTAGATTTTAAATCAAAATCTCATAACTTAAGAATTATTATACTGATAACACATAGGAATCCTATATGGAGGGGCTATGTGTCACCTCATCGCACCAATCGGAGGCCTGCCGATGAAAAAATTAGACCAGTGCGAAGGGTGAGAGGGGACGCCATGTGTCTCTTCTTACAATCCTATATCTGGTTAAAGGTCGAGTAAATTTTTGGTATGGATCACCTGCAATCGTCGAATGGTCGGGCACACCCACCATTAGATATTAATGGTGTGCATGTATTTTGACATTGACACCTCTATCATCTGTGGCATTGTGTCGAATTTCACCCGTCAATGCCTATGTGACACACTTTATGCCTTGAACCCCATTTTTCTCTCTCTTTTTTTCATAATTAAACCTTTGACCTTATTTTTCCATTGAAGTCTTTGATAGTTATTCCTTTTGCCCCTAGAAGGCATTGGGGGGGATTTTAAGGGGTGGTGAATTCTAGCACCAATATATGAAATGGATGCCAAGGTACCTAGCATAGTCCACCAAGTGTGTATATATGAGCTAACATTGAGCACTCATGTACTTTACCAATCAACACTCAATGATGTAATACTATTGTTGATTGCAAGGAATCCTGCCGCTAAGGTCTGCAAGCTCCCAGGTACTATTGGTTCATAGATCAAGCTCTTGGATAATGAGTTGAATTCGATAGGAGAACATACATTGAAGGAGGGCCTTGATGTATTCCACATCAATCGACATAGAAAATATCGATAGATTATGTGAATGGATGAATTCATTACATGATGAAGTATAGCTGGCACAGGGATGGCTGACACAGGCTAAGACTTCCCTTGAACACATAACAACACAAAACAAAAGTGACATGGTAGCATGAATAATGAACACCATGTGATATCATGAAATAATAAAGGAGGCATTAAGGCTCACTCCATAGTGACTAGAAGAGTAACTAGTCAAAGGATTAGACAAACTTATATGTATTGTATGGCTCCTAGGCACGCTACAACCAAAATATGAGATGATGACTCAAACAGGTTCCATGTTCAAGGGCAACGTGACTGATGTTTCCATTTTCATGACCAACAGAAATTGATGATTCCCTTCCCATTTTCTCTTTTTAGTCTCCTTCATGGTTAAATGAGCATGAAAGAGAAGACAAGTAAGCTCAATAGGTTACTATTTCGTAAGTTTTAATGAGGAAAAAAAAGAGATGAAATTACATTCATACCCTTCTCATAGTTTCATGAGCTTGAGAATGGAAAAGATATTTCTCGCCAACTTTCAATTTGATCAATGAGCAAGAAAATACAAAAATAACTCATCATTTTCATATAGGTTTTACAAGCATGAAAAGATAGGAAAAATAAGCTTGGTATTTTCATAGGTTTAATGAGTCATGCAAATAAAACCAAAATGGACTCAGCATTTTCAATGTTTAATGAGCTTGAAAAAATTCCAAAAGGAAGCTCGCCCTAGAGGAATGAGTGGTATAAGGGTAGCAACTATTTCGGGTATGATGGAACCACTCAAAGTATAAGAAGGCAAAGAGGCTAGAAAATAAGAACACTCATTGTAGCGACTCCTCCAGGGAAGGGTAAGACACCAAGTGAAAGTGAATGATGGGCCAAGCAGGCGATGAAAATGATGGAGAAATGAAACCAAGGCTCATCGTGCAAAAGTAGGATAATAAAATGAAGGGTGAAATGTGAAGTTGGGTTACACTTTTGAGAGAATCGGGGGCGGAATTTTTTTTTTCGGCAATAGTTCGGCCGAACTTTATGAGAAAGTTCGGCTAAACTCGTTCTTCCATTTAGATTGACAGCACACTGAGGCATGGGCAAACAGAATTTTTGTCGGAGATGGGAAAACCGGCAACAACAGTTCAGCTGAACTTTGAGTTCGGCCGAACGTTTAAAATAGTTCGGCCGAACTATTGCTTATAAATATATTGCCTGCAAAATTTTTTCTTTTCGCGCGTCTTTGTATCTGCTGCTCTGTTGCTTCACACGTATTTGTATCTGCTACTCTGTTTCTTCACACGTATTTTTATCTGTTGCTGTGTTGCTTCGTGTTTTTTGAATTGTTGCTCTAGCGCTGCTCTGTTTCTTCTGCTTTGTTGCTCCGCACGTATTTCTTCGGGTTCGTTGAATTTCTACGGCACTGCTGCTGCTCTGGCGCTGCTTCCGCTCTATTTCTGATGATCTGCAGTAATGTTAAGCGAACCACCAAGTAATTTTTATCGTTTTCTGCATTGAATTGTTTAATTGTTATCGTAAACTATATTTTCTGATATAATTAACATTTTTTTTGCTATGTTGCTTATAGTTTGTCGAATTTCTCTGGCGTTGTTGCTGCTCTAGCGTTGTTGCTACTCTATTGTTGATCATCTGCGGCGACGTTAAGAAAACCACCAAGTAAGCAGCTCATATCCTTCTATTGTTGGATGTTATAAGTTATTTTATCGCTCAGAATATAAGTGATATCAGAATCCAAGATCACTGTATATAAATCACTGCCAAATTTTACAAAAAAAATAAGTTTGCAGTTTGGTATTTAACAAGTGGTTACAGTTCTTAGGTTTTTCAAGCAAAAAAACTCTAGAATATATTATGTCCAGTTCAAAATGAAAAATCTCCAGAAAAAACCTTATAACTAATACAAAAACTTGCAATTCATTTCAAGCCTTTTTTCTATCCAAAACTGGAATAGTACTAAAATTCTGCCCATAAAAACATAAGTTACATAAAATTTCAAATACTCCAGTTCTTCCAGAAAAGAAAAAACAGTAGTATACTAAGACGAAATATCATTCTGGCCTCCTAAAATGTACTCTACCAGTAGCCTTCCAGGGTTGAAGCCGTCACACCAAAACCTTAAGGGTGTCATTCACTGTGGCCGAAAACACCTGTGAACTACCAAAAAGCATTGAAGTCATCGTTGTGTGGTCCAAGACGTCCATGTATAAACCGGTGCTCCCTACAGGAAGTTCATCATTTTCAAGAAAAACTCAGAAATATAACAGAACATCTTCCTACCACCAAAGCCTGTAAGGAATCAATCTTTGTGGCCGAAGAACCTGTGACCTATCAGAAAAGGAAATAGGATGGTATAAAGTGAAAGAACCTTTATGAAAAATTGATCATACCTTTGGCCTCTTCACCTTCTGGATCAAAAAATTCATAAAACATCTGTCCAAAATTTTCAGTTTGGTTATGCAACAAGTGGTTACAGTTCTTAGGTTGCAAGTTCTTAGGTTATGCAACAAGTGGTTACAGTTCTTAGGAAATAAGTGGTTACAGTTTTGTCCATAACTTAAAATTCATTTAAGTTTGCAGTTTGGTATGCAACAAGTGGTTACAATTCTTAGGTTACAATATGTTTTAGAGACTTTTAGTATGCAGCCCAATTTATCAAATAGATTATAAAATCTATATATTAGAAACTTGAAACTTGAAACTTGTAAATTTCAGTTATTTTAGAATCTCAAAACTCAAAACTTGAAAGTTGTAAATTTATATTGATCCCTTGTTTGCCTTTATATCATAGAACCGTTTCATATTTACACAAATATCAGAACTGATTATTTATTAGACTACATATCTTCATATAGAACTTGCAAATAGTATGGTGGAAATGTGGATCTCATGACTCTTCATAATGTACAATGATTCATTCCATATTATTCATAGATCAAATGTCATAAAATACAAGATTTATCATAATGTACAATGATTCATTCCATATTCATATTTAGATTCATTCCATATTCATTTAAAATAAGTAACTACTATGTATTCCACTTCTACTCTAGATAGAGAAAGTAATGACTCTTTCTTGCTTAACCATTCAACCAAAGACTATTCTAAGTAGAATTATACATTGTCCAAGTAATGACTCTTTCTTGCTTAAACATGAAACCAAAGACTCTTCTAAGTAGAATTATACATTGTCCACTTGTACTTTTCATGTCATTTACACAATCCTAGTTGAATCTCTCTATGTGTTCAATGTAAATTTCTCACCTTTTGGGTACTATAGTCCATTTTTTGTAGTCTCTTTCACTTGTATCTTAATATATGTCTATTGGTAATAGATGACTATATTATATTGAAATATTCCAACTAATGTAAATTCCAAAATTATATCTAGTCGAAACCTTGTTATGTATATCAAGCTTCATATCATATAGATGTAAACATTATGATCAACATCACCTCATTCATCATCCATCATCTTATCAAATTGATTTGATAAAAACACATTAGCCAATAAACAAACCATTGAAACCAAAAGTGATTTGATAGTTCTATAGGCAGAGTTTGTAAAGGGCAAGGTAGCCTTTGGATCTCATATTTTATGAAACGTGAAATATCCAGTAATTGCCCCTACATTCAATCTTTGGAATAGACCTAAATAGAATCTTTTCATTTTCATATCCATGTTCTCAAACAATGAGAGAGAAAAAACATTTTATATTCAACATGTAAAACACAAATTAGCCATAAAAGTTTCCCATTGAAACCATAACTAATTAGTTATTAGACTACATATCCTCATATAGAACTTGCAAATAGTATGGTGGAAATGTGGATCTCATGACTCTTCATAATGTACAATGATTCATTCCATATTATTCATATATCAATTGTCATTAAATACAAAATTTATCATAATGTACAATTATTCATTCCATATTCACTTTTAGATTCATTCCATATTCATTTAAAAGAAGCAACTACTATGTATTCCACTTCTACTCTAGATAGAGAAAGTAATGACTCTTTGTTGTGTAACCAGCTCCAAAAATAGAAGAAAAGAGATATCAACGCCTTAGAAATGAGCCACTTCGAGGGGGCAACCTCCAATACATTACATAAATGAACAATTCTTGGATGATACAATTTACAAAACCTCCTTTCTATATATAGGAGTCCATGGGGCCATAATGTAATCCTAGTGGGCCACAATGTAATTCTAGCCGACCTAACAATAATAATTTAAGGGCATAATAATAACAATATGGGGGTTACAAGGGTACAATAATAACAATAAGGGGGTTACACTAACAACAATAAGGGACTATACTAGCAATATAGGGACCTAACATGCCCCTCTCCTTCAAAAAAGTGTTGTCCTCAACGCTTGAGTAGCTCTGGGTGCTTCTGTATAAAATTCTCATCCTCCCATGTAGAATCTTCAGTGGTAAGTTCTTCCACTTGATGAGATACTCTGAAATTGATCGATTCCGTAGTTGTCGAGTTCTTGTTTCCGTGACCGCTTCAGGTTCCAATATGATTTTTCCTTCCTCATCAAGTTCTGGAAATATTGTTTGAACTGGAAGATTTTCAACTATAACCTTCTTTAAGCATGAAACATGGAAAACTGGATGTACTCGCAAAGAAGTAGGAAGCTCCAATTTGTATGCCATAGTACCAATCTTTTGCAACACCTTGTAAGGAACATAGTACTTTGGCGATAATTTATTGTCCTTCTTAGCTTGCTTGAGGGACATTTGTTTGTATGGTTGTAGTTGTAAAAATACCCAATCTCCTGCATCAAAACTTCTCTCGTTGCGATGTTGATCTCCCTGTTGTTTCATTCAATTTTGTGCCAAATTCAGGTTATCCTTTAAGAGTTGGAGAACTTCTTGCTGATGCTCGATGTGATCTTCCACTGCTTGAACCTTCCAATTTTCCCTTAAAGATGATGTGATCGATGGTGGATGATATCCATAAAGTGCCATAAATGGGGTCATTTTTGCTGCAGTATGGAAGGAAGTGTTATACCACCATTCAGCGAGAGGTAACCACTTGACCCATTGTGTTTGTTTATCAGATACAAAACAATGAAGATATCCTTCCAAACATTTATTTACTATCCCAGTTTGACCATCAGATTGAGGATGATAAGATGAGCTATGAGCTAATTGAGTACCCAAACAAGAAAATAACTCCGTCCAAAAATTTCCAGTAAAAATGGGATCTCTGTCGCTCACAATAACCCTTTGGCTTCCATGTAGCTTTTGAATTCTATCCATAAATGTAGTAGCAAATGTACTTGCTTTAAATGGATGAGATAATGCACAAAAGTGTGCATACTTGGTAAGTCTATCAACCACCACCATGATGACACTCTTTCCTTCGGAATTAGGTAAACCTGTGATAAAATCCATTGAAATCTCCTCCCAACGTTGACTTGGAATGGATAAAGGTTGTAGAAGTCCCGGGGTCTTAATTGTTTCCACTTTATTCTGCTGGCAAACCAAACATTCCGCCACAAACTTTTGAATATCAGATTTAAGGCCATCCCAAAAAAATTCTTTCTTCACCCCGTGGTAAGTTTTTAAAAATCCTGAGTGTCCTCCTAAAGGAGAAGTGTGCAATTCCAGAAGAATCTTTTGTTTTAGTTGGGAATTCTTACAAAGACATAAGCGATCTTTGTACCATAAGGAATCATTTTTCCAACTAAATGTATCAGATGTACTAGGATCTTGCTGCAACTTTTGAATGAGTGTCCATACATCTTTGTCCTTCTTCCATTCATCTCTTGCTCTGGTTATCCAATCTGGTTGGATAATAGAAATGGCACAAAGCAATGCTTCCACCTCTTCATTCTTTCTTGAGAGTGCATCTGCAACAACATTAAGCTTTCCTTTTTGTAGATTATTTCAAAGTCATAACCCAACATCTTTGTGACCCATTTTTGCTGCTCTTCTGAAGATAGTCTTTGTTCCAAAAAGTGTTTAAGACTATCATGATCAGCTTTTACCTTGAAGTGTCTTCCCATTAGGTAAGTTCGCCATTTCTTTAGTGCATGCAGTATTGCTAACATTTCCTTCTCATAAATAGGTTTCAGTAAATACTTTCCTTTGATTGGACGACTTTCAAAAGCAATGGGTCTTCCTTCCTGCATTAAAACTGCACCAATTCCATTTCCTGAGGCATCACATTCCACAATAAAGGTTTTTGTGAAGTCTGGCGTAGCTAAGACCGGTGCTAGGCACATTGCCTCTTTAAGATGTTCAAACACCTTAGTTGCTTCAGGAGTCCATGAAAATGCATCTTTCTTCAATAATGTTGTTAGAGGTGCTGCTATTCTCCCATAATTCTTAACAAACTTGCGATAATACCTTGTTAACTCGAGAAATCCTCGCAATTGCTTTATGGTTGTGGGACTTTCCATTCCTTAATGGCTTTAATTTTTTTAGGGTTTACTTTAACACCCTCGTGAGATACAATATGACCCAGATATTCCACCTCTTGTACTCCAAAGAAACATTTGGATTTTTTTGCATATAATTGTTTCTCCTGCAATAGTTTGAGCACTCTATCAACATGTTCAACATGATCCTTCCAAGACCTGCTGTAGATTAGTATATCATCAAAAAATACTAGCACAAATTTTCTAAGGAAGGGTTTGAAAATGGAATTCATCAACCCTTGAAATGTATAAGGTTCATTGGTAAGGCCAAAAGGCATGACCAAAAATTCATAATGACCCTCATGAGTTCGAAATTCTATTTTTGGAATATTTTCAGTCTTCATTCTAATTTGATGATATCCTAAACGAAGATTCAACTTGGTAAAATAAATTGCTCCATGTAATTCATCCAATAATTCATCAATCACATGAATGGGAAATTTATCTTTAATGGTGAGCTTATCCGGACACATTCGCCATGATCCATCCTTCTTGTGTACCAATACTACAGGAGCAGAGAAAGAATTTTGACTAGATTGAATTATACCCGCCTCTAACATTTCTGCAATCATACGTTCAATTTCGCTCTTTTGGACGTAAGGATATCTATAAGGCCTGATGTTTGGAGGAATACTTCCTGGAATCAAATGAATAGCATGATCATGATCGCGAATAGGTGGGAGTCCTTTGGGAGTTTCAAACACCTTGGAATGATTGTTCAAGACTTGTTGGAGATCTGCAGAAATAGATGATTTTTATGTTGGAACTTCTAGTGAGCATAATTGTGCAATGACGCCTCGTTGTTATTTTTCTAGAATATTTTTCATGACATTAGAGCTTATTATCTTTCCTGGCTTCCCCGCAATACCCCGTAATTCAACTTCCTTTCCTTCTGAAAAAAATTTCAAGAAAAGTTCTTGAAAATTAAAAGCTACCGTCCCTAAAGATTGTAACCATTGTACTCCTAGTACAACATCAGTACCTCCCATAGGAATGGAAAGCATTGGACTAGTCAATACATATTCCCCCATGGTTAGCTTGATATTATGGCATTTCCCAGAGCAATTTATAGTTCCTCCATTTGCAACCATCACTTGACATTCTGGTGCTGGGTATAGGAAACAATTTAATTCCTTTGCTACCTTACAATGAATAAAATTATGGGTGCTACTTGAATCAATCAACACTATTACCTTTTTCTTCTTGATATGTCCTTCTATCTTGAGAGTTTGAGGAGTGGTAATTCCTGCCAGTGCATTACACGATATGGTCGGATTCATTTCTTCCTCTTCTAGAGTTGGTTCCTGGTGTATATCCTCTTCTTGTTTATTTTCTTCTTCCTCTTCACAATCTATGTAAAATAATTTCTTCTCAGCACACTTATGACCTTTAGTTTATTTTCTATCACAATTGTAGCAAAGCCCTTTTGCTCTTTTTTCTTCCAATTGTTGTGGTGTCAACCTTGTAGGTTGTGGAAATCTAGGCGTAGCAACACTTCCTTCTTTATAGAATTGAGTGGTAGGCTTCTTTGTTGCCATAATTTTACATTCAACTTTTCTTGCCAACCTGAATGCCTTCTCCAATGAATCAGGTTCCAGAACGCGAACTTCATGTTGAATGTTATCCTTTAAAGTGCCTATGAAGAGATCAATCATGTGTTCCTCTGGAATATTAGTTACCCTTATATTCAATTTTTGGAAGTCCTCAATGTGCTGCCCCACTAAACCCTTTTGTTTGAGATTTATCAATTGGCTAAAGAAGGTGTTGCTCTTTGTATCCTCATAATGTGCTATCATTTCCTCCGTAAAAATTGACCAAGTGACAATTTTTTTACGGAAGCAAAGCCATTGATACCATACAAATGTATTTTGTTCTAAATGTAAAGTTGCAATGCGTACCTTTTGTGTGTTTTGCACGTTATGGAGATCAAAATATTACTCCATCTGTAGTATCCATGTTACAGGATCCTTTCCATCAAACTTCCTCATATCCATTTTTGGAATATGGTGGTTCTTCCTACCAACATTATAGTTTATGAAATCACGATTAAAATTTATTTTTTTCTCATCACGAGGTTCTTCTACTATCTTTTCACCATTAGGAAACATTTCTTGTATCAACTTTGTCAAACCTTCTATGTCTGCTTTTAGATCATTCTTCATGTTTTCCATGTTGTCTTTCATGTTATCCATCTTAGCTTCCACGCCAGCTTCCATGCCATCCATCTTAGCTTCCACGCATTTCTTAAAACCATCCATCTTCGCTTCCACGCCTTTCTTCAAAACTTCCATTTCATTTTTTGTTGCTCTTTGCGAGAGTGAAATTTTTTGCACTTGCTCTTGTAATTTTGATAGATCATGTTGCAATTCTTCATCTTCATGAGTCATAGTAGAGCCTTCTGAATGCTTAATGGGTGTTGAATTATTTTTACGGGGCATATTTTAGCACCCAATACTGATATATATTCTACAATATGCCCTTGGAATCAATTCAAATTGATTCTTCAAACAATACTTATGCAATTCGGAAAAACAAACACACCTTTTTCTTGCTTTTGAGGAGCTCGATATTGAAATTGAATGATATCTTAGATTGTGGCTCTTCAATATTTGAAATTCAGCACTGAAGTAGACCTCTGAATTCTCTTTTGAATGCCACAGGTCTGACCTGATTTGGATTCTCCAAGACAAAGTTATGTTCAATCTCCCACAATGACCTAATTATGGACTGGTTCCGTAGAGTGAAATTGTACGACTTGCCACGTGTCACTGTTTCGTCCTTCGCCTCTGAAATTGATAGCCAAGAAACTACAGTCTGTTTACTTGCAACCAATTTTTAAGGCACTCCAATCCGATGCTCAGAGAGAGATTTATTGAACTTTTCCCACTATCACCTATTTGTGATGAAATTCGAGAGCCTAAAAAAGCACTACCTTCCACAGATCATATCTCCAAAAATGTTGTGAACCAAGCTCTAAAATTGTTTAACGAGTTTCCTCAAGATTGCAGCTTCGTACCCTAAAAATTTCAGATTCTGAACCTTTGTAGAAAACAATTTATAGCACAAACGCCACGATGACCTGTTTAGGAGAATGAAAAAAGACCTAACTTCCACAGATCATATCTCCGAAAATATTAGGAACCAAGCTCTAAAATTTTTAGACCATCTTCCTTAGGATTTTGGCTTCGTACCCTAAATATTTCAGCTTCTGAAACTTTGTAGAAACAAAGTTATAGCGAAAATTCCACGAAGACCTGTTTGGAACAGCGAAACCCTAGAATCCAAAGCTCTGATACCAAATGTTGTGTAACCAGCTCCAAAAATAGAAGAAAAGAGATATCAACGCCTTAGAAATGAGCCACTTTGAGGGGGCAACCTCCAATACATTACATAAATGAACAATTCTTGGATGATACAATTTACAAAACCTCCTTTCTATATATAGGAGTCCATGTGGCCGTAATGTAATCCTAGTGGGCCACAATGTAATCCTAGCCGACCTAACAATAATAATTTAAGGGCACAATAATAACAAAATGGGGGTTACAAGGGTACAATAAAGGGGTTACACTAATAATAATAAGTGACTATACTAGTAATATAGGGACCTAACACTCTTTCTTGCTTAACCATGCAACCAAGGACTCTTCTAAGTATAATTATACATTTTCCAAGTAATGACTCTTTCTTTCTTAAACATGCAACCAAAGACTCTTCTAAGTACAATTATACATTTTCCACTTGTACTTTTCATGTCATCCACACAAGCCTAGTTGAATCTCTCTATGTTGTCAATGTAAATTTCTCACCTTTTGGGTACTATAGTCCATTGTTTGTAGTCTCTTTCACTTGTATCTTAATATCTGTTTGTTGGTAATAGATGACTATTATATTGAAATATTCCAACTAATATAAATTCCAAAATTATATCTAGTCTAAACCTTGTTATGTATATCAAGCTTCCTATCATATAGATGTAAAGGTTATGATCAAGATCACCTCATTCATCATCCATCATGTTATCAAATTGATTTGATAAAAAAACATTAGCCAATAAACAAACCATTGAAACCAAAAGTGATTTGATAGTTATATAGGCAAATTTTGTAAAGGGCCAGGTAGCCTTTGGATCTCATATTTTATGAAAGGTGACATATCCAGTAAATTCCCCTATAGTCAATCTCTGGAATAGATCTAAATATAAGTTTTTCATTTTCATATCCATGGTCTCAAACAATGAGAGAAAAAAAACCTTTTATATTCAACATGTAAAACACAAATTAGCCATAAAATTTTCCCAACCTAAAGTGATTTGATACAAAACATAGGTTTTAACCTAAGCGTAAATGCCCCTAGAGCTAATCAATCTCTGGAAACGTTTTAAATATAGAAGTGTTTCATTTTCATATCCATGGTCTCAAACAATGAGAGAGAAAAAAACCTTTTATATTCAACATTTAAAACACAAATTAGCCATAAAAGTTTCCCATTGAAACCAAAAGTGATTTGATACAAAACATAGGTTTTAACCTAAGAGTAAATGCCCCTACAGTCAATCAATCTCTGGAATAGTTTAAAATATTTAAGTTTTTCATTTTCATATCCATGGTCTCAAACAGTGAGAGAGAGAAAAACCTTTTATATTCAACATGTAAAACACAAATTAGCCATAAAAGCTTCCCATTGAAACCAAAAGTGATTTGATACAAAACATAGGTTTTAATCTAAGAGTAAATGCCCCTACAATTAATCAATCTCTGGAAAAGTTTTAAATATAGAAGTTTTTCATATTCATATCCATGGTCTCAAACAATGAGAGAAAAAACCTTTTACATTCAATGTATGTAAAACACAAATTAGCCACATCTGGAATAGTTTTAAATATAGAAGTTTTTCATTTTCATATCCATGGTCTCAAACAATGAGAGAAAAAACATTTTATATTCAATGTATGTAAAACACAAATTAGCCACATCTCTAGAATAGATCTAAATAGAAGTTTTTCATTTTCATATCCATGGTCTCTAACACTGAGAGAGAAAAAAAAACCTTTTATATTCAACATGTAAAACACAAATTAGCCATAAAAGTTTTCCATTGAAACCATAAGTGATTTGATAAAAAACATAGGTTTTAACCTAAGAGTAAATGCCCCTACATATAGAAGTTTTTCATTTTCATATCCATGGTCTCAAACAATGAGAGAAAAGGCATTTTATATTGAATGTGTGTAAAACAAAAGTTATCCATATCTCTAGAATAGATCTAAATAGAATATTTTCATTTTCATATCCATGGTCTCAAACAATGAGAGAGAAAACAACCTTTTATATTCAACATGTAAAACACAAATTAGCCCTAGAAGTTTCCCATTGAAACCAAAAGTGATTTGATACAAAACATAGGTTTTAAACTAAGAGTAAATGCCCCTACCATCAATCTCTGGAATAGTTTTAAATAGATTTTTTTCATTTTCATGTAAAACACAAATTAGCCATAGAAGTTTCCCATTGAAACCATAAGTGATTTGATACAAAACATAGGTTTTAACATAGTTTTTAACCTAAGAGCCAATGTATGTAAAACAAAAATTAGCCATAGCTCTAGAGAATATAGATCTAAATAGAAGTTTTTCATTTTCATATCCATGGTCTCAAACAATGAGAGAGAAAAAACCTTTTATATTCAACATGTAAAACACAAATTAGCCATAAAAGTTTCCCATTGAAACCAAAAGTGATTTGATACAAAACATATAGGTTTTAAAACCTAATCTAGTAAATACCCCTACATTTAATCTTTAGAATAGATCTAATTAGAAGTTTTTCATTTTCATATCCATGGTAGTTCTATAGGCAGAGTCTGTAAAGGGCTAGGTAGCCTCTGGATCTCATCTTTTATGAAATGTGACATATCTAATAAATTCCCCTACAGTCAATCTCTGGAATAGATCTAAATGCCCCTACAGTCAACATGTATATAGTATTTAGAAACATAAATTAATTTGATACAAATCATAGTTTTTAACCAAGTATATAGTTTTTCATTTTCATATCCATGTTCTCAAACAATGAGAGAGAAAAAACTTTTTATATTCAACATGTAAAACACAAATTAGCCATAAAAGTTTCCCATTGAAACCAAAAGTGATTTGATACAAAACATATAGGTTTTAAAACCTAATCTAGTAAATGCCCCTACATTCAATCTTTAGAATATATCTAATTAGAAGTTTTTCATTTTCATATCCATGGTAGTTCTATAGGTAGAGTCTGTAAAGGGCCAGGTAGCCTCTGGATCTCATCTTTTATGAAAGGTGACATATCTAGTTTTTAACCAAGTATATAGTTTTTCATTTTCATATCCATGGTCTCAAACAATGAGAGAGAAAAAACATTTTATATTCAACATGTAAAACACAAATTAGCCATAAAAGTTTCCCATTGAAACCAAAAGTGATTTGATACAAAACATATATAGGTTTGAAAACCTAATCTAGTAAATGCCCCTACATTCAATCTTTAGAATAGATCTAATTAGAAGTTTTTCATTTTCATATCCATGGTAGTTCTATAGGCAGAGTCTGTAAAGGTCCAGGTAGCCTCTGGATCTCATCTTTCATGAAAGGTGACATATCTAGTAAATGCCCCTACAGTCAATCTCTGGAATAGATCTAAATGCTCCTACAGTCAACATGTATATAGTATTTGGAAACAAAAAGTAATTTGATACAAAACATAGTTTTTAACCAAGTATATATTTTTTCATTTTCATATCCATGTTCTCAAACAATGAGAGAGAGAAAAAAATATATATTCAACATGTAAAACACAAATTAGCCATAAAATTTTCCCATTGAAACTAAAAGTGATCTGATACAAAACATATATAGGTTTTAAAACCTAATCTAGTAAATGCCCCTACATTCAATCTTTAGAATAGATCTAATTAGAAGTTTTTCATTTTCATATCTATGGTAGTTCTATAGGCAGAGTCTGTAAAGGTTCAGGTAGCCTTTAGATCTCATCTTTTATGAAAGGTGACATATCTAGTAAATGCCCCTACATTCAATCTCTGGAATAGATCTAAATGCCCCTACAATTGTGCTTTACATAATTTGTTTACACTAAATGAAACAAATTAATTTTTTGAACTTTATCTTGAATTTAATTTAAATTAGTTATTTAAAAAATTAATTGTAAATGTCCACCGTAGATATATATATCATGGAGGATTAACGACGAAGATCAACAGAATCCCATATCTCTACGAGAGGGGAGGATCAGGGATCAGGATTGAGAGCTGTTCATGGTAAATTTAAATATAATCTTAAATCACCATACATGTGTGTACATATGGAATTGATTTTTTATCAACTTTGTGAGTTAAATTAGTTGTTATTAAGTTTCATTTTTTATTTTTTAGGAGCTAATAAGAAGAGAAGGGTCTCTACTCCAGCCATGGATGCCCATGTTTTACCCAGTTGTGGTATGGTTTTAACACAATTTAATCAATTAATATGTACACGTGTATTTATATGTATGCATGTATTTTTCAATTGATTATAAATTCATATTTGTTTACGAAGCTTCTCCCTCCTCTCGAGAGGTTGGTGGTGGTTCAAATCCCCTTAGAGGGCCATCAATAAGTGGTAGTAGGTTGTGTGAATGGGGTGATATTTATTCTCCCGGAGGCCAATCAATGGCTGATGGTGCTGGTTCGGCTGGTGGTGCTAGTTTTCAGCAGGGTCATTCTAGGTCTGGTTCTCAGTAGGGTCATTCTGGGTCTCAACAATTTCATGGTGGAGAAGATGCTAACCAACCACGTCGAGGTTGCCATCAATTTCAATATTTTTTTCATTGAATTTGTACAATTTGTTTTACATGTTTTTTTCATAATATACAAAATTTTATAGATATTGATGCAGAGGCTAAAAATGTTCCAAATATTGGTCAAAATAGACGTAGGGCAAAATGCTACATTCAAGGAGAAGGTTTTCTACCCACCACAACTTATCTGGCCGACATTTCTGATATACCATGGGAAAGAAAAATGGCACAATAAACCTTACAAAGGTGTAACCAACTTCATGCAAAACTGTGAAGAGATATCGTGGCTTTGACTCTAGCTGCTGAGAGTCGACAAAGCCTCGAAATAGTGACACATTCATTGGGAAAAATATTAAATGTGTACAAAAATCTTAGGCCAACGACTGATACATTTGTAGAAGTGATTGAAATAGAAAAGAAACAGTAATGGGTCCCAATAAATGGGAGGATGTAAAGCAAAGAGTTACAAAATCTATGGCGAAGTCAATGTTTAATTTCAAGGAAGGGCCAAAAATAAAAATGTTGAAGGTGCAATATTTCAAGCACCCAGATATAGCTCACTATTTGTATGATAGGCACCTTGTAGCCTATGGAAGGCTCCCATGGAATGACGAGGTTCCTGTTTATTTTTCACAATTCTTTTACGCAGAATTCTTTTTGAAAATGAAACCCAACTACAATGACCTTCCGTCAGAATTTTTTGGTCTGGGGAAAGGTCGATTGTATGACCATAAGGGTGCTAAGCGAGATGTGGAGTTGCCTTGCCCTGAGCCGCCATTGGTGAGTCGACCTTTTTGGGTTGAAAATCTGCGGTTAGAGAGGGATGCAACTTCTCAAATAATTCGAGAAGCAAGGGATGTCATGATCGACATTGTTTACATCGGATTGGGTGGAGTCAATGTTTGTCTAAATCGACAAAGAGCACGTGAAAATGCACGTGCCAATTTTGTGTATTGTACAGATGAAGAGATTGACAACATTAATGTTGAATATCTTCGAATATATGCAAGGAATTGTCGCAATGGTTTTCAAGACCTAATTCTTCATGAGGAAGAGGGCACGGGAACGGTATGCGTTAATGACCTTAGGGTTCAATTATTTTAACACATACATGTGTACAATTTGTAATAAATACATGTGCATGTACATGTATACATTTATTTGTATGTAAATTAATCTAAAAAAAAAGTATCATTATATGTTAAAACACCATTTGCAATTGTGACGCATGATGAATGACGAAAATGTTAATATCACGTTCAGGACCTCTAGTTCAAACAATGTAGGTGGGTCTCACCAGCATGATATGTTGGAAAATGTTAGTGTTTTTTAAGTGATATTTTTAAAATAAATAATTGTGCACACATGTACATGTATGTATATATAATGATAAAATGTTTTAACAGATACCGATTCCGTCCGATGTTTTTGGGATGGCGGTACCTTCTTCTTCCTTGGGAGATGTACCTTCTACTTCCTTAGGAGATGTGCCATATCCACAACAAGTATGGACAATTTTTCACTTTTAAAATTTATGTTTAAGTTATCTATATATATATATATTCCACCTCAAAAAGTTCCATTAAAAATTGAGATATATATATATATATGTATATATATCTTGAGTTATTTTAAATTTTTTGAATTTTAGGTTCTTGGATATTTTCATTTGGAGCCTCTCTTAGGAGATGTCCCGAATTCACCTGCAAAAGTATTCAATTTTTCACTTTTAAATATATGTGTGTGTGTGTGTGTGTGTTTAATTTAGTTATAATTTTTAAATTGTTGTTTATTTAAGTTTTATTATAAATTGAGATCTTGATCTTGAGTTATTTTATACTTTTAAAATTTTGAATTTTAGGTTCCTATAGAATATTTCTTTAATCCATGGACTCTAGCAATGGAGATAGGAACATCCACACCATTTCAACCATTTGAACAAGTTGTATAACTTTTTTTTTAATATTATTGAAAATAAGTTTACATATGTACACATGCATTTTCATCTGAAATTTTTTAATATATATATATATATATATATATATATATATATATATATAGTTAACTATACATGTATATTGTACAGTTTACCATTGCAGATGTTCCCATGGGGGGGGAACTTGTAGTAGGTGAACAAATGGAGAGGGAACCTCATGAGGTATTGCATGATTTTTTTTTATTTTTTTTTTACATGAAGTTCTACATATATTCTCACTCATTTTTAAAACATCAAATTTTAATGTTTCTACAAGTGCATTGTGTACAGGTTTCCCATGCTTCACATGATAGTGCGTGGATTGAGACCCTTATAGGAAAGACGGTACATCCATCTCTATTTGATGGACATGATTTGTAGATTTGATTTCAAGATTTAGATAGTCTTAAATTTACTTTTTTATATATTATCTAGATGCATTGTCATATATATATATATATATATATATATATATATATATATATAACTTGATACAGTTTGATAATTGTGAGATCTACAATTTTTGGAAATATTTTATTACAGTGTTAATATAATTTGTTTTGTTCCAAAAAGTTAAGTTTTGGATGGTTTTAGTACTTTTGGCATGTGAATGTGAAGTAATGTTGTTATATAATTTGTTTGGTTTTTAAAACTTTTAAGTTTTGGAAAATTGAACTACTAGTAATGTTGTCATCTATAAATTAATGTTTTGCTTCTAAACTACATTTGGCATGTTATGTAATGATGTGTTATAATTTGTTTTATTTTTAAAATTTAAGTTTTGTTTTGCTTCTGAACTACATTTTTCATGTTATGTAATGATGTGTTATAATTTTTTTTGTTTTTAAAATCTAAGTTTTGGATGCTTGAAGCACATTTGGCATGTGAAGTAATGTTGTGATCTATAATTTTTTGTTAAATTAAAAGTTCAGTTTTGGATGGTTTCAATCTACATTTGGCATGTGATATAATGTTAAATGTTTTTATTGGATAGTTGAACTATAATTGGCATGGCATGTGAAGTAATGTTACATGATATAATCAAAAAGTATTTAAAACTCAAGTTTTGAATGGTTTCAATCTACATTTGGCATGTGATATTTAATGTTAAATGTTTAATGTTTTTATTGGATATTTGAATTATAATTGGCATGGCATGTGAAGTAATGTTACATGATATATATCAAAAAGTTTTTAAAACTCAAGTTTTGGATGGTTTCAATCTACATTTGGCATGTGATATTTAATGTTAAATGTTTAATGTTTTTATTGGATAGTCAAGAACTACAATTGGCATGGCATGTGAAGTAATACATGCATGTGAAGTAATGTTGTGATCTATAATTTTGGATGGTTTCAATCTAGATTTGGCATGTGATATAATGTTAAATATTTTTATTGGATAGTTGAACTATAATTGCCATGGCATGTGAAGTAATGTTGCACGATATATAATCAAAAAGTTTTTAAAACTTAAGTTTTGGATGGTTTCAATCTACATTTGACACATGTGATATAATGCTAAATGTTTTTATTGGATAGTTGAACTATAATTGGAATGGCATGTGAAGTAATGTTGCACGATATATAATCAAAAAGTTTTTAAAACTTAAGTTTTGGATGGTTTCAATCTACATTTTGCACATGTGATATAATGTTAAATGTTTTTATTGGATAGTTGAACTAAAATTGGATGACATGTCAAGTAATGTTGTGATATAATCAAAAAGTTCTTAAAACCCAAGTTTTGGATGGTTGAAGTACATTAATCATTTGAAGTAATGTTGTGATATAATCAAAAAAAAATTAAAACTAAGTTTTGGATACCATTTTAATCTACATTTGGCATGTGATATAATGTTAAATGGTTAATGTTTTTATTGGATAGTTGAACTACAATTGGCATGACATGTGAAGTAATTTGTTTTGATATAATCAAAAAGTTTTTAAAATTCAAGTTTTAGACATGGTTGAAGTACATTTGGTAAGTTTAAAAAAAAAAATTCACTCAAACAATAGTATGTAGTATGTAAATTTTTCATTAATGCACATAGAAAATATTCGACCATTGGACAGAAAAATTTTGTACTAGATTTTCTATCAGGAATGGATATGTGGGTCAAATCCCACCAAAAGTCAGAGAAGTGCTCCGAGTCTCTTGTATGAAAGGAATCTTCGTACAAAATTATACTGTGGATGATTTATTTACATTGTGGATACTTTTTACCAAAAAAGCCCACAAGAAAAACTGTGTGCATTGAGTTCGTGTATATATCTAGTACATGCAACATTTTTCATCAATGCACATAGAAAAACTACTTTCAATTAATTTAATTCTAGAACATATATATTGAGTACGTGAAACATTTTTCATCAATGCACATAGTAAAACTACTTGAACAGTTAATTGCATTCTAGAACATATACATATATATCCAATATGTATGCAACATTTTTCATCAATGCATGTATAAAAAAGCTACTTTCAGTTGATACTAGAGTGTGCATGTACCAAAACAATTTGTACATGTGCAAACACTTGCACAGATAACATAACAAGGCAACTCAATTTTTAATTGAGTATTGGAAGTTCTAGAACATATAATCCAAAGAGAATAAATTGTTGGGCAGTTCAATCAAAAAAATTCCAATGGAATGCCATCTTCAATAATCCGTTCATGATCGGATTTTGACATTTTCCATTTCTTAATATTTTTTTTTTCTTTGATTGAACCTCGATCAAATTTATGTGTGCTACACACACCAAGTGACTATATTGACAACTTATGAAATCAGGTTCATAGTCTTCAAAGTAAACAAAATTCCCACTTTGATTAGTTTGTCTGAAAAAATAACCTTTCAGTATAATAGATCCTCTTTCATATGGAAATCCATGATCATTATAGTCTTCTAATAATTTCATTTTTCGTTCAGTGCAACGCATCAAATAATACTTCACATTTTCATCGTTGTCAGTAGGTGCAATTACAACAAAAACATCTCCTGTACAATAAAACAAACTTGACAAAATTATACATATTCAAATTTATTTCTAGATCTTTATCATTAGAAAGCAATTCAAATGTTACCTTCTCTAACAAGATCAGAAACTCGATCACCATCGGATGATATTGTAGTCTCCTCTGATTTCATTTCTTCAAACATTGCAACGAACATTTTTCCCTTTGTATTTAGCTCTGTATGTTTCCAATATTTTACATACATTTTGTTTTCACAAACATCATTGGATTTTGTGTTGTCTATGAAAACATGAAAAAAACAAGAATATTTTCTTTTATCCAATGCAAACACATTTTTGGATGACTTTGTTTTAATTGAATGAAATTTTCGAGTCCCTTTTATTGTTTCAACGTCATTTCCAATTGATCTATCTACGTCTTCGATCCCAATATGCCAAAAAAACCTTTATATGGAAAATTTAAAGAAGAATGTAAATATGATATCAAAATACAATCAAAGATAATCATTGTGATAAATGTACATTGTTTATTTAATTAGATATCCAATAAAAATTAAATTGAATGTACCTTCGCACTTCCCTTGATTGGTTAGTCTCATGGCTTAGAGCAGCGATGCACCATTGAACAACTTCTTTCGCGTCCACAAGTCGGCTTGCAGAGGGGTTCATTTGATATCTTCGAAGTGCTCGTTTTATGCATGCCCCTGCACCGTCATGTTCTCCTTTTCCATGGCCAGTCTCAAAGAAATTCCAACAATGTTTAATGCAGGTTTTCTTATGAAGAAAACACAACCAAAAGAATGATCGTGCAGATTTGAATTGACCTGCGCATCTGTCTGACCATATCCAATGTTCATTGAATGTTATTCCATGATTTTTCAAGGAATCATAAATTTTTCCAAAACAATGTTGTACAAAATATGTATCATGTGTATGATCGTCACTGATATAAAAGTGATATTCTTTAATAATATGTTGATTTTCACTGGTGCTTTCTATATGATCGATGTTTTGTTCAGCATGTCTATATAGAATATGGACGAGCATGGAGACTTGGTCAGAATGATAGTATTCACTCTGAATTTCTTTTTGTGGAACAAATGTGTAGTTTTATGCAAAATCAATCACTGACAAAATGGTCCCTGGTGGAAAAACTTCACGAGATTTTTTGAATTGCAAGTCTTGCCATCGAGCTCTATGGGAATGCTTGGTGTATCTGTAAATTTCTGCCTCAAACTTTCTCAAAAAGTCTATCACAAAAATTTCTTCTTCTCGTAATTCAATTCTTTTAACACTATTTTCACCTTGAATCGATGTATGGATATATTCATATCTCTTCCATTTCACTTTCATGTTGGAAAATGATTGATCATTTATATCAATACGATATTTATTTTGAAATTTACTCAAATTTCCACAATCATCGCATTTTTTACCACCACCAACACATTTCTTTTTCGTAAAATAGTTCATCGCTTTGTCTTTCACATAGAATTTGAGCTATGAAATCACGGATAGTGGAAGGAGGAGGTGAATCTTTCCAAAATGTTCTACCAAAATCAAGGAATGTGTCATAATATAACTCAAATTCCACATGATAACGACAACAACAAGTGTCGCGTATGGTGATAGGTTTTACATACCATGGTTTTTGTTGAACAAAAGCACTGATTGAAACATGAATTTCATGATTCTCTTCTTTGAAATTGTTGAACAACTCTATCTTAGTGGTTTTCAAGAAATGTTTTTCATGTTCTTCGTACTGATTTCGTGCTATTCTTCTTCGCATCACATGCCTTGTAGTTGGCGAGACACGTGAATTGTTCTTCCAATATTCATATATTATTTTTTTAACATTTTATCCAAGTCTATATTTATATGGTTGCCTACAAATAGCTCTCCAACAAGCAAGTTCATCATTTACATCTATTTGCAATCGAAATTTCCGATGTTTGTGCAAAGTTTTTCGCGAGGTTCCTAATGCTCGTGCCATAGATTTTACCAAGTGATACTCTTTAGTACTTGATGAAACTACTGCCATATGTATTTCTCTACGTACAACTGAAACATTTTTATGTCTAGATCTTTTCATTGAATTTATAACACTATTTATATTTTGTATGACATTTTCCTTCATTTTTTTTATCTTTGGTTGATTTTCGAATACCCAATAAAGTCGTAGCTTCTTTTAATTTCCTTAATGATAGGAGACCTTTCAACATTTGGGCTTGAACTGTCACATTTTCCTTTATGAAATACTTCTCAAAAATGTGGTTAACACGATATCGTATATAATGGTCAGCTTTTTTATCTCTATATTTGTGAGTTTCAACATTTTCTACAATCTCATCATCGACATTGATTTCAACTATACATATTCGAATGAATAGTACATAATAAGTTTACATATTCAATAAATAACTAAATTAATAAATATATGTATAATTTCAATAATACATGCATGTGTTCAACATATATATATATATATACACACACACATACCTTCTGATTCAATTTCTTCACTTGAATTTCTTTCATCATTTTCACCATCTTCAATCATTGGTTCAATATCTCTTTCACTTTCTCTTTAAAAATTTTGTATCTCATCATCAATGTTTTGAGGAATATCTCTCTCTGTTTACATTGCAAAATATTTTTCAAATTAGTTCATCAAATAAAAATTAAGCTTCACATTTGGAAAATTTTAAATATATCAAAATCATAATATTTACATTTACATACCTATTTCAACTTCTAGTTGAGGTTGATTTTCCCCTTCAATATTTGAGAGTGCTTCTATCTTTCTTTTGCGAGATTGTCTCGTCTCTTCTCTACGTTCCTCAGGGTCTCTTTTTCGATCATATTTTCTCGTACAATTTCTTCGATTTCCCATGATAATAGAGTATGAATTTCAAAAAATTTCCTTCAAAAATTTAGACAAAAACTCAATTAAAAAAAACATCACAAAAGATTTAATTTAAAAAAAAAAAAACTCATTTTAAATTTTTTGCAAAAAATACATACTCCAATCCAAAACACTTACCTTAAAAATTTCAAGAAAAAAATGTCTTATAAAAATGAAACGAAGTTCAAAATATTTCCTTCCAAGTCCTACAAAAAAATTTCATTTAAAAAGTTACACAAATACTCATTTTAAAAAATCATTATAAAAGATCTACTTCAACCCAAAACCAAAAAATGTCCTTTCGAAATTAATCTCAAATCCATACTTAAAAAAAAAAAAAAAAACCAAAAAAACTGTATCACATACCTCCAAGAAATGTCTTTTGAATGTACCTCCAAGAAATTCTTTAAACCCAAAAAAATTCCTTGCAAAATCAGATCAAGTGTACAAAAATAATGTGTCTCAAAGAAAAGTCCTTTGAAGTCCTTTGAATGTACTTCCAAGAAAATTCCTTAAACCCAAAACAATTCTTTGCAAAATCAGATCAAGACTTTTGTAAAATCAGACCAACAGTGCGAAAATATGCGAAAATAATTAATGGTTTCGCGGCAATTTATATTGCCGCGAAACGTTTTTTTGGAGGGGCTCGGCAGTACTTTCAGGCCGATGGAAAGTTAAGTAAAAGTTCGGCCGAACTACTTTGTTGTTTGATTTAATGTGCCGTCGGTGCAAAAAACAGTTCGGCCGAACTTTGTTTAAGAGTTCGGCCGAACTAACGTGTCACCAGTTACGCAAAGCCAGGCCCTGAATATGTTTATGCAACTTTGGACTGACTAAACTCCATGAAACATTCTAAATTAAGTGTCGGAACCAAGACAAGCATTCTTCAGAATTGAATCTACTTTTAGGAAATATAACTTTCATGGAATTTCATAAATATTTACTAATTTTAATTAATTTTGTAATAAAACGGATGCAAACAATTTCTGAAGGTCATTGTGATTCAATGAAATCAAAATTCTATATCTTCCAAAATACATTGTAAAAAAATTGAAAAAAATATCGTACATTACATTGGTCTGTTGTCTCTAATGGGTAGCTTTTATATGTTTAGTTTATAACTTCTATGTTAAGAAATTTCTTGCATCACGAAACATATTCAAAATATGCAGTTTTTCATATTGGACCAGTTCAAAAAATTATAGTAATTATGATATGCATCCATTGGCTTTGTAAATATGATGAAACCAAAGTAGATTCTGTCTAGATTGTTGTAACACATTTTTTTTCTCAAAAACACAAATTTTCAAAGAATAAAACATTGTGTATTAACATGACTTCTTATGAATCCATTGATTGTTAAAAAACACACACTCAAAGAAACGCTAATTTGACATAACAAATGTGTATAAAAAATTCCAAAAAATAAGTAATATAAAGCTAACAAAATTTCTGACAACTTTTATTTTTATCGCAAAATGAAATTCTATACAGAAAAATTGTTTTAGCTTGCAGAAAGTTGAAGAACTGAAAGAAAATGAAAGTTTTTTCTCAAAAAAGGGCAAAAAGTGTAACCCAAATTCACATTTTCACCCTGAAGCAATCACAAGGGATACAATGCATAATCCTCTTAGGTAAGGCTAGAAAGTGATGGAAGAAGAGGAAATGAGGCTCAAATTCTAATTCATGTTGGGTCAAAAGGAGGAATTATGAAGAGAGAATAAATTAGATATTGCATGGACACCAACGCGGAACAACGGTTCTAATCTAGGGTATCCATGATTAGGTAGGCTCTACCACCAAATTAAGACATGCATAAAAGGGAGAGACTAGTGTCATAACTTGACATGGTTGGACCTAAGGAAACACGATGGCACTGACAGTAAAAAAAGCAATGGATATGGCGATATATGACCTACCCTTACATACTAGTTACGAAAGACACAAACCCATTGTAATAATGGGAACACCAAAATAATGCCTTGAGAAGAAGATTAATAAAAACCTCGAACACTCCTGCAATAATATTCATTAGTAAAATAATAACATTAAAACACCCCCAAAACCTAAAAATAATAAAAAAGCGAATATTCTCATTCAATGCCCAAAATTGATATAAAATAAATCCCATACCTACTCATTTGTCATTGTGATAGGTTGGAAGTGGAGAAAAAAAGAGGAGGGGAGAGTGATCCCAAATTCATTTGTAAGGAAGGAAAGGAGTTTGCAAGATATCGAAAGAGAGAACAACAAAAGATCTAGCCATGTAATTTATAGTCAAAAACCTTAAACCTCGAATTTTGTTTTGATATTCCTTTGGTCACATGTTTTGGGAGTTTGAATGCTTGAAAATTTCCAAATGAACATCATCGCAAGGACGCCATTGGTAGACAATGAATATCTTCCCTTTTTCACACAGTTTTGGCCTAACCACTAGCGAATATCTTCACCTTGTTCCCTTGGTATCCTAGCAAAGTTTCATATGGTTCCAAAATTTTAAGTTTTTTTTTCAAAATTTCTCTCTATAGTCTAGGGTTTGTGAATGTTGTATTGACTAAATATTTTATGGGCGGCCCTATTAATGAAAAAAATTCTTGTGGATGCAAGGAACACCATGATTGAGTGGAAGGAAAGGGAGCACTTTGAGAAATATATCCAAGAAACGTCCCATGCTCCAACTATGTGAGATCTGAGAGACTATGCCTTATTGAATTTTTTCAAGGTTCCTAGCATGACTAGCCAAGCTCAATTACTCCAACGATTGATTAACTAGTGGGACCCAGTCAACTAGTATTTTTTGGTTGGTCCAGAGATCCTTAGGTTGGAGATAAAGGATATTTATTTTCTGACAAGGCTATCAAGATGTGGAGCCCTGACAATCCTTAGTGGGGTTAGGAGTTGTAGAAATTTAATACAAATTATGTATTGCCTAGATTCTCCTAATCGAACAATTATATGCCACTGTTAAATATAGAATCTCTTCTACAAAAATCTTTGCAGAATTTAAAACAAAATCACCAATTGCAATATCATGAAGAAAGATCAATCACACATAACACAGATTATTTTACTTGGAAAGCATAAAGCTAAAAACCCCAATATCATATATTATGTATATATCATGGATCATGAAACAATCTCGTACAAAAATCTAATCCAAGAGCTCTCAGTATAATGTACAATCGTCTCACACCGTCATACGAAAATTGGCAAATTCATGTGCCAATTTACTGCCTCCAGATAGCCTGCCTCCACTGCGCAATCCCAGATGATAGAAATCCCTGAATTAATGGAATCTTGCTTGCCTCTACTGCGCAATCCTCATGGGCACATCCAATATCTGTGTGGTTTCATATGTGCACCCACTAATTTCACAACTGATAGTCAAGCTGTCCCTTTCACCTACATATCAACTGGGTCTTCACTAAATCTAACATGCATGTAGTTAACAGTAGTAAATATCCAGTTGCATGTGAGAACACTGATTTTGAATTAATTAATAATTAGTTCACTGATCTCTCACTAATGTATCTTTAGTTACAACTAGCACAACAGATTTTAACTCACTTAACCGAGTTAAACTACTTTACAACTCACATAACTACACTTCCAACTCTGTTACAACTCTGAATCACTCAATCACAACTAAGTCGACTTGCATGTCCCACCAACCAACCTTTGAACTCAAATTTCCTAAAGCTAACTTATTTTCCACTTTAATTAACTATTTCCAAGTGCTCATTGAGAATAGATTATTGTTTATTGTCCAACTAATATTAAGGAATAATAATACTCAACATGCATCTATAAATAGACATGCAATCTATATATAGAACTTGCATATACATCTATAAATAGACCTCATATATAAATAGAATTTTTTCATGCATCTATAAATAGAATTTTTTCATGCAACTATAAATATACATCCACCTAAAAATAGCCCAAGGCTCCATCCTAGTGTAGGTGCATAATTTTCACTAGGATCTTCTTGTTGAATCTCAAAAATCCCTCTCAACAAGAAAGGGATTATCCTTCACCCCAATCCTGTCTCTATGGTATTCAAATTTTCTCCTAGTGAGCCCCTTCGTCAGAATATCAACATCCTGATCTTTCGTAGGAATGTACTAAAGCAACATGATCTTTTATTGCACACAATCTCTGATATGATGATACTGACTATCTATATGCTTAGATCTATCATGAAACATAGGATTAATCGAGAGTTTAATGCAACTCTGATTATCAAAATGAATCACTGTCAGATCTAAATGAGAACCAAACAAACCAACCAGGATCTTTCTCATCTAGATAGCCTCACATGTAGCTTGACTTGTTGCCATGTATTTTTCTTCCGTTGAACTAAGTGAGATGGATCTCTACTTCCTACTGTAACAATAAACAGTTTTAGATCCAATGCTAAACATCCCCCCTGATGTGTTCTTTCTATCCGATGGGCTGCCTCCCCAATCTGCATCCATGAAGCCATGCAAATTCACCTCATCCGTCTATCTGTACCATAATCCATACTCAAATGTGCCCCTCAGGTATCTTAGGATATTTTTTTCCACCTTCCAAAAGAGCTTGGTATGCTTAACCATCATTTGACTTAACTGGTTAACCGCATAGAAAATGTTTGATCTCGTGTTCACTAGATACATTAGCGAACCCACTAACTCTCGATAGACAGTAGCATCCACTACCTCTCTAGATGTAGCATCTGCTTTCCTCCAGTTTCCTGGAAGAGGAGTATCCATGGGTTTGTAGCCATGCATGTGAAACTTACCCAATATCTCCCTTGCATTCTTGCCTTGAGACAGAAAATGTTCGACATCTCGCTGCCATATTTCCAATCTAAGGAAATAATGAAGGAGGCCCATATCCTTCATCTCGAACTCCTTTGCAAGGTCCTCCTTGCTTGAGTATATCGACTTCTCATCACCAGTCAATATTAAATCATCAACATAAAGAAAAATGATTAAAATATTACCCTCCACCACAATTTGGTATAGGTTTGCATCCAATTCACTTTTGGTGAAGCCTAGCCTAGTGAGATAGTTGTCTATCCGAGTGTACCAAGCACGGGGTTCTTGCTTCAGCCCATACAACGCTCTTTTGAGTCAGCACACATGTGACTCATTGTTGAAGATCTCAAATCTTTCATGTTGTTCTATGTACACCTCTTCCTCAATGATTCCATTGAGAAACACATTCTTCACATCCATCTGATGAATGTGTCAGCCCATCTGTGTTGAGAGAGAAAGGATGGTCCTTATGGAAGAATACCTTGCAACAGGTGCAAAGGTTTCTTCATAATCAATCCCCTCGATCTGTGAGAAGCCCCATGCCACAAATTTGGCCTTGTATTTCTCAACACTCCCATCAGCGGCTTGCTTTACCTTGTAGATCCATCTCGAACCTACCACTGATTTATCAACCGGCCTTGGAAAAATTTCCCAAGCAGTTTTTTTCACAATGGAGTCATACTCCTCCACCATTACATCTACCCATGTGGGCTCCTGCACTTCTTCTGAAAAGGAAGATGGCTCAGTCACAATACATTTTCTCATGCGAACCATGTATCCAGTCAATCGGTCAGGAGACTGTCTTTGTCTGTGCTGTGAAGTAGGGGCTCCTACATTCTGCGGAGCATCAAGTCTCAGCCTATCAGATTCTATGGTATGCCTTATGCCAGTTCTGATGGTTGGCTCTACATGAGTGGACTCCTCCACTCCATGAACCTCCTCCTGTGGTTGATCCACATATAGAGACTGATCTTTGGGAACCAACAGTTCCTCCTCCACATGCAATTCTAGCTCCCTTGTTAGAAAATTATATATTATGGAGCAATGAAACACATAAAATATGTGCGAAAAATACAAGCACACAAAACACATAAAACCAGAGAGACACAGATATACGTGGTTCACCCAGTTTGGGCTACGTCCACCCCGAACAGCCAGTCCTTCATTTCTATTATCCAACAAAAAATGAAGAGACAAAACCTACAGCATATCCGCTGTAATATCCTCTGTTCTCTCTCACAGTCTCCCTATATATTTCCTACTCATAGAATACACATGTAATTCACAGCCGCAATACAATACCCTCATACAAATAGAGGGGTTGCCTTCTAGGGAAAAAAGCCCTAAACTAAACATAACTTCTACCATCAGATCATCTGCCTATGAATGGCCCAGATTGACTAGAAATTAATATACTTTACAAGGAAATTTTACATTTGTTTTTAGCTTCGGGGGCAATGCCCCCGTAACCCCCCACCAGGGGGGGGCTCCGAAAAGCACTGTCACCCCCCTTGGACCCCCCACGGTAGCGATTAATTATGGGCGGCGTTGCTGCCCCTTTTAAGGTACAGGGGTCCAATGCTGTGATACAAAGTAAACAAGATAATCAGGCTCCACACCCAACAATCTCCCACTTGGAGACTGATTGTAGCAACTCCATCGCTGCTTCATTTGCTGGACAATGACTCCTCTTTGGACCTAGTTGTTTCTCATCTTCATCGTCATCCTTGAAGACCAATTGAAACTGAGCATGTTCTCAGTTTCTCCCTGGTTACAACTTTTGTTAGCATATCTGCAGGATTCTGGCTAGTGTGTATCTTTTCCAACTTCAACTCTCCATCTTCCAATACTGACCGTATGAAATGGTACTTGAGATGTATGTGTTTAGTCCTGGAATGAAATGTTGAGTTCTTTGCAATATGAATAGCACTTTGGCTATCACTGTATAGTGTGCCCATATCATGCTTCTTACCCAATTCATCCATAAACCTTTGTAACCAAATCATTTCTTTACTAGCCTCTGTAGCAGCAACATACTCGGCTTCTGTTGTTGAAAGTGCAACGACACTTTGGATTTTTGAAACCTAATTGACAGCTGTTCCACCTACAGTAAATACATATCCTGTAGTGCTCCTCCTGTTATCTCTGTCACCTGCCATATCTGCATCAACATATCCCTGTAGAGCAATGTTTGAACCACCAAAGCATAATGCTTGATTTTTGGTACCTCTCAAATATCTGAGAATCCATTTTACTGCCATCCAATGTTCTTTTCCTAGATTATTCATGTACCTGCTTACAACTCCCACTGCATGTGCAATATCAAGCCTTGTGCAGACCATTGCATACATTAAGCTTCCAACTGCTGATGCATATGGAACTTTAGACATATAATCCATGTCTTCTTGAGTCTTTGGGCACATCTCCTTACTAAGTTTGAAATGGCTAGCAAAAGGTGTACTAACTGGTTTTGCATTCTGCATATTAAATCTTTTCAACACCTTTTCTATGTACTCATTCTGAGACAGTGTTAATTTGCGATTTTTCCTGTCTCTAGTTAGCCTCATACCAAGGATTTGTTTTGCAGCTCCCAAATCCTTCATTACAAATGAATTTGCCAATTTTTGTTTGAGCACATTTATTTCCTGCATGTTAGACCCTACAACAAGCATGTCATCTACATAAAATAACACTATAATATAGCTGCCATCATTTTTCTTCTTTAGATAAACAGAATGATCAGAGTGACATCTAGTATAACCTTGTTCAGACATAAACTTGTCAAATTTCAGATACCACTGCCTTGGAGCCTGTTTTAAGCCATACAAGCTCTTCTTTAACCTACACACCAATTTTTCTTTCCCTTTGACCTCATATCCTTCTGGTTGCTGCATGTATATCTCTTCCTCAAAATCTCCATGGAGAAATGTTGTCTTTACATCTAACTGTTCAAGATGTAAATCTTCCGCTGCTACAAGACTTAAAATAGTTCTGATTGAATTCATTTTAACAACAGGAGAAAATATTTCATAAAAATCAATACCTTTCTTCTGTGCAAACCCCTTCACCACAAGTCTAGCTTTGTACCTCTGTTTTCCTCCATCTTCTTCCTTCAGCCTGTAAACCCATTCATTCTGCAATGTAGTTTTTCCTGCAGGCAACCTGACTAAGTCCCAAGTCTGGTTATGCATCAAGGAGTCCATCTCTTCTTCCATGGCTAGCTCCCACTTCTTCCTGCTTTCAACCTGCATTGCTTCTTCATAGCATTCAGGTTCACCAGAATCAGTCAACAATAAATAATATAATGAAGGAGAGTATCGTTCAGGGGGTCTACTTATCCTGGTAGATCTTCTAACACCACTTTCAGGTGTTTGAGGTGCTTGTTGTTGTTGTGGTGGTTGTTGTTGTTGTGGCTATTGATTATTATTATTTTTTAGGCACCTTTACTTTTTTCTGTGATCTCATCAAGAACTGTGTATTCTTTGTTTTCTTTTTCCTATTTCTTTTCCTGCAACTGATTCTTATACAAGACCTTTTCATTGAATATTACATCTCTTCTCCTAATGATTTTGTGATTTTCATAATCATATAAGAGATAACCAAAATCATTAGCACCATATCCAATAAAGGTACATTTCTTTGATTTTGCCTCAAGCTTTGTTCTATTTTCTTTATTAATATGGACAAAGGCCTCACAACCAAAAGGCTTTAAAAAAGAGTAGTTTAACTTTTTACCTATCCATGCTTCCTCTGGAATACCACCATCCAAGGAACTTGAAGGCCCTCTGTTTATTAGATAAACAACAGTATCTATAGCATCTGCCCAAAATTGTAAAGGCAATCCTGCATGCAATCTCATGCACCTTGCACGCTCCATGATTATTCTGTTCATCCTTTCTGACACACCATTTTCTTGTGGTGTTCTTGGAACTGTCTTCTCTCTACGAATTCCATGCTCTGAACAATACCTATCAAACTCTTTGCTGCAATATTCACCTCCATTGTCTGATATGAGACACTTCAACTTCTTTCCTGTCTCAATCTCAACCAAAGCTTTCAATTTCTTGAAAGTATCAAATACATCAGATTTATTTTGAATACAATAAATCCAAGTTTTTCTAGTTGCATCATCAATAAACGTAACATAATAGCGAGAGCCACCGAGAGATGATACTTGAGCAGGTCCCCATACATCTGTATGCACAAGCTCCAATTTTTCGCTCTTCTTTTCTTTTCCAACTCTGAGAAATTTGACTCTCTTTTGTTTTCCATAAATGCAATTTTCACATAAATCCAAATCAACATTCTTCAAACCTAGAAACAAATTTCTTGAGTGAAGAATCTTCATCCCCTTCTCACTCATGTGTCTGAGCCTATGATGCCATAATGCTGCATCTGCTCCTTTGGAAGTTAAAGCATTAACAGAGTTAGAAATACTATTGCATAAATACAATGTACCAACCTTTTCACCTTTTTCTATTACCAGCGCTCCTTTGGTGACCTTCCAAGTTTTATCTGTGAAAGTTGTCACACAACCTTCACTGCCTAACTGCCCTGTTGAAATCGGATTTTTCTTCAGATCTGGAACATGCCTTACCTCCTTTAGTAGCCATTGGTTTCCATTCTGTTGTTTTACAAGAACTTTACCCATTCCAACAATTTTACAGGGTTTATCATCACCCAAACGAACTTGTCCAAAATCTCCTTGAACATGGTCATGAAAATATTTCTTATCAGGTGTGGCATGGAATGAAGCCCCTGAATCTACAACCCAAGAATCAGTAACATTTTTGAAAGAAAGAATCAAAGCATATTGTAACACATCACCTGTCACATTTTCTTCATGATTGTTTTCTTGTTGTGCATCTCCTTCTTTTCCCTTCCGAGATCTACAGTCTTTCTTTAGGTGTCCTTTCTTTCCGCATTTCCAACACACTATCCCCGATCTGGACTTGGATCTGCCTTTTCTTGATTTACTGCGATATCCTGAGCTCTTTCCTCTTTCCATTCTCCTTCCCCTAGACTCTGCACTCAAAGCATTACTCGATGTCTCACCAGAGCTTTTCCATCACATTTCCTCGCTAAGGATAGCACCAACAACATCATCAAACTTTAAAGTACTAGATCCAGAGACAGAGTTACTAATGGCCATTACTAAACCATTCCAACTCTCTGGCAATGAGCACAAGAATAACAAAGCTCTAACTTCATCATCAAATTTTACCCCTACAGAACTTAACTGACTGGTAACTGTATTAAAATCATTTAAATGGTCTGCAACAGATCCACCTTCTGACATCTTCATATTAAATAGTCGTTTCATAAGAAATACCTTGTTTAAGGCCGAGGGTTTTTCATATAGTTTTGCCAACGTCTGCATCAAACCCTTTGTTGTTGTTTCCTTTGAAATATTGAAGGCGACTGATGCCGCAAGGCACAACCATACTATTCCGAGTGCCTTTCTATCGAGAATGTTCCATTCCGCGTCTGTCATGGCCATCGGATTCTTTGATTTTCCGCTCAATGGTAGGTACAGATATTTCTGATACAAATAATATTCCATCTGCATCTTCCACAGCGGGAAGTTTTTGCCGTTAAATTTCTCGACCCTAAACTTACCATCTTCCGCCATTGCTCCCACTTGAACCAGGAACCCTTCTTTCCTGCGAGTTTATCAGCCAAATATACCTTCGGCTCTGATACCAGTTGTTAGAAAATTATATATTACAGAGTAATGCAACACATAAAATAATAACAGAAGTACAAGCACAAAACACATAAAACAGAGAAACCCAACAGAGATATATGTGGTTCACCCGATTTGAGCTACATCACACGAACAACGATCCTTTACCTTTCTATTATCCAATGGCTAGAGAGACAAAACCTAAATATCTCTGTTATCTCTCACGGTCTCCGAATCTGTTTACAAACTCGGAAAAATACACATGTAATTCACGAGCGCAATACAATACCCTCATACGAAGAGGGGTTGCCTTAAGAGAAAAAAACCTAAACTAAACATAACCCATCGTCGGATCATCACCTAATGGATGGCCGAATTGACTGAAATTGTTATACTGTTACAAGGCAATTTTACATTTGTTTTAACCGAGGTGCGCTTGGAAACCCCCGCCCGGGGGGAGCTCGTAGAAGTGTTGCCACCTGGTTACGAGCGTCGGTAATTACGGGCGGTGTTTCCGCCCCATTTAAGGTACAGGGGTCCAATGCTGTGATACAAAGTAAACAATACAATCAGGCTCCACACCCAACATCCCTCTCAAGTGACAATTGCATGGTTTTCCCCTCATCTAATTTTATATCCCATCACATAATATTCATCTTACTGTTAGGAAAATACACATGATAATGATGGGGTGTTTCTTTGTACCCCACAAATATCCCAACTTCAGTAGTCGGCTCGAGCTTCTTCCTGGCATTCTTAGTCACATGCACATAAACAGATGAGCCAAAAATCTTAGTGTGAAACATACGGTTTCTTACCAGTGAAAGTTTCTTCAAGTGTACTCATGCCAAGTACTCTATGAGGACAAAGATTTTGCACATAAACCATAGTGTTGCATGCTTCTGCCCACAAATGCATTGGTATGCCTTGATCATGCAATATCGCTCATGCTGCACCCACGATCGTTCTGTTCTTCCTCTCTGTGGCCCCATTTTTTTGTGGGTTATGAGGCGCTATGAATTCTCTTAAATTTTCTTCTTTGCAGTAGAAGTCTTTGAATTCATTAGAGATGTATTCTCCACCATTATCTCTCCTCAGAGCCTTCACTTACTTCCCTGAATCTTTCTCCACCAATGCCTTAAACTCACAAAACTTTGAGAATGTTTGATCTTTCTTTTGCATGAAGAACATCCAAAATTTACAAGAAAATTCATCAACAAAAATAACATAATACTTATGTTTTGTTGTTGAAGCAATCGAGAATGGTACACACACGTATGTGTGAACTCTCTCTAGGATCACCGAAGCACGGTTCTCCTTTTCATGAAAACTGCACTTTACATACTTCCCCATGTTGCAACCCTTGCACTGATCTAACTGAGCAAGTGTTCCCATTGGAAGTCCAATATATATTTTCTGCATGACTTTCAAGGCTCCATGATGAAGATGGCCCAATCGCCTGTGCCATAATTCACCCTCATCCCAGCTCACCACTTTCTTCCGCCTTGCCCATAATGGCAGTTCAACCATCTACCTCCAGCTTGTAGAGATTCTTAACTCGAATCCCTATCATCTTGGCTTGACTCATTCTTTTATGTCGCACGAAATCTTTTCCATCGCTGAAAACAATGTCATAGCCTCTGTCTCCAACATCGCAACTGAGACCAAGTTTTTCTTCAGACCTGGAATGTGTATAACATATTTCAATTGAAATGGTTTACCTAAATCTCTCTAAAATGTAATGGTACCAATTCTAGTCACACGGTATCGTCCATCGTTTCCCATATCTATATGAATTTGGAGATATTTCTCCTCCAAGTCACTGAAAATCTTCTTATCTCTCATCATGTGGAAGGAAGCGCTACTATCCAAATACCACACTGATCCCAATGCACTTGACACCATGCATGTGATCAAGGAGAAGTCAAGTTAAAATTGCAAGGAAAGGGCCTCACCAGCTGCAACTCCTATGGCCTTATTATTCTTCTTCTTCTGCAGACAGTTAATGATGAGATGCCCATGTTCATGACAGTGAAAACACTTCACTTTGGACATATACAGCTTCTTGCCTTTAGACTTAGATTTAGAATGGAATTTATTCCCCTTCCCCTTCTTTTCCTTGGAAGCCAAAGCATAATCCTCTTCATCATCATGCTTTGATGAAGAGCCATCTCTTGTGTTCCACCTGAACTCCTCCTACACCATATTCGACCACAGTCGTTCCCAATCCGGAAATTTTTCCCGTTTGTTGACAGAGTCTTCATAATTGTGTCGACTCTTAGGAATTCCCAAGAGAGCCAAGCTCACCAAATCATCATCAACAAAAATTATTCCCACACTCCCCAGTTCATCCTGACATTGGATAAAATTTATGAGATACTTAGGAATGTTGTCACCCTTTTCCATCTTGATCTTCCTAAGTTTATATTTGAGCGCCAATTTCCTATGGTCGTTGCTGCTTTGGAAAATATCCATCAAAGCCTTCCATATAGCATATGGTGTAGCTTTCCCATGAATACTTGAGACAATGTGGTCTCATACACCTTCCAATAGAATCCTCCTCGCCTTTGCCACTTTCGTTTTCCATGCATCAAGTAATGCAACATCTATCAAAGTGGGCTAGGAACATCATTGTCAATGAATTCCTTCAAGCCATTATCTTCGAGCACCATCTCCATCTTGTCCTTCCAATAAATGTAGTTCGATTTTCCCTCGATTTCATACTCTAGCCGCAAGCCATTGAAATCCATTTCTATGTTAACTCAACTATAGCACCAAGAAATTCTTTCTGCAAATTCGAATTATTTCCACTAACAAACTCAACTCCTGCTTCAAAATTGCAATATCCTGTGCTCTGATACCATGAATAAATTTAATACAAATTATGTATTGCATGGATTCTCCTGATATAACAATTATATGCCACCGTGAAATACATAATCACTTCTACAAAAATCTTTGTGGAATTTAAAACACAATCGCCAATTGCAATATCATGAAGAAAGATCAATCACACATAACACATGTTTTTACCGGGAAATCATAAAGCTAAAAACCCCACTATCATATATTATGTATATATCATGGATCATGAAATAATCTCATACAAAACTCTAATCCAAGAGCTCTCAGTACAATATACAATCGTATCACACTGTCATATGAAAATTGGTAAATTCATGTGCCAATTTACTGCCTCCAGACAGCCTGCCTCCACTGCGCAATCCCAGCTGATATCAATCCCTGAATTAATGGAATCATGTTTGCCTTGACTATGCAATTCCCATGGGCACATCCAATGTGTGTGTGGTTTCATGTGTGCACCCACTAATGTCACAATTGATAGTCAAACTGTCCCTTTCACCTACATCTCAATTGGGTCTTCACTGGATCTGACATGCATGTAGATAACAGTAGTAAATATTCTATTGCATGTGAGACCACTGATTGTGAATTAATTAATAGTTAATTCGTTGATCTCTCACTAGTGTATCTTCAGTCACAACTATCACAACTGAGTTTAACTCACTTAACTCAGTTAAACTACTTTACAACTCACATAGCTACACTTTCAACTCTGTTACAACTTCGAATCACTCAGTCACAACTAATTCCACTTACATGTCCCACCAACCAACCTTTAAACTTGAATTTCCTATATCTAACTTATTTTCCACTTCAATTAACTATTTCCAAGTGCTCATTGAGAATATATTATTGTTTATTGTCCAAATAATATTAAGGGATAATAATAGTCGACATGCATCTATAAATAGACATGCAATCTATAAATAGAACTTTCATATACATCTATAAATAGACATCATCTATAAATAGAATTTTCTTATGCATCTATAAATAGACATCATCTATAAATAGAATTTTCTCATGCATCTATAAATAGACATCCACCAAAAAATAGCCTGAGGCTCCGTCCTAGTGTAGGTGCATAATTTTCACTAGGACCTTCTTGTTGAATCTCAACAGGAGTACGTTGGAGGAAAATGTGGATGCCTATGTCGCATGGTTCTGTAGGGTTGGCACATAGAAGACTAGTGGGAAAATACCTATTTCTACAATCATGGACCAGAAATTAAGAAATTTGGTTCTCACTGTTACTCGTGTATGTGGATCTTTTTCTCCTCATATGGAACAAAAGTGCAAATGGACCTAGTCGTTAGATGTTTGGAACCCACCCTATTTAACTGGTGTGATGGATTGTTGGTACACCTGAAAGAGAAAATTACACAGGAAAAAAGATAACGCAAACATATATTTGGATATGGGATTATATTGGTGTCATTATTTCTTGAGAATCTACCTACTGTGATTCCTATAGTGGATTATTATCTTGATCCTCCCCCTATGGAACCTCAGATGAGTAGATGGACCATGTTGATGGTGAGGTGGGGAGGAGTCCATGGTGGGAATTGGTTCACTTCCACACACTTTTTTTGGCTAAGGAATGTGTCATTAGATGTGTATGATTATGCCTATGATGGAGTGGATTTCCAAGGAGACCCTAACCTTATTCCTATCCCTAGGGCACAGTGGAGTGCCCTTAGTAAGAAACATTTTCAATTTTTTTAATTTTTTAATGTTTTTGGATTTTTGAGTATTATATTTTTTCTTTAATTGAATTTTTAAATATGGATATAGAGTCAATAAAATTTTGGTTTGTACCATATGTAGATGTGGAAAAATCACGCCCCTTGCCCATTCACCACTTCTTATAGGAGTACCACCTGCCCAAGAAATTCACAAACCATCCAGGTAGGAGGAGTGGGGAGAGGATTCCAATGAGTTGCAGGACTTCACCCATAATGTCAAGGGATTGAATTTGGGAATACCACTGATGTGTCTCGATGTTGTGCCTTGACACCTATAAAGGAACATCGTGGGGTTGCAGTCTCTCGACATCGTGGCTTCCTACGTCAGATTGTATCTGTTTTGTTGTGTTTCCATCAGCATGAGCATGATTTATTTGGGATACTAGTGCTCCTATAGTTTTTGTATGCCTACATATGTATGAGGCAGTATATCCTAGGCCTTAGATACCAAATTTTGAGCCATGTACCCAATTATGGATGTAAAACTCTATTTTGATATAATAAAAGATGACGTATTCTATGATTTTTGTTGCAAATGGTGTTTACTTTAAAACTTGTTATGCATGTTTATGGTTTAAAATATTAATGTGACAAATTCCAATCAAATAAATAATAGTTGAGTGAATCAGTAAGCACATTAAAGCCTCTAGGAAAATGGAAGTAGGAAATGTAATCAAACTACCATTCCAAGAGACATACCCTTAAATAGTATCGAAGTAACATAAGATTCCTCATAGAATAAACATTGTTGAGTTGAGACACTATGAGTTAGGAGTCAAGTTTGACAACCAATTGGCAGATGCCAAGGGAAATAGACTGAGTTAAGAGCTCAATGATAACACTATATTCTACCATGTTTTTAGTGACCGGGTGAAGACAAATTCCCGCTGAAATCACAACTAAAAGCCTATAAATAGTATCATTTAAGATAAAGCCTATTTTGTGGATCTAAGAGTGGATTATTGTCATAATAAACTAACCCATAGGCTCCTTTTTTAGAACACGTTTAACAAATTAGGGACCATGCCACATGGGTTCGAGTTTTCCTACTCCTAACTTGTCATGTTCTTGATCATAAACCAAAACCAAATCACCTTCTAAATACACACGAGGCCAAATTGACTTATAATATTGAGACTTACCACGTTTCTTATGAGTTTCATTAGTAATCACAATGTAAAGGAGTTGTTCATCAAGTTCAGCTAGGTGTAACGGACATTCTTCCTCGACAAAATTATTGGGGGGAAATTCAACAAATAGTTGCAAGAATGGAATGTTGCACTTGATAGGAAAAACATTCACTCCGTAAACCAGTTGGAAAGGAGTGAATCCTATATTATACTTCACTCGGGTTTGATTACCAAAGAATAGAAAATAGCATAAGGTGCCAATTTGACTTATGGTTCCCTACCATCCGACGTAACATGGTTTTTAAGACACGATTAATGACCTCTACTTGTCCATTAGCTTGGGGATAATAGGGAGTTGAGTGTTCATGAAGAAAACCCAACTTGGCAGTTAATTCCTACATCACATGGTTTTGATAATGTTCACTGTGATCAGTGACAATTCATTTAAGTACAACAAAGCTAGCGATGACATGGTTAAAAATAAATAAAGCAAGTCTGGCACATCATTGGAAAAAGTAGGCATAGCCTCAACCCACTCTTTGAATTAGTCGACAATGAAGATGATGTAGCGATGGCCATGAGCTAAGGGTGGGTTACACCACATAAAGTCAATATCACACTGAGAAAAAGTTCCATCAACTACCACGGGGTGTAAATGATTTGGGTGACAATGCATTTTCCTAGAGAAGATTTGACAAGGATGGAATTTTTGGAAAATGATGATACAACCTTTAAAGATCAAAGGAAAAAAATACCCAGTGCATAGGATTTTCTGAGTAGTGACAAGTCCAAATAAATGACCACCACATGCTTCGGCATTGTTATCACCTAGAAAATGATCACCTAGGCATTTATAACTAGGCGGATTGAAATACACCATGTAGGAAAAATTTTAACATAGAAAAATCACTTTCACCATAGGAAATAATTTAGTAAACTATTTTTATTAAATTATTTCTATCTAAAATTCAAAAACCCCATGAGAATAATTGAATAAACCATTATGTATTTAATTTTCTCTAGAAATAATTATTAAATCATTATTTGATAATTGTCTCTTAACATATTTGACTAAATCACATTGTAATAATTAAATAAGTCACTATTTATTTATTATTCCTTATTCTTATTTTTGGAATAATTGTTAAACCATTATTTAATAATTATTTCAAATTCATGCTCTCCTTAATTCTCACAAAGTAATTAATAAATCATTTTCTTTTTTAATTACTTCAATCATTTTATAAATAAATATATTTGACCGTTTTGAATATCTTTTCCCTGTCCAAAAAATATTAAAAAGTATTCCTACCGACTAGATTTTGATTTGATCGATAATATTTTATTATTTTCCAATTCCTAATTTAGCTCAATACTTTGTTATAAATAAGAGGATTTTCCATTCATTTTTCACCATGATCATTATCATTGTCACCATTATCATTTCATGCCATTTTAGCTCTCACTTGAGTTCTATCATTCTTTTTGGGTTTTTTGCATATTTGAGAGAGAAGAACAAGATCACTAAAGTACAAGGACATCAAAAGGACCCATCCCACGGAGGGGATTTACAGACCCATGTTGTAAATCTTCTTCATCTTGTTTTTCAATAAAATTATAATTCATTTAAAGTCTTCTATTGGGTTATTTCACTTTTCTTTACTGTTGTTATATGTTTTGGGCTTACTTCATAATATTTTCTTGCAGGGTTTTATCACTTTTCTTGTATATCTAAAGCATAAAAGCGACCACATTATGTTGTTAGGGTCACTTGTCACCAGTGACTTATGTGAAGCATTTTTTGCACACATACTAAAATTTTCACACTAATAAATGGCGACAATGCAGGTGTAATAATTCAGATCCTTGGTGTCTGTCATTTTAGTGCTATTCAGTGTTTTATCTAGCTATTTTTAGCCTCTCAATTTCTATTTTTAGATCTCCTTTGTTTTATGGAAAAATTTTGGCTTTTGTTAGTTTTCTACATCTTTCCACAAGTCACAGGTATAAGCCAAACAGGAGATGACAGAATCTTGGTGAGAACTACCGAGCGGGAGTTTTGGGAGAAAAATGAAAATTTCTGCCTCTTTTCTACATTCTATAACGCAATTTTCAGCATGTTTTTGCATTCCTTCGCACTTTTCAGGTGATTTTTCACATTCTATCATTTTTCATAATTGTCTATATTTTCTGACTGTGTTGATTGTGTACTAGGAAGGGTTTCTATTCTTTCCTAAGTCACCCCAGGCCTAGATTCTATTATTAATTTCTCATTGAGGAAGTAAAAATCCCCCTACGGTTTAGAGTACACCTCCATCATTTAGGAAGAGATTTGTTGAGTTGAGGAGTCTAGGGTACAACACTTTCATCCTCTGATTTCTAGGGTTTTTTCCATTGTTTTACATCCCTTTTGGATAGGTTTCTTCATCATTTTACTCCCTTTGGATTTTTGTGTTTTCTTCCCCCTTAGGATCCCCTTGTGTGTCCTAGGGTTTGGAGCTTCTTTCCTATCCTTTTTCAACATTTTCACCTCTATTTTTTGTTGATTATCTGCCCCATTTTCAGCACCCTTGTGCCTTTAGATCCCAGTCCCTTATACATTATATATTTTGGCCATAAGTTCCTTTAAGTAGCTTTTTCCCCACATATTTTTTTCCCTTATTGGGTGGGGGTTTGTGTGCTTTAATTTATTGTTCATTTTACTATCTGTTTTCAACATTATTTATAGTTTTTCAACACTTTATTTTCAGCAGAACATGGCATCATAAAACATGATCAATTAACTCATCCACTTGACACATCATTGTCACACACACACACCCTAATCGAGTGTGAGCTTCATTAACACAACCAAGAGAAGACCTGAGACACTAAACCTTAATAATCCAACACACATAGATTAATCCCACTGGGGCACCAGGGCCAAACAATTTGTGTAGTTAGGTGTAGGATCGGTGGGATAGGATTCCGGTAACACCCATCAATCACTTACATTGAGACATAGAAGTTGACATATGAGGGAGCTTAAAATCCTTCACCATACCACGGTCAAAAGTTGGAGTGCGTCAGAAACCTGATTTAGAGGGGGTTAGGTTAGGTCATCGTGCGAGTGGTTTTTGTCGTGGCTACCCAACCCATGGAAGGGAATCTTGTGCGTTGTTTGATAACCAATAATCTCAAGAGTTGACCACCCCCACGGGAAAAAGGTAACTGTAGTGGCCATTCATAGGAAAACACCCTATAGGACTAGATGTGGGCAGTAGTCAGGTCTCTACCCCACCTTTCTCTAGACAAATTTTCTTGTTGGGATCAATTTCTATCATGTAAGAAGTCTCTTGGAAGGCCATTTGAAATAGTAGATCGAGCACTTGTTTGAGGATTTATATCACCTATAGGCTAGAAGCCATTTTTCTTTGATAGGACGTGTTTTCTTGAATTAGAGTAACATATTAATATAGTTAGTTTAGACTTGGCACCATTGCACTAGGCATTTTCTTGATGTTTGCTAATATTTTTCTCCTATCATCACCATTTACTCTATTTTGTCATCATTGTCCTGATATCATTGTGCCCCTAGGTGTGTTTCACGGAGACTTCATGCCCTTCACCCCCAGTTTCCATTAGGACATCTTACTCCTCCCCGTCGAGTTAGGGTTCATCCTCCTATTCCTCCATTGAGTCCTCATTCTGAATCTGGTTATGCTATTTCTTCTATTTCTTCCTTTGATTATACATCTTCCCGACCCCATACCACCACCATGTCAAGCACCAACTTGGGTGTGGGAAACCAAATTTTTAACCAAGGTAACCCCATAGGTGGAACCTATATCGATATGGTTACTAACCTCCCATTGCTCCTTTATATGGTTGGTTTGAGCCTTCCTAATTTTAGCCAGCTCATCAACGATCCTCTTCTCCATGACCCCAATTATAATGTTATGCCTACCAAACTTCCTTCTTACTTCCCCAAGTTTTAAGGTAATCGTAGAGAAGACCTTAAAAATCATGTTTGCTCATTTCACATGTGGTTTTCATCAATTTCCATCACTGAAGACTGCATTTGTTTTCACCTCTTCCAATGCACCTTTATTGGAGTTGTTTCCAAGTGGTATGTGGACCAACCATATACCTCCCATTCAAGTTTCATGACTCTCGCAAAATATTTTTTATCCTAATTCTAGTTACCTCTCTGTTATTACATTGGTATTGAATTCTTGACTTCTTTCCGTCAGACTAATGCCACTCGCTAACCATGTACAAGAATTTCATAGAAGGAGGATCATGTGTAGAGCCCCTGAATTCAAAGACAGTGTCTATATGGATTGGTTCCTTAGATCAATTTTGGCCCCCATAGGTAAATATTTCACCTATCACTTCCATCAATCTAAGGAAGAAGTGCTCCAATTAGCTTTCAAATATGACCTGAACTATGCATAGTTAGGATATGTTTATACTATCCTTCTACCTCGACTTGGTGTTTCTAATGCGCAGGGGCATTATCATGCCAGTGAAGGTATCATTGGATCCATCTCACACCCTCAACCTCCACCATATCCTCAGCCTCTGGTGAGTTATTTTCTACCCCAGGGGGTAACAGTTCCATTACAAATATTTGCCTCCCAATAGTTCACATGATAACACTTATCCAGGTCCCATCACGTCATATGCATATTCCCATATACATCAACATATGCTAGGGCCAGTTTTTGCTTCACCCGTTTGTCCTAATGTTTCCCCACCTCCATAATATCCTTATGCACCACCTAGTGCCCCAACCTCCCTTGCCTCCCCCCACCTCTGCCACAACAACAACCAACTCCTCAAGGTCAATTGTATGCTCAATAGAGTGAAATAATACCCCTAATCCCAAGAGAGGAAACAAGGGTAAGGGTAAACGAAAAAAAACATCTCAAGGTAACCAAGGAAACCAAGGTCCACCACCTAATGCCCTTAAGGGAGACCAGCCTAATCCTGCAACCCAACAACAAGGAAGACAAAACAAGCAAGCCAATGCTCTTCGTAAGAATAAACCTTGTGCCTGTTGTAGATTATTTTTCCATTATTCTCACGATTTTCCCCCTTTACCTTAGATGCATCAAGCATGGGAACCTCAAGAAACTACTTTTATAGTACCTCCTCCCATTTCCCCACCTCCCCCCCAAACTTCATCAACCTCGGTTTTGCTTACAAATCCTTTTCCTCATCAAGGATATATAGCCTCCCAACCCACACAAGGTAATGCAACCCCTAAACCTTCACAATTTTTCCAGAACAATTATTATATCCTCATGATGAATTCCGATGAATTCAAAATTGAAAAAATTAACCTCTAGAATTGGTTGCGCCAATATGACAAGTCCTCTACAAAGTAAATAATTGATTCCCAACCTAAAGTTTCAACTAAGCCTCTGTCGTCACTAAACGATACCTTACAAATCCCTCTTCCTAATATAGAGATTCCATTAATATCCCCAAAGTTTCATTACATCAAAATGTTACTTCTTCTAAAGCCACCCATACCTATAACATAGTAGATGACTTAGCACAATATTTTTTTTCCATGTCAATGTTGGAAGTCCTCTAGACGTGCCCACCCCAATGGAAATATCTATTATCTGCTTTGGATATTGTAGATCCTTTTGACGATTGTTTTATTGTGCTTGATGTTGACAATGTGGAACATCCCAACCTTCCCTCATAATTTTCCTTCAAAATACCGGTCTCCATAAATAACGCCACGGTCCAACAATGTATTATAGATGATGACACCTCCACCTGTGTGATGGTCACCAGTGTTTGGAAGAAAATTGGTTCACCTAATTTTTCCCCATACACTATCACTCTTCACGCTTAGGATGGTCACCCCTCGTGACCCCTCAATTTTTATTGCAACTTTCCCATTAATGTTGCTAGCAAGACAATGTTGATTGATATGGAAGTCATTGATGCTCCTTTATATTATAACATCATCTTGGGTCGTAGTTACACCTATGCCATGTCTTTTGTTGCATGGACTATTTTTCACAAGATGTGCTTTCCTCACAATAAAAATATCATCACCATTGATTAGTTGACTTACTACGATCCTCATTCATATATCTCTCCTCATACCACCATCTCATCTATCACTGGAAATCATATTGTCCCTACCTTTACCGATGTGTTTCCTAGAGTATATAAATATTTGATATGTTAGGTCCCTATATTACTAGTGTAGTCCCTTATTTTTGTTAGTGTAACCCCCTTATTGTTATTTTTGTACCCCTGAAATTCCCATATTTTTATTATTGTGCCCCATAAAAGCCTAGTATTGTTATTGTGGTGCCCTTACATTATTATTGTTAGGTTAGCTAGCATTATATTTTGACCCCATGGACTCCTATATATAGAAAGGAGGTTTTTTCATTTCTATCATCCAAGAATTGTTCATTTATGTAATGTAAAGGAGGTTATCCCCTTGAATTGGTTGATTTATAAGGTGTTGATCTCTCTTTTCTTCTATTTTGGGAGTTGGTTTCATAACATTTGGTATCAAAGCTTTGGATTCTAGGGTTTCGCTGCTTCAAAAGGTCATCGTGGCATTTTCGCTATAACCTTTTCTATACGAAGGTTCAGAAGCTAAAAAAAAAAAAACCCATTTGCAAAGAAATCCTGCAGAACTTTGTGTAAAAATTTCAGATCTTTGTTCGTAATAATTTCAGAGATATGATCTGTGGAAGTTAGGGTTTTTGTATGCTCCCAAATTTCATCTCAAAGTGGAGACCTTGGGAAAATCATCATAACTCTCTCTATGAGCATTATATTGGAATTCTATAAATAGTTTCTAAAATTACATGAACTGTAGTTTCCTATGGATAAATTTTAGAGCCAAAGGAGGAAACAATGACATGTGGCACACTGTATAAGTTTTCTCTACTGAACCAAACCATAATTAGGTCATTGCGAGAGATTGGGCATAAATTTTCATTGAAGAATCCAAATCAGGTCAGACCTGTGGAATTGGAAAGAATATTCATAGGGCTACTAAAGGACCAAATATAAAACCTTGGGGATCTGAAATTACATAGACACATTAGTTTAAATATCAAGCTCCTCAAAAGAAAGAAAAAGGTGTGTATTTTTGTTTCAAATTGCATAATTCTTGTTTGAAAAAATCAATTTGAAGTCATTCCAAGGGCATATTGAAGCATAGATATTAGTATTGGGTTCTAAAATGGCCCCTAAAAAGAATTCAACACCCATTAAGCCCTCAAAAGGCTCTACTATGGCTCATGAAGAGGAAAAAGTGCAACATGATATATCAAAATTACAAGGTGAAGTGCACCAAATTTCGTTGTCGCAAAGAGTAACAAAAAATGAAATGGAAGTTTTGAAGAAATGCATGGAAGCTAAGGTGGATGGCTTGAAAAAAGGTGTGGAAGTTAAGATGGATGGTTTGAATAATGGAATGGAAGCTAAGATGGATGGCATGGAAGCTAATATGGATGACATGGAAACTAAGATCAATGAAAAAATGAAAGACAACATGGAAGACATGAAGAATGATCTAAAAGCAGACATGGAAGGTTTGACACAGTTGATACAAGAAATGATTCCTAATGGCGAAAATGTTGTAGAGGAAACTCAAGATGAGGAAAAAATAAATTTTAATCATGATTTCATAAAATCTAATGTTGGATTGAAGAAGCACCGTATTCTAAAGATCAATATGAGGAAGTTTGATGGCAAGGATCTTGTAACATGGATACTATAGATGTGTTGTGGTAAAAACATAACCCCCATTTTTGACTTGTTCACTTCAAATAATGGGGACCCTTTTTATAAATTTTTGGCTAAGCGACTTTTAGGATTTTATTAACTAATTGTCCTACGCTTTTGTTAATTTTTATTTTCTTTAGATTCTTGTTTTGATTGAATCAATTTTTTTTATAAGCCTCCCATTGACGCTTGTTTAGCCTCATTTGGTCAACTAGTTTAAAAATGGTACTCCTTTGAAGTCCCATCATTTTTCTAGTACGGGTTAAAAATGCTATTTTTATTCTTTTTCGGGTAAAATTTGTAGTTTAGAAAATTTCATAGCTAAACTAAAACATCATTAAAATAAAACCAAAATAAAAATAAAAAAATTTACATCATCGGATCGTCGCCGGATGCGAAGATCGTAAATTCGAATCCGTCGTAGATCGCAAATCGCAAATTTGAATCCATCGCAGATCGCAAATCGCAAATTCGAATTTGTCGCAGATTGCAGATCGCAAATTCGAATCCGTCGCAGATCGCAAATCGCAAATTCGAATCCGTCGCAGATCGCATATCACAAATTTGAATCCTTCGCAGATCGCAGATCGCAAATTCAGATTCATCGCATATCGCAAATTCAGATTCATCGCATATCGCATATCGCAAATATCGGATCCATCGCAATTTTTATAACATGCACAATTGAAAAACCCCGATCCAAAGTTCTTGCGATATGCGATGTGTTAAATTTTTTTTTTTTATAAAGTTTTTGTTTCACCTCACGTCACCCTCACCTCACACTCCACTCACCATTTCCCTCCATAATCTCACGTGGATGAATTAACGAGTTTGGATTGATTTCAATGGTTTCTTTTATGGATTTTGGGTTTAGATTGATTCCAATGGTTTGTAAATTAATTTTTATAATTTTTATATTATAATAATTATATTATAATTATAATATTTATTATAATTTTAATATAATTTAAATTATAATATTAATTATATTTAAATTAACTTTTTCAAATCATTTGTATATTAATTTAATTTTGTAACTTAATTAATTTCTAAATTAGGTGATAATTAATTAGAATTAATTGTATATATTAGTTAGTTAATAATTAATTTAGAATTAATTATTAGATAATTAGAATCTAATTTAGGATTAAAATTCTAATTAAAAATTCTGATTTTTAGCTCAGCAAACAGAATTTCCAGATTTATGCCAGATTTGAATCATCAACTTTGGAGGCTCATAGAATGAGTTTTACTTGGCCAAATGAGGCCCAGGACAGCTCATTGGAAAGATAAAATCAAGGAGAACATTTCTGAGGAGGTTCCACTAATAGATTTGGTCATTAATTGGGTCAAAAATCATGCAGAAAATCAAGCTCCGAATTTCTAAAGAAAAATCAATTTTCTGATTTATTTTCTGCATTTTCATTTGTCCAAGCCTCTTCTAATTGTAGATTCGCTCATCAATGATATATTTGGCCAATTAAACTATCCTAGGCATCAATAGAGAGCTTATATTTTATTTTCAATGATTTATTTAAATTAAATTTGATTGGATTTGTTTTAATGCCAGAAATGGTATTTTGATTTTATTGTTACATTTTAATTCATTTTGATTTCTTTTTGCAGGAAAACAGTAGAAGATATATGGAGAAAAAAACTTCAATCAATGAGAATGCTCCAGCAATTAAAAGATTGGAATTTTTGAGCAAATAAAAGTGATTAGGCAGATTTTCTTCAACAAACTTTCATCTCAAGAATTCCTTTGCAAATATTATAAATAGCGGATTGCAGAATGGAATAGGGGCTGCTCTCCTCTGCAATTCCAGACTTCTAAAAGCATTTCTGTAATAGGGATTTAGAGTTGTAGATGGGGAGGAGAGAAAATTTCAGATCTGAAAATTAATAAGGATTTATTCTTTATATCTTGAATTATGCATGATGGGCAGAGTTTGCATTTCTGCAGCTCTAGTCTTGAAAGCAGAAATTCAAGTAATGTAAAGTACTATTAGAGACCAGGATTAGAGAAGCAGATTCAATTAACTGATATTTTTGGCATTTCTGTATCAAATACCAGTTTCATTTTTATTTTAATAAAATTGTTGTTTCATTTTATTCATGTTTTGGCATTTCTGTTGATATGGATAATTTGTCTCAAATTGTTAAGTATCTCTGCTCTTATGAATTAAACTCTGATTTCTGAGTAACCATTACTCAGAAATCTGTCTTATAACGTTGATTTATTAAATAGTAATATGTTGTGAATTTCTTCCACATGTTATTGTTTAATTATTAGTTTGACTGATATGATAATCGATATCATTTTTGTGAATTTCTTCCGGAGTGTTGTTGATTTATTATTTTAGTCAAATGGTCTCAATAGAATGTGTTTTGGTACTAAAAAATGTGAGCTAATTGAATTTCTTCGTTAGTTTGACATTAATTAAAAGCCAGACATATTTTAATTCTCATCACTTAATTATCTTGCTCTTAATTGGGTTAGATTTTCATCTACTTGATTGAGATAGGATTTAGATTAGTTTCTTTTTGCTTGCATTATAGAATAAGTTTGCAACTAGATTAATTTCTACATTCTTTTAAGTCCTCTTCCCAAAGAGGCAAACTTTAGTAGTGGATTGGCTGAGCCCTAAATCAGCTTAAGGATCACTTTCTTGCCTAATCAGCAAGAAGGTTGATCTGATGTCTCTTTTCCATTGGTGAATGAAAGTCATATTTTAAAGCCATTGGAGATTGAGAGAAGGTAACTGGACCTAGTTGAACCAGTCGGAACCACCATTCCAAACGGAAAAAGAGCTTCTTTAAGGTCCGGACCGGGTGGTCATCCCCCATGTTGTTGCAGCGATTTGGCGCTAGAAGGAGGGCCGAAACTTGTTGTCTGTTGGAGTATTTTCAATTTTAACATTTTATTCAATCACGATGGCTCCTCTTAAACTTCCAATTTGGAGTTGTATCCATGGACGTGCATCTTCCAATACTCCACCCAAAGTGGTAAGACTCTTGTCTCAGGTAAAATTCAATGGTAAGAGAAATTCTTCTTCTTTTAATCATGTCCTTCAATTTATTCAAAATGTTTCAAAATATGATTTTCAAGGAATTGATGAAGGTATCTTATGCAAAATTTTTACTCTCACATTTGCGTCAGAAGCCAGAAACTGGTGTAGAACTCTTCCGGTTGCCTCAATTCACAGTTGGGATCAGTTTGTTACAATTTTCGTTTGTAAATTTGACCGCTATGATTATGATCGGGTATATGATGAAATTGAATATCTACGAAATGAAAATGAGTCTGTTAGAGATTTTAATATTCGACTTCATCTAAATTGTTTAAAATTTAATGTCAAAGATCAACCTATGAAAGAAGAATCACTAGATTGGTTTGAACATAATTATTCTCTTCCTCCTATTACCGATCCATATGAAATTAGTTCAAGCTTTGTTCCATCCCCTTCCAATATAAATGAGAATTCCAATTTGGGTGTGCAAATAAATTGTGATGAAGAGGTTTCACAAAGCTTGGAAAATATTTCTAATCAAATGCAAGAAGACAACAACAACAATTTTGGAGAAAGACCTGCATTGGAATCTGAAAGTTTCTCTGCATTAAATTCAGAAAATCAGATTGCAAATCAGCAAGTGCAAGCAACAATCAAAGTAACTAATAAAATGCAAACTGCTGTACAAATTTCTGAATCTTTTCATAATGAACAAATGCTGAAATCAGAGCAGCAAAGCAATCTTCTTCAAAAAAGCATGAGTACGCAAAGGAATGATTTAGAATCTGAAATTTACAATGAGCATAATGTACAAGAGTTCTCAAACCGAAACATTTTTAAATGCATTATTTCAGATTCACATTTTTCCCTTTATCCTGATATTTTTAATGATGGTAATTTTCCCCCTCTTGGTGTTAATGATATTTCAGAAAATACAGAGGCTGATCTAAATGAATTACCATTAAATTTTTATCAAGATAGAGAAGCAATTAATGATCATTCTTTTTCCATTAATGAACATGAAATTCTTGTTCCTCCTTGTTTCGATATATTGGATGAGATTGAAGGGAATTCTAAAGAATCTTGTGAAGTCATTTATGATAATTACTCTAACATAGAAGATGTTGATTTCTATTTTTCTCAAGAGAATTCTCATAAGAAAATTCAAATAACATCTGGGAATGAGGAACATTTCAATTTAGAAATTATTTCAACTAATCCTCATTTTAAAGCAGATAATCATCTTCATGATTTCACTATTCGAGAAAATATTCCAATTTATGATTCATATCATGATCAAGCTTTCATTCCTGTTCATAATCATAAATCTCTTTCTAATTCACAAGTTGGAATTCGAAATTACTCAAATTCCATAATTCTGGCCAATCCTTGTGAAAAAGAAATTATTTCAAAACAATCCCAATTGTGCAGTAACATTAGTTGTAACAATAGTGATTTCCTTTTATTTTTGTTTCCTCACTTATTTTGTATTAAATCAGATTTATTTTCAGATTTTATTTTTCAGATTTTTGATACATTACGCTGGCATATTACACACTTTACTATCAAACATTCAATTGATGCATTGCCCTCTTGGAAAATTGAAATTTTATATTATAATCAAGAGCATCAAAAGCTATTTCAATTTCAATTTCAATCGATGTTAATGTTTTATCAAAAGCTTCTATCTTCTCAAAGGCAATATCAACAAGAGAATGTATTTTTAGAAATCTGCTAGCAATCCAATTTAATTAATAATTTTCCATTTCATTTGAAAGATTTCCATCCATTTTTGTTTGATTCATTTGAAAAATATTTGGAAAGTTTTCCTTCATGGAAGATTGTCAATAGCTTAACATTTACACATAACACTAACCGTTTCTTCCAGGCCTCTGAATCTAAAAGCTCATATCCACGATCTGGCCTTTCATCTCCTCTTTTGAACATTTCCCAATTTTTAATAGAAATCCATCCAGATTTCTATGATCCAATTGGTATTCAATTGGAAAGAAAACTTCATGAGAAGGAGATTTTAGATAAGCTTCTAACAATAGTTGTACATTCTGATTTCAGGTTTAATTTTCTTAGTTCAATTAGATTTGTATTTTTATTACTAACATTTGAATTGTACATACATGCGGGGATTAAAATGAGAAAATGGTTACACTGGAAATATGACTATACCTAGTCATTTTTCAAGTATATGGTTAGAATAGGAGTAGAATTAATTTAGTTAGTTTGTTTTATATAGTTAATTTATTTTTAATAGTTCTGTAGATTAAAAATAAAACAAAGCAATCAGCCATTTTCATACATGTTCAACGAAAACATTTTCTACCAATCAGAAAATTTTAATTCTTGCTTTCCTTTTTAAATTTCTTACAGCAATACCTCTACTCTGTCTATTTTGAATAATCTCTTGATTAAATTCAATTAAGGTTGCACTTGGCATCAATCGCCTCAAAGCCACTTTTCTTAATTTCGGGATTTCCTTCTAAGATTTTCTTTTGAAATTTATATGATAAAGGTTTTGAGGATATAAAAGCTTCATGATCTCATTATCCCATGAAATGTATGATTGTCTATGATAAGCTTAATTCTGAATCAATCATTATTAGTCAGTCTAACCTTTCATGGTAATCATATGAAGTTCATAATATCTTCCTCGAAATTTGTTAAGCTGACCTTTAGGATGTCCATTTTGCTGTGTGCACACATTCAAATCTGTTTTGACATTTTTCCACAATTAGTGGCTTTATCCCATTCAAACCTTTAGTTTATTATTTGATGCTGCAATATGCATCATATTCATTTACTAAAGGCATTATTGAACAATCACTATAACAATACAGATTTTTCTCAAGTTAATTCGGAATGTGCAGAGGTAATAAATTGTTGTTACAATTCAAAAAGGAAGCATAGTTTCATATTTATTTCTGGTAAATTCTATATTTTCTGAACATGAATAAACATATCTTATTTAGGCTAATTTCTCACTCCGATTTAGAATAAATAATGAGATGATTTTGAACAAAGTCAGAATTTTGATAAATCGAAGGAAGAATTTGAAGATTCATGAGGTAAAATATACAGACAGTTTCCTTCCAGGTATGCATTTACAAGTTCATTTTCATCTATTATTAGTTTATCTTTTCTTTAGTTTATTTTTGATACTTTTTATGTTTTAATTACAGGTTTTCATTTGTTTTCAAAACTTGAAGTAAGCAGCAAACCCAGTTCAACTTGGCAACAGGTTCAGGGAAATTTTATTTGAGATTCATTAGAATTTGAGCATTCTTTAACTTTGTTTTTATTCATTTGGGAAACCCAATCGAAATTAAAAAAAATAAAATATCATAAGATTTCATCGGAAATAGCTCTTAGCAGTTTTGATAACAAATTGTTCATAAAAGATCTTCGATGTATTACTTCACTCATATGCCATATCGCATTTCGCATATCCGAGGTTTGTAGTTGAAGTATACTTCCATTATCATGAATTGCCTTTACCAATATTGTGACGACCACATAATTATGGACCCGATATGAAATTCAAATCAAGTTTATAAAATATCGCGTCCATTCAATCGCAAATAATGGTAGGAGCATAACTTTAAAAGGGTCGATGTCTCAGATCCGATATGTTATTAAATTTTCATCATAAAGCTATCGGGTCCACTCTTCATCGCATATCGGCATCGCAAGAATCATATTGTATTACATCGGGTACCAAAACATTCACCAATCGCCAATTAGCATCGCCAATTAGAAATTGCCGATATCGCAATCGCTTCATCGCATTTTTAACTATGCTCACATCACAATTCAGAATCTGCGATGTGCGATGTGCAATAAGGGAAGCACAATGTCAATATTCCTCGATCCCCAATATAATATATCTTTAATGATGTGATCGCTTCATTTCATTGCACATGTTCTCATTACATGTTTTCATATCGGCAATTTGCCATTGCAATCTCTGATGTGATAGCTTTCAATGCATGCCTCTGAGCCATTAACATTTAATCGATATATGGCATAGCAACAAAGGTGAAGTCTTGCAAATTAAAATTGAAGCATGGTGAAGAAACATGTGATGCGAATCATCCAATACGGCGATGTGTTATTTTAAAAGCGAGCTTGGGTAACCACTATGGTAAGAAAGTAGCCGATGATAAATTTGCGGCATATTCAAATCATTTCGATTTCTCATATATTTCAGTTTTAAATATATAATTCCATAATTAAATATGGAATTCAAGACATCTCTATCTTCATATTTTAATTTTATTATCTTGGATTTGGTCTTGATTCTGGACAATTTATAAAATCATGGAGTTTATATGAAACTTATAATATTTTGAGAGACATTCGTTACTGCAAATTCGCATTCTCATTTCTGATGCATTTCTTTTAATTTCAATTCCCTTGAGCACTAAGCATTCCATTTTTACATTTTACTGCTTGCTTTAGTTTAGATAAAATAAATAATGATTTTGGGTTATAGGATTTTGGTTAGTTTGACTTCTTCATGTTTTTAATGTTAATTAAAATAAGAAGTTAGCTAGTTTGGAGAAACTGATACCTTTCAGGTAAGATCAAAAGCAATCATCCAATGGTAAGATTCATATACCCACTTTCATTTATTTCCATTTCGTTACTTTAGTTTCAGTTTTGTTTTTCTGATATATAAATCTGTTTTGCAGCTCTTCATAAAAGCTTCCAATCCTCCGCCAGATCATATTTTCGAAGTCCATACTCTTCTCCTGGCTTAATTTCAATAAGTAGCAATAATCTTTATCGAAACAGCTACACCAGGAAGTTTTTGAACTTTTGGTTTGTTTCTTTAAGCATTCCTTTTATTAGAAAATGATTAAGATGATGCTTTGAAACAAGAAGATTGATATCAAACAGAAAGTTTTCATTGTGGCTGAATTTTATCGTCACTGCTATCCAAAAAGCCTAAAACACTTACAACCCTACAAGGTATGATTTTTCTAAATCTCGACATAAGAAGGATTGATTACACGATTATTTTATTTCTTCATATGTTGAGACATTGTTATAAACATTCTTGTTTGAGTTTATCTTGCGAAACTTGGATTTTCCTTTCCATTTTTAAAATTTTTTCATTTTTATTTTTTGTTTGTTGATTTCTTTCTCATTTTAGCATAAGAATTCTTTTCCTTTGGTTTTCAGTTTTGATTTTAGTAACTTTTCCATGATTTATATGGAAGGCCTTCTAGTTACCTAACTATGGTTGGCATACACGGAGAAAAAAAATTGTTAATAGTCATCTATTAATTTTTTCTTAAATCTCTTAGTAAAGTTTGATTTTCTTATTATAAAAGTAGACATACTTAAGGAAGAGATTACCAATTTAGAGAAGTTGACAAAGTATCATAAAATCTGGAAAAATTTATTTTTTCATCAAAATTGTAATCATTTTGAGATTTCAATATTTTATTAAGATCTTTCAAAGTTCTATTATCAGTCAAGAAAAATTATTTTTAACCAAGTAAAGACACTTTACAGCAAAGCACCTTTTAACTCTGAAATTGTCATTCTTAACTCTTAAGGAGTCAATGATTCTCCCTATCTCGAAGAGTCTTATTTTTCTAGAGTATAATCCAGAGATATATTTAAACTTAAAAGATAAGAGGTCTCATCATGAGTCTGCTTACCATGATCATAGGGGAAAAATAGGCTGACATTACCAACACTGCTAAACAAACCAGGGTAATGGCTTATGATTGCAAACAATTATAAGACAAGGGGTCTCATCACGAGCCAACTTGTTCAGTCTAATTATAACCAGTGAATGGCATTGTCAACTATCTGGCTACCAAACCAGGACAATGACTTTTAAGATTTATAATAATAATAATAATAATAATATAAATGGATTTATCTCTAGGTCAATAATTCTTAAAGAGATGGGATTCTGAATCATTGGTGATTAAAAGGTAACCCTGTCGAGACTATAGATGTTTGCTGGCAACAGTGGCTCTACCTGTGACAAATGAGTATATTTTAAAAGCTAAGCTGTAAAGTGACCCCTGCTTTATCTCTACAACTAATTAAGGATTGATATAGAGTTTTGAAATATTTTAATTTATGAGGAATTTTAAGAAAAATTACAGTTAGATGATTCTTTCTTTTATTCAGACTAATGAACCTAGTCAAGCATTTTAAGCATAATTCTCTTTTCTTTAATTATTTTTACTTGAATTTTAGGAAAATCTCATTCATATCAAACAGAGATAACTAGTTCTTCTCCCGTGTGTCGCCATTGTTGTGGTAAAACACAACCCCCCCATTTTTGACTTGTTCACTTCAAATAATGGGGACCCTTTTTATAAATTTTTGGCTAAGCACCTTTTAGGATTTTATTTAACTAATTATCCTACGCTTTTGTTAATTTTTCATTTTCTTTGGATTCTTGTTTTGATTGAATCGATTTTTTATAAGCCTCCCATTGACGCTTGTTTCGCCTCATTTGGTCAAGTGGTTTAAAAATGGTACTCCTTTGAAGTCCCATCATTTTTCTAGTCTGGGTTAAAAATGCTATTTTTATTCTTTTTAGGAGTGGCTGTAGTTTAGAAATTTTCATAGCTAAACTAAACATCATTAAAATAAAACCAAAATAATAAAAAATAAAAATAAAATAAAAAAATAAAAATTTATCATCGGATCCGTCGCAGATCGCAGATCGCAGATTCGAATCCGTCGCAGATCGCAAATCGCAAATTCGAATCCGTCGCAGATCGCAAATCGCAAATTCGAATCCATCGCAGATCGTAGATCGCAAATTCAAATCCGTCGCAGATCGAAAATCGCAAATTCGAATCCGTCGCAGATCGCAAATCGCAAATTCGAATCCATCGCAGATCGCAAATTCGGATTCATCGCATATCGCATATTGCAAATATCGGATCCATCGCAATTTTTATAACATGCACATTTGATAAACTTCGATCCAAAGTTCTTGCGATATGCGATGTGTTAAAAAAATTTTAATATAAAGTTTTTGTTTCACCTCACCCTCCACTCACCATATCCCTCCATAATCTCACGTGGATGAATTAATGGGTTTGGATTGATTTCAATTGTTTCTTTTATGGATTTTGGGTTTAGATTGATTCCAATGGTTTGTAAATTAATTTTTATAATTTTTATATTATAATAATTATATTATAATTATAATGTTTATTATAATTTTAATATAATTTGAATTATAATATTAATTATATTTAAATTAACTTTTTCAAATCATTTGTATATTAATTTAATTTTGTAACTTAATTAATTTCTAAATTAGGTGATAATTAATTAGAATTAATTGTATATATTAGTTAGTTAATAATTAATTTAGAATTAATTATTAGATAATTAGAATCTAATTTAGAATTAAAATTCTAATTAAAAATTCTGATTTTTAGCCCAGCAAACAGAATTTCCAGATTTATGCCAGATTTGACTCATCAACTTTGGAGGCTCATAGAATGAGTTTTACTTAGCCAAATGAGGCCCAGGACGGCTCATTGGAAAGATAAAATCAAGGAGAACATTTTTGAGGAGGTTCCACTAATAGATTTGGTCATTAATTGGGTCAAAAATCATGTAGAAAATCAAGCTCTGAATTTCTAAAGCAAAATCAATTTTCTGATTTATTTTCTGCATTTTCATTTGTCCAAGCCTCTTCTAATTGTAGATTCGCTCATCAATGATATATTTGGCCAATTAAACTATCCTAGGCATCAATAGAGAGCTTATATTTTATTTTCAATGATTTATTTAAATTAAATTTGATTGGATTTGTTTTAATGCCAGAAATGGTATTTTGATTTTATTGTTACATTTTAATTCATTTTGATTTCTTTTTGCAGGAAAACAGTAGAAGATATATGGAGAAAATGACTTCAATCAATGAGAATGCTCCAGCAATTAAAAGATTGGAATTTTTGAGCAAATAAAAGTGATTGGGAAGATTTTCTTCAACAAATTTTCATCTCAAGAATTCCTTTGCAAATATTATAAATAGCGGATTGCAGAATGGAATAGAGGCTGCTCTCCTCTACAATTCCAGACTTCTAAAAGCATTTTTGTAATATGGATTTAGAATTGTAGATGGGGAGGAGAGAAAATTTCAGATCTGAACATTAATGAGGGTTTATTCTTTATATCTTGAATTATGCATGATGGGCAGAGTTTGCATTTCTGCAGCTCTAGTCTTGAAAGCAGAAATTCAAGTAATGTAAAGTACTGTTAGAGACCAGGATCGGAGAAGCAGATTCAATTAACTGGTAGTTTTGACATTTTTGTATCAAATACCAGTTTCATTTTTATTTTAATAAAATTGTTGTTTCATTTTATTCATGTTTTGGCATTTCTGTTGATATGGATAATTTGTCTCAAATTGTTAAGTATCTCTGCTCTTATGAATTAAACTCTGATTTCTGAGTAACCATTACTTAGAAATTTGTCTTATAACACTGATTTATTAAATAGTAATGTGTTGTGAATTTCTTCCACATGTTATTGTTTAATTATTAGTTTGATTGATATGATAATCGATATCATTTTTGTGAATTTCTTCCGGAGTGTTGTTGATTTATTATTTTAATCAAATGGTCTAAATAGAATGTGTTTTGGTACTCACAAATGTGAGCTAATTGAATTTCTTCGTCAGCTTAACATTAATTTAAAATCAGACATATTTTAATTCTCATTATTTAATTATCTTGCTCATAGTTGGGTTAGATTTTCATCTATCTGATTGAGATAGGATTTAGATTAGTTTCTTTTTGTTTGCATTATAGAATAAGTTTGCAATTAGATTAAATTTTCATTCTTTTAAATCCTCTTCTCAAAGAGGAAAAATCTTAGTTGTGGTTTCGCTGAACCCAAATCAGCTTAAGGGTCATTCTCTTGACTAATCAGCAAGAAGAATTGATCTGATATCCCTGTCTATTGGTAGTTAACGATACATCGTAAACCAATAGCGATAGGGAAAAGGTAACTGGAACTAGTTAAACCAGTCAGAGCCACTATCATAAACAGAAAAGGAGTTGTATTAAGGTCCGAACCGGGTGGTTATCCCCCAATGTTGTAGCAGCGATTTTCGAGGCTTCAACACATTCAAATTTAGAACACATTTAAGTTTATGGAATACTTAGGAAGAGAACATAAAAAATTGAAATATATAATTCACTGAAATAGCTCAACACATGAATCCTATAAAGAAGTTTCTTTATAACTTGTCCTGTCTATCAATTGGAAATGGTACAATAACCCTGAGGTAATAGATCAGTCAGCTATGGAAATATTCAAAAATCCACCCTTAATACATTCAAATGATGAAGTATTTATACAAATTATTACAAAAAATATCTTGTCAACTGACTACGATTTATTCAAGGAAAATAAAACATCTTTATGAAAAAAGATAGTGACACCTTCCAACTGACTAAGATCTGTCCCTAATTCTTTGTTTGTTGTTTTATGTTTGTTATTTCATCTGTCTTCTTTCATCTATGTGTTATTTCACCTGTATGTGCTTTCACCTTTCATAGTAAATCACACCATTTCTCCAATTTTTCTTCATCTAGAATTTTGATCTTCATCATCTTCCGGTAAGTCTCATCTGCCTCTAAATATTTAGAAAATGTGGGCTTATTCACAAAAAGGTGGTTTACCTCATGCTAGAGGTAAAAGAAGTTTTCTAAAGTTTGAAGGAGGGATTTACCTCTGGGTATTCCCTTCATTGATGAATTTTTGGAAGTTTCTTTGGATATTTCCCTCATCTTCTTATCACAGTCTTCATGTCTCATGAGTTTATCATTTATTACCAAAGGATTAGGTAGACCTTTCTGTCTCAATACATCAAACTTGTTCATAAACCTGTTCACTGCGAGTTCCATAGTTTGAAATTTTTCCTCAAGCTGTATCATCAGATTTCTCTTGGAAATCACTTTCTTCACCTCTAATATAGTTCTATTCTGTTAGCTATCTCGAGTTCTTCTAATTCATATTTGTTTTTTGAATTCAAGAATTTAATTATTTCAGAGGCTTCCTTAGGTTTCTTTCCAATATTGGCTTTAACTTTTTGAATTGCATCACGACCTTCCTTCACCAAGTCATTCTGCTCAAATATGATCTATATAGAAGGCCAAATGTAATTAAATGAGTTAATTATATTGGCCCACAATTGTTGTTTTTCTTGGGCTAAAGGATATTTTAGTGATAACTCCTTTTCTACCTTGTGGATTCTTTCAGTCAATCTATTTGCTTTCTATACTTCTTCTTGATGCATTACTTCTGCCAATTTATTTCCATATTCTAAACTCTTTACTTGTTCTTTAAGCTTGTTAATCTTTGTAGTTTGAATGGACATATCTTCCATTGCTTTAATCAATTTTCTAGCCTCATCAGTGGGATAGGATGTTGGTATTGTTGATGTTGTTGTTGATGTAGATACTCAAGCTGTTGTAGACACATGTGCTGATGTAGATGCTATAGGAATAGCAGTAATGGGAACTACTTCCATACTAGCTTGATTTTCCTGCATAGGTTTATCCATTTATGTCTCCATTTCCTCTAGTTGAGTTTTCAACTGAAGGATTGTATTCATCATTTCATCCTTTTGATTATCAGTTTCCAAAACCTCCTTGGTTTGTGGATGTTCAGTAGTTGGTAATTTTAATTGTTTCTTTAGTGCAACTATGTCTGCATTTTTCTTCTTTATTAGTTCTTCTGCTTCTTTGATATATTTTGGATTATAACCAACTTCTATTACCAAATCTTCTAATGACTT